>QJSC01018426.1:2090133-2141484 GCA_003697955.1 Calidris pygmaea | reverse complement strand
AGAGCGGAGGGAGGGAGGGAGGGAAGGAGGGAGGCGCGGGGGAGCGGAACAACTGCCATAGTTAGGCGAGACACCAAGGTAAATGCGACTGACACAGCCTTGCCCCGGAGCCGCCGGCATTCCCCCTCCCCGTGGGCATGCAGCAAGCCCTGCGCCAAGCAAAACCACCCATGCAAACCCACACACTGCCAGGGCTGAAGCGGCCACGCCGGGGCTGGATGCTACCCCACGGTGGTGGTACGTACGCCAGAGGAGGTGGGGAGGGGGCAGGAGGAGGAGGAGGAGGAGGAGGAGGAGGAGAGCAACAACAAAAGAACAACAATAACATCAGTCAGCCCACCTTCAAAAACAGAACAAATTTCAGCAACTCTCGAACCGAGAACCAACCTGATTGTCTTCTTTATCAATACTAGAGTTATCTCGCTTCAAGATAAATCGCTTCTGGGATTCTTCACCTTTTTCATCTTTTAAATGTTCAGAAAACCTTTGCTCTGGTCTGCCAGCAAAGTAAAACATAGCAATAAAAAAATCTTTCTTTTGGTTTCGCTTTGATCTTTTATTTCTCAGCGCTCTTTTGTTTTCACAGAAGCATTCAGTGCAAAAGCAGTTAACATTTGTGGTCATGGTGAGACGCTGCCTATAGCTGTCTGAGGCTGCTGGATCTCTGCTAACTGTTATTGCTATAAATAGCTTTTGTTGTTGTTGTTGTTGTTGTGTGGCAAGGAGCGGGAATCCAAAATCTCAGTCACTGAAATATTTAGACCCTTCCTCACTGTGACTGAAGGACAGGGAAAACAAATTAACATACTGTATGTTAATTTGCTTCCTTCAGTAGCTGTGACCTCCGGCAACACTGCTGCTTAGCGAAGCCTATCTACCTTTAAAAGTAAGGAAAAACTGACAGAAATCTTAAAAACCAAACCCAAGAGTTTCCTCACTCCTAATTTTAATGGTAATTTGAGGGCCTGATGGTGTTTTGCTTAAACAAAGTATTATCTCATCACCAATAAGTGGGGAAAATACTCTGCAACAATCATAGAGCATCAGTTAGTTCACTGATTTAAAACCACCCAGGCATCCATCCACCTATCTATCTATCTATGTATTTATTTATTTAATTTTAAAAGCCAAACCCCAGTCATTAAAAGCCCAACATTTTCAGGTCCGTCAGCTGGGAGGATGCTGTTCCACATTATCACCTTGTGCAAAAGGCAAATTTTAAGAAGCACCTCGTAACGCCGAGCTGGTCGCTGTCAATAAATAACTCTCCAGCCTGCACCTCTCCGGAACCCAAACCCAAAATGTCAATCAAATGTCCCAAACCCAAGCCCCGCTAATGTCAATAAGGTGACAAGCGCCCCGGAGAACCGGGGCTGGGATTTACCCGCTGCTGTCACCCAACTGCAGCTGACACACAAGCTGGTTTATAAAAGCAACACCACGCTGCGTCATACCATGAGGTTTCCACCAGGAAACACAAACCTTCCCCTCTGGGCTGAGCTCTTAGCAGCACAGGTAGGAGATGCTCCTGTCTACACAGAAACCTACACAAAGGAGACACCAAGCTCCCACTGACAGTAATGGACCCATCGTGAAGAAGTAAGGTCGAATTTACTGAAGGTAGAATTTACAGAAGTCAGTGACTTCAGAAATAGCTTTTAAAAATCCGCCACCAAAAAACCTCAAAATAAAAACCTCTGCTTCATCTTATCTCAGAACGGAAAATTAAACCAGATGTGTAAATGAGCCACCATTTTGTTGTTGTTCTGCACTTAACTAATTAGCAATGGATTTCAAATCAAAATACAGCACGTCCTCATGCTGTAATTACAGCCCATTACAATTCATTGTCAGATGTGCAGGAAACATTTGCAATTAACCGCTAGAAATACAGTATCAAGAGACAGCAGCCCTCCCGCCTTCAAATTCTGTACGAATTTGAAGGACTCCCAACCTCTGCTCATAACGTGCATTTTTTGTGACCGAGCAACAAGACGTACGAGCCTGATTTCCACAGCTTTTGAGAATTCAAGAAAGCTTTTGTCCACCAGCTGTTAAGTGTTAGTACCAACAGATATAGGGCCCAAGAGATGAAAGTTGTCAGACCCTCTGGATGCCCTGCTAGCCACCTTCTAAGCAGTCCAGAGGAGCACAGCTCTCTCCATAGTTTTCTAACCTAATGAGTCCTTAGTGATGCTTCCTCGTAAACGCAAAGGCTACAAAGCCCCATTAATGGATTGCGAGGTGGGTCGGTCTGCCTTTCCTCCCATTAATGAGCACTGCGCCTGCACAGCCAGAAAAAGAAGATTCATTCCCTCAAATACTCTGCTTTGACAGCACCAGCTAAGGAATGTTATTTTTTTCTGGTTTTACACCCTAATGCACCGAAGCTTCTGCAATTGTACTATCAGTGTAAAATGCACAGTTGTAAACTATCGGCTGAGCATCTAATAAACTACATTCCGAGCATAATAAATAACTGGGATTTTTAAAAGGCAGAGGAAAAAAAACAATGTAATCAAAAATTAGAGAGAAAAAAAAACTGAAAAAAGCAATTTGGTGAAACATCTCCTCCAACTACTAACTTATTTAAACAACAACATGTTTTTCATACTTCATAGCACTATTTTAATTTTTCAATCCCATTTTCACTTCATTTACTATTTAGAAAAATATTTACACCTGTCTAGGAGAAGCGTAAGATCAAGCCATGAGCCTAAACCTGGTATGTTCCTGTTAATCAAATTAGTCTACAAGCCCGTTAACCTCAGCAGTTGTGAAAAGAAGTTTGCCTGGATGATCATGCAGAGCAGTACAAAGCGCCACAGCACTACGAGCGCCATGAGAACATCCTTCCCAGCCAGTTGTCAGTGCAACTCCGGGTCACCATTAGCAGTGAGGATGCAAACTGCACAACCAGCTCTGTTAATAAGGATGCAAAGCTCAAGGGAGGACTGTCAAGTGAGAAAGAGGGTGTCTTCAGGCAGGCCAACCTACAGACCTCCCTCAAGAAGGGCTCAAATGCTCAAAATCAGAAAATGACGTCCAGTTGACAGCAATGGAAATGAAGAGCTATTTTAAAGAGGAAATCAGAATCCAGCCATATTTGCATATGGGGGTTTGGGTATCTTTTGTCAATATTGTTTCCCGCATTTTCTTTTTTAACATCCATTGCAAAAATACATTTTTAGTAGGATACAGATGGCAAACTAAGCTTAAAACAAGTAAGTGGAACCAAACGCTTTATTTGGGTAGAGGAGAGGTTGATTCTGCAAAGATTTGGGTCTGGCCCTCTGATGGACGTCAGTGCAAGTTCCCCATTCACAGCTCTGAAGTCCCCTTTAATTGTATAATGCATTTGCTACCAGGAAGCAGAACCACTGTGGTTATTCCAGGGAAATTTGTTGCATTATTTTATGAATTTGCAGGTGAATCAACTGCTTGAATATGGAAGAAAAATAATTTTGAGCAAGATGCAGTATACTGTCAATATATTAACAGAGTATATAAGCACAGTAATACAGCAGACACAGTGAATTCATCTCACGCGAGTCCTAAATGAATAACGATCAGATTTACTTTTCTTCTAAGCTTTTTTAGCCCTGATACTGCCAGTAGTAGAGTCTGTAATATATCCCCAAATTGTGTTCATGCATATAAGTGAGTGAATTCATCAAGCTTATTTTCTGTAGGAACACAAATTAAGATCTTACTCAAGTCAAAGCATGGCTTAGCAATTACTATTTTAAACCCATGGAAAATCAGGAACTTATTTACTATTACCACACTGGTTACTCTAATTCATACCGCCAAACCCTAACCAAATTTCAGTTTAATTGTAATTGGTCAAAATGGGATTTGCATAGCCTTTTTGAGGAGACATTGAGTACTTCTAAAGAGCTTATCACTAACTCAAGTACTCTAACTATTTAGGGATCTTCTCCAAAAAAACCCCAAAGAAAACAACATACAATACCTATCCTATTGTTGGTGGCCACACAGTACATCCATCCACGTGCTAACAACAGTCCCCAAGAAAAGACACGCAAATGCAGGTTTATAAAGAGTGCTGCCCACAGGTATGATATTCATTATTTCATTTAGCCCCCATAACTGGAATCAGCAGATCACTTGAGAACCTCAAACCCCACCACTCCAAAATGCTTAAGGAGGGAACACCAATTCCCTTTTAAGTCGATAGGAATTTTCGCAGTTTGAGGTCCATATTGAGAAAACTGGAAAGACCCAATTATACTTTAAGGGCTCAGAAACCAAGACACAAGGAGGGGGAAACCACGACAAGCTAAAAAAAATGCAAAGTTTGTTTGGTTGGTTTGTTTTTATTTGATATAACCTTTTGATCATCCCAATTTTTATTGCTTGACATTATGGGTGGAAGCAAAACATCTGTGCCCTAAAAACGCAACTTCACAAAAGCACAATTGCCTCTGAACTCATTTAATATTTCCTAAAAGTTGTCAGCTTGCTCAGTTAGTCATCTTTCTGGCACACGTGTTTCAGAACAAAACACACAGCACGTTTCCTCCTTCCCTGTAAAGCTTTTGGTCAGGTGCTAAGAATGTTTAAGAGAAACTGGATCTCGGAGTAAGACCAGCCTCTCCTCCCCATCCCACCCAACAAGGCAGCACCACGCTGTTCAGGTAGGTGCCAGCAGGATACCTGCGGGGAACCAACTTCATTTCTAATGGCTGTGGTGCTCCTTCTCATGCATCCAATGATCTTTTCAACTCTTTCAGCCTCATTTTTGTGCTGGGAGATCACTGTAACAGTCACGTCAAGATACGGGTCAAGATTCTTATTTCCATACCTGAAATACTTTCACCACGAGGGTGACAGAGCACTGGCACAGGTTGCCCAGAAAAGTGGTGGAGTCTCCACTCTTGAAGATATTCAAAAGCCATCTAGGCATTGTCCTGGGAAATTGGTTCTCTGTGGCCCTGCCTGAGCAAGGGTTCAGACAAGATGACCTCCAGAAGTCCCTTCCAACCTCAACTATGCTGTCATTTTGTGAAACATGAAGTCAGATATATAGTAACAAATCTAGAGAAGAACAAAGCTCCATCATTACCTCTTTTAGTTTGCAAGTTGGTCATTATCATTACTATTCTCATTTCATAGTTACTTATACTTTACTTAAGGCAAGGGCACAACAAAAGACACTTTTCTGGACTCATTCCTTACGACAAAGCCTGTATTTTAGAAATGGTAGAGCTGGAATAAGCAGAACACTTCTGTGTGTTAGAATAGAAAAAAAAAAAAAAAGTTAGATTTTGATAGCAACATCCATTATAAGATTTTTTTTTTTTTTCCTACTATCATTATGGCAATTTTAATGTGAGCTACTTCTATTCACTTCAGTAGAGTTCCTCTCAATTTATCTCAGTATGACAGAAAACAGAGTTTGTCCCTCAGGCATAATTTTTTACATGGGCTCTTTAAGGAGAATTCCCCCTTATGTGCTCATTTAATGCTTTTCATTCCGAGTCAACCGTTGCAAGCAGTAATGAAAAAAAAAAAAACCCAAACCCTAAGTACCTTAACCAGGTATTTGCTATTTAATCAAATTACATATTTTAAAAACATATTGCAGAGTGGTAATAGCCACCAGGATACACGGAGTAAGGAAGTCACGGGGCATTTCCTTGCATCTGCATGTTTAGAGGCAATTAATGCAGTTTCCTAGACATCTATTTGCATGGGACGTAAGAAACTAAATACTTGGGGGCGGGGGGGGGGGAAATCTGCACTCATTTAAAAATAAGTTGGTTAGCTCTGAAATAACTGGCCGAGAAACAGGGAACACAGACAGGACACCAAAAGGACAAACAGAAAAAGAGACAAGCATGAGCTTTGAACGTTACGGTCCTGAAGACTCGGTCACTGCATCAGCAGAGCACACAGACAGTCTGGGATGGTCAGGGCTGACTTATACACAGCACGTAAATCTTTATTATGAGGCATATATTTCTGACAGCACCACAGCACACAGGCTGCTGCAAGATGCCTTTCAAAAGCAGCAGCGGCTTCGCCACGTGTGGAAAAGATGGGTTCGCCAGTGCAGCGCCTGATGTGGCTAAAAATCTAGCACATTTTGCAAAAAAAAATAATTAAAAAAAATGATGTAAACGATGTAAAAATCTAGCAAATCATCTGCAAAAGCCTCGCAGGCAGCAGCGAAGCAGCTGTCTGTAGGAATGCAATATAGGAAAGGGAGTTCGAAAGTGGAGATTGCTGCAGTGCGCAGACTCTAAAAAAATAATAATAATAAAAAAAAAATAATAAAAAGAATCAAAAGAATCACAGAATCACAGAATGCTATGGGGTTGGAAGGGACCTCTGGAGATCACCTAGTCCAACGCCCCTGTCAAAGCAGGTCCACCCAGGGCAGGCTGCACAGGACGATGTTCAGGTGGGTTTTGAATGTCTCCAGAGACAGAGAAGAACCTTGCATTTGCAATGCAACGTTCATTTAATGCACGTAACGGGGGAGAGCATGTTAATATTCCTCTTCTGATTGAATGGCAACACAGTGAGAAAGACAAGAAGGGCCAGGAACAGGAAAAAAACACCCCCAACCATCCGCAGAACCATCATGTGGGAAACAAAACGAATAACTGACAAAACATTCTTAATGTTCTTCCACAAGGATGCCATCAGGAGACCAAGGGGATGGTGAGAGCAAGGGAGAAGTGCTGTTGCCGGCAGGATTCAGAAGAGTTGAGAAGATTTGAGGCACTCTTACACAGGTGTTCTGATGGTCTAACGGGGTTTTCTTCTTATTTGCCCTTGTTTTTAATTAAACTGACTGCTCAGCCCAACATCGCATTGGCCTCTATTTTGGAACTTGGAAGCAAATATCATCATTGTCAAGAAGCTCCAACTTAACGATGACAGGCAGAATTCCAGCCCAACAGGTTAAATTATTTGATTAAATTCTCTCAGAAGACCATTTTTCAAGAATGAGGGCCCAGAATTACAGCCTTCAAATAGCCTTCGTGTATTTCGGCTGATGGATGCTAAAACAGCGTTTCAAAAAGTCATAGTCAGAATTTAAATACAGGTAATTGTTAAAGTACAGTGCAGTTATCACAACTTAATACTTAAAACCACTCAAGATGGCATTTCAAGCATTTAAAGGTAAATGCCTCATTAACAGATTGCTGCTTTTATGGTATGAGTCACTAACAGCTTCTGTTATGACGATAAAAGCATACTGAAAACCATTTTTTAAAAAAATCAACCCTGTACAAGACAGCTCCTTCAAGGTGCTGCCTTCCCTGCAGTACAGGGGAAAAAAAACCTCCTCAAATACCAAATGCAGCATTTTTCCTGGTTTAAGAGTCTACATTCTTTAAGGTTTTGTTTTGTGTTTTGTTTTTTTTTCTCAGAACAGCATCTGGACTCTAAACATGTTCTGCATTTATTACTAAACAACAAGGATGTGAAAAGTCACAAGTCATTTTTACAGGCATTCTTCCCTCTAACTGGGGTTGAAGATCAGCCCAGCAGGACTGAAAGGAAGAGCCAGAAATGGTAGCGACATCCCCCTGGGCTTTTCGTTCAGAGAGAGCAAGGTTCACTCTGTCACTCTCGCCCACCCTTGAAGATGCTGGTCCCAGTGCCCCAGCAGCATGATTTCACTGGGGCTGGCACCAGCAGCATTTCCCATTATGAAAACAATGGTGAAGCTGAATCATGGAATTCTCCAGGCTGGAATGGACCGTTAAGATCATCCAGTCCAACCATCAACCTCACTCTGAGCAAAACCATCACTAAACCATGTCTCTAAGCACTAGGTCAACCCGGCTTTTCAATCCCTCCAGGGATGGGGCCTCAACCACTGCCCTGGGCAGCCCAGTCCAATGTGCAATAACCCTTTCCGTGGAAACATTTTTCCCAATCTCCAATCTGAACCTCCTCTGGTACAACTTGAGGCCTTTTCCTCTTGTCCCATCACCTGGGACTTGGGAGAAGAGACCAACCCGAGCCTTTCTACACCCTCCTTTCAGGGAGTTGGAGAGAGAGAGAAGGTCTCCCCTCAGCCTCCTTTTCTCCAGGCTCAACACCCCCAGCTCCCTCAGCCTCTCCTCACAAGACTTGTGCTCCAGACCCCTCACCAGCCATTGCCCTAAGGCTGTATGAAGGCTGTAAGATGGACAGAGATGATGTACACCAAATCTCTTCCATGCCAAGTTATTCCGTGTGAGGACCAAGCTGACGGCCAGATCTTGAAGGCTTTCAGAGCATACAGTACTTAAAGAACCTCGTCTGCCGTTGAGGTATCATAGCACAACTCATCATCCTTACAAGCTTTCCTAAAGCTTAACTCCAGAAAGTCATCCCATTTTAATCTGTGGATGCAAAAATACAGTACAGTTGACATCCCAAGAGTCTGCCTAAGTACAGGCTTCAATATTTGGCCCAGTATTTTGAGGCCAGAACACAGGAATGTAGCTCTGAACTGAGGGGACAAGTCCGCAGAGTACAGGCACACTGAGACACCGGCTTTTCTGCAACACGGGGCTGAAGTGTAAAGCCCTGCCTCAGACAGGGACCATTTTCCGAGCTTCAAAATGTCCTCCTGTGATCAAACTAGGGTTATTTCTGTACGCAAGGGACCTGCTTCTCCCACTCCCTTGTATTGGATTTAATTCTTGATATTCAGGATGTCTATTGAGACTGAACATTTTGCACGGTGCCAATTTATTTCCAGCTAGTAGAGGCTTGTAAGTGGTAGCATAGTTCATTACAGAATCCATTAATATTTGATTTTAAGGACGTGGCATACTCTATAAGTGACTGAAAAATCACAGTGTTGCATAACTGCTGTGATCTATTTAAAACTACATTTTTTCTATCTTAGAATTTCAAAAATTAACAAGGAAGAAAGAAAGAAAAATGAAGCAAACTCAAGATCTGAACACTACCAACAAAGGCAAGATGGTTCTCTAAAATCCCACCACATAATGAAGAAACCATTAGTCCTCTTCAAATGCCCCATGCATACCAATTAATACCATAACAAATTCTTGTTCTTACTTCTACTTCAGGCCATGAACATTTCCCTCATCTCCAGGAAGAAGACTCATGGATCACAAAGGTCATCCCATGAACAATCACTGGCCTGAAGAAGAGCGCCAGTTTTTAATAACCTGTCAGAGACAGCCTCGCAAGGCTACCTTGGAAACAGCGAACAGAAGCAACTGACTTTGCTTATGTAAATCACAAATATCTCAAAACTCACAATACTTTTTGCATTTCTAGCGATCATGTCGTATTTCCCACATTAAACACGAGGCAGGCCACAGAAGTGTAAAAGGCAATTACTAAAAATAATTTGGAACACCTCTAAAATTCACTTGCTCATACATCAGCACCTCATTTCTGAGATGCCCAGATTTAAAGGCATTATTTCACCTATTACTGACATATAGTTACCCCTGAGGAAAGCACGGAGGCCATTTCAGATTTCCAGATCTGCCTTGGGTGATTTGAAATTATAAATGACCCATCAGCAGCTTGATTAACAGGCACTTCCCTGCTACAGCTCAGACGAGCACATAGAGACACTGGTTAATTACTCATGCGAGGAAGAGCTTCCCTCAACCAAATTACCTACTTGCTATTCCATAGCCCCCTCTACCTGGGTAACCTCCCATCTCCCCACACAGACCGGGCGATGGTTACCTTTATCAAAACTTACACTATTCAGTGGTGTGAGTGCAAGAATTAAAAAAAAGAGAAAAAAAAAAAACAACAGAAAGAAAAATACTATAGATGTCCTCTGATTAATGCTTAACTAATATTTCATTAGAGTATAGGACAGCTGTAAAGTACATGTCCACCTTAATTATAAACAATTCAGTTTTGATAAATTACATTAGACGAAAATTTAATACTGGAGCTATTAGAACTGGTTCATTAACTCTAACATCTCATTTACAAAGTCATTTCCATGGGTCCAGTATATGCCTTACACTAACCAAAGTAAGAATGAAGCCACTATTTAAGGATCATATTCAGCTCAACCTCAAGCGTACCAAGTATTTTATGTTATTTTTCTTCTGCATTTTTCATGCAAAACAGGCACGTGACTAAAATGAGAGACACCTGCTCAAAAAAAAAAAAAAAGACTCCTAATTCACATATCATCAAAATAAAGAAAAAAATTAAAATTTAAAATTTTTGGAGAAAAAAAAAGCTCAGTCTCTTCCAGATGAGCCTCAAACAGTGAAACAACAAATGTGCACAACCTCCAATTAATGCATTTAGTGGAAAAATGGCAACTGTATGTCTGAAACAAATGCCTGTAGCATAATATTAAGATATTGCTAAAATGCCTAGCGCTTACTAACGTATTTACACCCTGAATTAATTCTCCAATTGGCATGTGACCGGATAAAAGAAAAGCAATTCCTCCATGTCAGGTGTCTCTCTCCTGCAACAAAAAGCTGAGGGATTGCAGTGCACGAGGAGGCTCAGGCACTGCTGGAGGCAAACACTTCCTGAACCTCTATCCAAAACTTCTAATTCCCACTTAATGTTTCTCTGAAGCATTTTTAGGAAGTTTTCCATTCCTCCTCAGATGTGAAAGCTAAAGGCTCTAGAGCATCATGGCAATGACTACGGGGGCACTGGACTCTAGCATCCTCAGCATCATTACCATTGCACTGAAAAATTTTTTTTCCAATCACATTCCTAATTTAATCACAGATTGAAATAAAAGATTATATTTGTAGGAAAATCTCAAGTAATAATATCCGTGAAACCCAGCATAATTTGTTAAAGCTACGTGTGTAGCGACATCAGCTTATCATTATTATTACACGTTATTGCTTTATTATGTTCCTACTAAATTCTTAGTTGCATAATGTATTAGTTCAGCTTAAACTGGAACAAAATGTCATGTCTCAGACAATTCCAGTGTTATTTCCCAGTAATACAGGGGTTTTTTTCCATTTTAGTTGCATACATCTACTACGCACCCTTATATTTCTCCACACATTTATAACATACAACACAATTGGGCAACAGCAACTATAAGCCAGAGGGAAAACTACAGATATCCCCAGTTTCGGCTTATTTCTTAGCAGTCAAGGAGCAACTATTCTGTAGCGAAGATGGGAAAAAGGCAACTACAACAGGCAACAGAGAAACGGAGTGGGCTCTGCAGTCCCTTGAAAAAAAGCAATGCAAGACTCCAAGGAAAACAAATAAAACCAGAAATACTGGTGTTCACATATGTCCTCCTGCATCATGTGCCTCATAATTCTGCAATTCTGCTCTCATGAGACCCTTACTTTTGTACATATATGATACTCAAGGATAGCATAAGGTGCTTAAACACAGATGCAACACCATATAGCAAACTATGTGCCAGATAACCATTCCACATTATGATGGGGGGGAAAAAATCCCAAACTGTGCTTCAAACTCTCTGGCAAAAATTGACTTACTTTGATTGAGATTTTCCAAAAAATAAGATATATGCATGAGGTACACAGTTTTAACTACTACCATATACCTAACTGAAAGAGAGTCGTTACCAATCGCGTGTGGAAAATGTCCCATCTTTCCCATCAGCAAACAACTGCTTAAAGAAATTAAAGTCATTTACACTGAATATTTTATCCAGTCAAGGGGAAGACATACTTTTCTGCACGCTCCAAAGGCTGTTAACATTTGGCATCTCAAGGAAGTCTTCTTGGCACTTCCACTTAGGGTAAAAAAAAAGAATTTCTAGAAACTCTTCCTCATTGGAATTGTCAAAGTTCAGCGTACGCCATTTTACTGATGTGCTGGTAGGATCCTGTACCAAAGCCCAGATTCTTAAGATAATGAAACTGGCACAGCCCATCTCTACTAGCATAGATGTTATCTGCAACAAGATCACTCGGCGTGTACCCAATAGAAACCTAATAGGAGCTTCTCGTCTCTGCTTGAGATTCAAACCATCCTTACCCAGAGGAGACAGAATAACACGGATTTTATGCCATAACTACAAAGGTCTTGTAGGCTACCCAAAGTACATACTGTACGTTATGTCTCCTTCTGCTAATTCCTAGGTTATAAGAAATCCCTGTAACACACATAACATCTCAGTATTGCCCAGAGTTTTTCATGCATCTCAAAGGCACCAAAAAACCTTCAAGACTGGGCCAACATTATATTAACATTTACATATTCGAGTAAGAAGAAAAACAAGTATTACAAGGATCGTAACTCATGATGCTCTTGAAATAAAACCAACTTAGTCATAAGTGAGGATGTGAGTAGTGGTATTAAGTTTGTAATAGGTATGTTACGCCTTCAGGATGTATGAAAATGTCTAAAGACAACCATTATATATTCTAAGCCTTCCACCTTCTCAATTCTGACGAGCCCTGCCACTCATGCTTATATAAAAACGTACACGAATGCCTGTGTGGGCTGTGGTACAGACATACCTGTCACACGGGCAATGATCTCAACCAGATGAAACCCCTTCTCGTTTCCCAAGCCCTCCAAACATACTTCCCCTCTATTTCTCCTCCTACCTACGAGATAACTAAATGAATGAAACCGATTGAACTGATATGTGCAGTAACACGAACAGTTCTGCAAAAAAGCTCTGAAGTACTTCCAGTTGTTTGATAGGAATTAGGAGGAACATACGGAATAGAAGGTGGCACGTGTTTTTTGCTCCAATTTGGGATGCCCCACCACATTGCCTCAATTCCAAACTTCTGTTTATATCTTATTTCACTGCCTGAAGTTCCCCCTACATTTCAGCATATCTTTAGATAGAAGACAGGCAGACACAAACGACAATATACACAAACATACATTACAATGGTGACTCAAGAGCAGTTTCAAAGCAGATTTCCCATTTTCAGTAGTATTTGAACTGACTCAAAAAACCAAAAAAAAAACAGCAGCAAAAAACCTCCCTCATTTTCTGATCAACATTTCTCATGTATGCTAAGATTTTTTTAAAGTTGGACAATTTAGTTAGACAGGGCTTTGTAAGATATGAGACCATGAAAAATGATATTCATTTTTTGAAGTTGTTCTTTTTAATCTAGTCTTAATTTCAAAAATCATATGGAAAGATAATTTGTTTTTAAAATCCACTATTCCATAACAAGAGCTAGAGTACAGAGACTTAACTTCATGAGGGTTAACAAACATTTGGGTAGTTTTGGTGACATTTGACGTCACCTCTGTGTTTTAAAATTTCACCTCATAAAAAAAGCTTCAAGAACAGTATGACTTCTTCACATTCCAGTAAAATTTAAAAAAAAGGGCACCTTAGATTAAGCTCCTCATCATAAATAGTCTTCAGACTGCAAAGCTGTCATTGTGGTCTGACTGTATTATTAAGAGAGACTTCACCAAGAGCTCACTAGAGCTCCAGGACTGCAAATCCTAGAGAGATTCAAGTCCTAGTGCATTTTTACCATCGTCTTCACTTCTCTGTAAAGAAGCGTGGTTGACCAGACAAGCCATAGCCCTCCTTCAAGCTGTGCAACCTCTTCAACAAGCACCTTCTCCAATTCCAAGCCCTCAAAAACTAGGTATTTTTTGTAGGCACAGCTACACAGAAGCGGACACGTGGTGCCCAAAGACGGCCAACTGATCGAAGAACTGAAATGCCCTCTTCTACTCCATTCATACCTTAATCCTCTGTTTGACAGACCCTACTCGGTACCACGGTAATTCTACAGTAGGGTTGTTTCCAGATTTTCCCAACCAGCCCATTCATCTCAAAGCTGTTAACTCTCCTGAGATTTGTGCCTCCAAGCACCCACGGGCAGGGAGCACGAGAAGTCTCTGCTGAACCGAATAAATGCAACTCGCTGCCTGGAGCCAAGGAACGAGTCGCCGGCGAGTGCGACCAGAGACGGGACATGAGCCAGAGAAATAAGCCACATGGTGCTTATTCAAGCCCACGGGGCAACGCTGCAGAGTCGTATGCTCTTCCCAAACAGGCACAGGCAGACTGAAGTCTGCAGAATTCATGAATTCTTGAATATGCAAGAATATTCCTCCCTCTCCGCAGTACGCAGCTCAAGTGCTTTGGAAACCGTATGCCATAAAGAGATCCTTCATTGTCCACATGCAAATCTTCAGAATATCCATCTATGGGGCCCCTTCCATAAATCCACATCAAACTATCAAAGCTCAGGCTTACAGCACGGCATAACCACGCTGAACAGTGTTTCAGCCGCTCTCCAGATTCTCCGGTATGCTGGATACTTCCCAAGTGGTAATTAATAGAGTCAACACATTCCCAGTATTTTGTGTTGATTTTGAACCGCACCAAATTGTCTCCTCTGAGAGTACTGAAATGCAGAACACATGAAATCACACTGGAAGCTTTCAAAATGTGGAACTCACACGCAGTATTTGCTGCGGATAATAAAATCTCATCAGCCCTTATTCAGGCTGGACAATAACAATCTGTTTTCTGTCAGAGCCAGGGACATTTGAAAAACAAAACAAAACGTGCCATCTCCTCCAGGTGTGAAAAGAAAGAGCTACTTCTACAAGGTTTTATTCTACAGCAGTATCAAAATAATGTAAATGACACACTGGAAGCACCACGATGCAATACGAGCTCCTTAAAATCCAGTTCCCTATCACTAAATCACTGCAGAACAGAAAAATCTGCAGTTTGTGTGGTGCTTACAAAACAGCTGTGCTCCCAGTCAACAGAGGGGAAAAGCCCTGTGCATATTTCTGGAAGATCTACCCAGGAATGGTGTCAGAACCAATTTGCCTGGCTCCATGCCTCACCTCCAGCTTGTAAGACCACAACTCAAAGGGTCATTCCATCCATTATACCCCTGCTATGTCCTGCCCGCTGAGCTCGCACACAAGGATGGCAGTTCATGCCTGGTAAACAGCCTCGCTTGGTCATTCCCACCACAGCTTCACCAGAGCACTGGGATGAAGTCTTGACTTTTGAAGAAGACTTCAGCGTCCTCTCCAGAAGCATTGTGCAAGCATTTCCAACAGCACTTCCAGCGCTATCCCACCTCTGCGATGCACAGCCACACAATCGAGCAAGGCGTTATCGGATATTAGTGTGATATCATCACATTATAAAATCAACCAGGAGAAGGCAATGCTGTGAGGAAAGATCTGTAGCAGTCGGTGTACTACACAGGAGACGCAGATGTGAAGGGAAAAGGGAGAACTGTAAAGAAAGGGGAATGCCTAAAAAGCATTCAAATATGACTGATCGTGTTTTGTTTAAGAGGAGACTAATTATTTGTTCTCTCATTTACAGCTCCAAGATGAACACCAGATTGCTGCATACCCAGCTTCTTCCTATTCATACCCAAACACAGACCTCGCACAGCAGCAGGTATTACCAACCCTGAGGCCGAGCTTTAGCAGCCTGAATGTTAATTTTGTTGAGCCACTGTAATTCTGCTGCCTGCTGAAAAGCTTTATTCAACCCCTTAAACACGTTAATGTCTATGTGTTGTTTTACAGATGTCCAAGCATCTCAGGAACAGCCCATGAAAAGGATCTAAAATAAATCGTCCATGATCTTAAGCTTACTTCCCACATAGAAGACTTTTAGGGCTCAGTGAAATAACAAACACCAATGTGTTTGGCTCAGATTTTGTTGCTGCAATATTAAGTAGTCCCTCTAGTCTTCTACAGGAGAAGCTAATAACATTAAAAAAACCCCAACTCTCTGCAACTCCATCTAAGTAAATGACCTAACTACTGGATATGTAAATGAAATAAATGGTTTTATTTCTCCTACTAACTGAATACAGGAAGTACACAATTTTCAAATAGGTCTTTACTGTTCCCATACCAGATACCAAAACTTCATTACCCAGTTGTAATTACTTCCTCTTCATTATGTAGTTCATAGGTAAAGAGGGAGAGGAAGGCTACAGTTCCATGACGGTTAACACACACGTGGCACTCAGCAGCACAAGTGATGCTGATTAGGCAAGGATGCACGACAGCATCTTTGCTGAATTAGCCAGGGAACTTAGAACGAGCTTTTGCCAGCTTCATACAGGTTGGTGGGGGAGAGCATAAAGCATGCCAGCACAAGGTTAACCTGCCAGGAATTTTGCAATGCATTTGAACCATCAGAAGGAATTTATATCCCACAAAATCTCTGCGGTCAAACGATGAGATTTGAAGAGAAAATAAAGCGGAACCAGGAGGGGAAAAGAGGAGGAAAAGGAAACGAGTAGTGGCAGATGGTGGAGGGGAACTAAATCCTAAATAATCAGGTTGGGCAGAAAATTACTCTTGAAGCAGGGAGAGCCAGAACAAGGGAAGAGGCAATCTTCCAAATATGTTGGGGTTATTTAGGAATATAACCATATGGTATCAGGTGACACCTAAAGCAAACAAGCTCATTTCTGTAGCAAAGTGGTGGCACTAAGGAGTCAGGGAAAGTAACATTCCAACATACTGTGTTGAGTTTCTTGCGAGAGAAAAATTGGGTTGATTTCTCCTTACGCTTCTTTGTATCTTCAAATAACCGCACAGTGCCAGACCTGTCCTCCCCTCCCGCCCCAAGCACTCATTCTTGTTACCAAAAAAAAAAAAATTTAAAATAAATAAATATATATATTAAAAAAAATACAGAAGGCAGTCATGGTACAAACCAGCTTTTGTGAAAGGGAACAAGGACAAACACAACAGTGCTGCTGCTTACATTCTTGTATTGCTGGTCTTGTTGATAATTACAGATTTTCCAGTCTGATCCACGTTGTGATCCATCCCAAAGTAAGCTGCCACCCTGTGCACTAACATCCTCTGATATGACGACATCTGAGGGAACTTTTTATAGTGATTACTGGAAAAAGGAAAACAAAAGTGCATTGATAATTACATTTCCCTCTGAGCTACAATGAAATGAAAACAGCAATACATTTGATAGTTCAGTGGACAGAAATCTAACTGAAAAATTCTCCTTTGTGCATTTACATGTAAGTGTTTGCTACAAAAAGGCAGACAAGAGAAAAGAATTATATTTTGAGTTTTTAATAAGCATATTTCCACGCACTTCACAGGGACAAACCAAGCTCACGCTTCATGGTATCAACTGAATATTCTATATATTGGGGAGAACTTATCCCCAAACCTGACACACGCTCATGCTCCTCACACAAACCATCCTGCAGGTTTGCTGAGGCACGGGCAAGAGCTTTCTTCCTTTCTCCTAAAGGCCAGATGTAGGGTGACACTGGAAGGATCTAGGTTGGTAAATACTCCTTTTTTTTTTTTCCTACACACACACACACAAAAACCCTTAAAATCTTGGGCACTAGAGCATGCTCTAAAGTGCCACATCTACATGTTTCTTAAATCCCTCCAGGGATGGTGACTCCACCACCTCCCTGGGCAGGCTGTTCCAGTGCCTGACCACTCTCTCAGGAAAGTAATTCTTCCCAATATCCAATCTAAACCTCCCCTGCCCCAACTTCAGACCATTTCCTCTGCTCCTGGCATTATTCCCTTGGGAGAAGAGGCCAATCCCCACCTCTCTACACCCTCCTGTCAGGGAGCTGTAGAGGGCAATGAGGTCTCCCCTCAGCCTCCTCTTCTCCAAACTAAACATTCCCTCAGCCTCTCCTTGTAGGACTTGTTCTCCAGACCCCTCACCCTTGGTGGCTCTCCTCTGGACACGCTCCAGCACCTCAACGTCCTTCTTGTGGGAAGGGGCCCAGAACTGGACACGGCCCTCGAGGTGAGGCCTCACCAGTGCCCAGTCTAGGGAGACCATCACTGCCCTGCTCCTGCTGGCCACACTGGTCCTGACACAGGCCAGGATGCTGGTGGCCTTCTTGGCCACCTGGGCACACTGCTGGCTCATCTTCAGCCATCTGTCCACCCTTCCACTCAAGGTCAGCTCTATTTTCCAACGCATTAGGACAGAGCACCCAGGGAAACCCCAAAGGTAGCCTATTTGATCATCCTCTGCACTGAAAGCTTGACTGATATTTTTGGACCTAAATGAGTGGAGCGACTGGAAGCCACTGAAAAATTAGGACGTAATGAAAAGCAAAAGGCTTTAATTCGCATCTAACCGTATTTGAAACCTCACCACCATGTGTCAGGAGACAAAAGCCTGGTCTTGCAGCGTACGAGCCCTGTGGTCCATAGGAGCATATCCCTCACACAGCTCACACCGCTACAGGCAGGCATGACTTAATAACCAAGTGGGGGAACTCGACTTACTTGTTGTCGCTAATAAAATCAATAATTTCCTGTTCCATTTTCAACAGTATCATTCTGTCCCTGTCAAAAAGAAACGCAAGGATTTGTAGCATCAACTACCAACAGACATTTTAGATGAAAAAAAGGAATAACGCCGGTGTTTGTAAGGCGATTTTGCAAGTGTTGTCAGCCATCTCGATTTAAAATGAAACATCCTTTGCCCTGGTGCATCTGGAGAAGATTGTGGCTTGCTTTGCTGCCCCTTCGCTGACATACGTGACAGATTCAGCTGTTCCTTGAGCTCAAGTATGGTCTGAGAGGGCTTCCAGCCCCACCAGGCTGTGATCAACGCCTTGTGTAGAGAAAGACTCTGACTGCTATGGATAGCTTTGGTCTCTTTTCACCCTTTTTGATGGAAAATGAGATTTCCAGCCAAGCTAGATCTTTCATGAGGAGACCTGCTACCACAGAAATTTTGTCTGAGACACATCTTCCACAAGGCACTGATCTGCAGGCGAGAAGACTGGGCACATCTCATCTAGTTAGAGAGAGCACAGTGGAGAACAACGCCTTTGAACTACGGCTCCCAGGAGGCAACGCCGCAGCATTTCTCAGTCAAAATGCTCTGTTTTCAGCTGGAAGGTTTCAGATGTTCCTTCCCCCTGCCCAGAAACACTAAAAAATTTCCCCAGCACGTTCCCACATACATTTTCTGTAAGCTTGACATGAGTCCATCACTCCTTAGCTCTTTTGAACTTCCTCATTTTGCGCAGACAAAACAATTCAAGGACCTTATATCATCTATACAAGAGATCATGCAAGCTGTTAGGTGCCCTATTATTCCTAGTTCTCCTGCAATTGCAGAACTACATGGTACCCATTTAATGGATTCAGTTTAAAATGAATGCTGAAAATCACAACACGTTAAAAATGGTACAGACCCTTCCTTAGGCATTCAGAGGCAAATTTAATGTTAAAACGAGCTCGCTGCTCCAAATGAAAACTATGGGAATACGGAGAGCAGAATTTGGCACCGTACACAGGATTTTAATTGTGCACACCACTGCCAAAAGAAAGCTACTTTATATTCCTACACAAATCTCCAACTGCAATAGTTATAACATATTACTGCTAAAATCATATAGAGCTATATGCAGGAAGGTAAGGACAAAGCCCGTATGTCACTGAAAGTGAAATTAAGCAATGGGTGACCGGACAGGGAGGTAGAAGTTGATGACTTTTTATAGCTTTTTGCTCCATTAACAGCCTACTGCCTTTACGTTTTCCCCTCATAACTATCTCCAGAACTACTGAAACACAGCATACATTTAAGGGAACTCGGAGATGGCCAGCTACAATTTCAGGAGCACCAGCTGTAATGCAGAAAATACCTACCTGGGGTTATTCTTTAATGTGTTAATGAGAAACTCATGCAAATCTATGCCTGTCGAGTCTGTATACTCTTGACTGCAATCTGAAAGAGAAAAACAAACACACACCCCCCTCATTTATTTCATCTGAGCAGTCACGATTAAGCTGTGCCATAAATCAAAACCCATTTTCCAGCAACAATCTGAAAGCGTATGGTCTGAAAGAAAATGTTCATTTGGAGTTCAGCCAACAAAGATCTACATTCAGCATCGGGTGGATATTCACCATCCCTCTGTACCGTTCTACTGAGAGCACAGCACCGAAACGAGACGCTGACAGAAAGCGGTGACCATTTGAAAGTCATGGGAAACCTTCAGTGCCCCTCAAGACCTTTGCAATTTTCTTCCTTTAAACTACTAAATAATTTTTTTTTAAAAAATGAAAGAAAGAAAAAAAAAAAAAAAAGTTTTATTCATCACCAGCTCTTTGCACCACTTAATAAATGCTGCACACGTGGAAAATGAGGCATCGTGCCGGGGGGAATTCTACTTGTGTTAAGAGACTGAAATCCAGTGACGCCTGAGAGTGGGCAGGTAATAGGGATGCGTGACTTTAGTCAGAATTAATTTTTCAGCATTGCTGTATCGCCTCACTCAAAAGCACCCACAGATCCTCAAGCTGGCGTGAACTGTGAGAGCTCCATTGAAGCCAACTGACAATTCACACCAGCTGCGGATCCACACCCAGGTAGGCAACAATTATTTCTAAGAGATTACACTGCAACTCGGTACCACGGATTAATAAAAAGATTTTTAAAAAAAAAAAATAAATGCTATATTTAGATACAAAAATATTTTCTGAAGAAGGCTAACTGTAGATTGCAATGCAGGTTAAAGGCCATGGGGGGATTTCCTTACAGCACTGAAGAGGAATTCTCCATGAGAAAGGAGCAATAGCACAGAGGATTACTCTCTACTGCCTACATTGCACAAATGACATGCTAATATATTATCATTAATGGAGAAAAGTGTATTAGAGTCTTACACTTATCTTATTATATAATCACACATATATTTACATATATATGTGTTTATATCAACACGGTTAAATATTCAGAAGAATGATTTTATATTAAAGAAAATTAATAACCTCCAATATCGAACCTCAGTTTGGAAGGTTTCTTCGCTTTCAAAGCCTGAGTTTGTATGAAAAAACCATTCCAACGCATACACGTTTCGGGTTCTGAATTTTCTTAATGTATAAAACCATTTCTACTGTGTATTTGTATACAAATAAAGAAATACATGCTTATAAGAACACACAATCCTTTTCATAAAAATATTTGAATTGCTATAATTACTGTTAAGTTCACCTTTTGATAACATTCTGATCTTGGTTTTTTCACTGTTTTTCTCTTTTTCTTTATTTTTATCCTTCTCTTTTTCTTTCTCGGAGTCATCTTTACTAGATTTATCTTCTTCTTGCAAGCTGGGAAAACTTGAAAGCTGCAGTTGGATTGATTCCTGTTGGGAAGAAAAAGAAAGATGAATTTAGGGCCAGATTCAGTAAGCCTCCCGTGGCTTCCAACCTGCAGAGACTTGTGTTAAACTATGTGTAGCTAGAAAAGCTGAAGCCAGATACATTTCTTTCCTTTTTGAAAAATACTATTATTTTTTTTTTCCCCGGAGAATAATGGCACCCTAGAGGCCAAATTCTAGTGGTAAGTGTATTTCTTCCCTAATATTTGAACACTGTAAACTTTTAGTCTACCTATATTAAAGGTACTCTGTTATTCTACACTTTGATAGTTCTCACTTAAGACTTACGAGAACAGCGAAATACATTTTATGGGCTTTCTTTAGTAATTCTGTAATTTAATCAATACTACACATGCTAAATGTTGACTGATGGATAGATGTCTGAAAAGTATCATTTTTTCCCCTCACTACAAAATTCTGCAGGTTCATATGAACTGTTTTGCACATGTAAGCACAGTATCAGCTAGACTGAGCTTTCAGGGTCTGCAAGTAGAAGAGTCCCAGCAAATTATAAGCTCAGTTGTATATAAGAGGGCTTACTAACCTATCACGTACTTTATATTTACCGACATATGCAAATATGCCCTTAGCAAAATGGGTGAAACGTGCACTGCGACTTTCAAACAAGTTGTGGGAAACTTCTCCAAGGCACCACAAGTTTTATCCTCCAAAATTCAGTATTTCAGAGACTACGAGTCCCTTTGAAAGCACGCTTTAGCTTTAAAAACTTAACTAAAACTGAGAATTCAAGCTGGTTGGCTTTTTCTGATTTGCTTTAAAGAACTTGCTATTTCCCACTTACAACATTACTTGGCTTTGTTGTAACAAAACACAAATTGTTTTCTTTAGAAGTTACCATGGTGTAATTTATATATTTCAAGAAATACCAATCTGGTTGGACATAATTGAAGGAAGCATAATTCTGTGTTCATATTCCTTTGAAGAAAAAACGGCCAAAATAATACTATAAGCTTAAATAGTGTAAAAATTTGAATTGAGCTGTCACAAAACTCCCTGGTTATGCAGGTTTCTTTCACAGAAGAGAGTTCCTGTGTGCCTGATAATTTTTTGGCATCATGTTAATGAAAACCAAATCCACCAATACTGGAGAAAATCAGAGTTTCTTGAATGCTCGTGAATTCCCTTCCTTTGTCACAATTTCTCATACCAAAAGATCATTACAAAACTTTAAAGTTAGGGTTGTTTTGGTTTTGTTTTTTTAAGCAACCAGACCATTATGAATTCAAACAATACTTTCAATCATTACTACAAATTTTAGGTTTCTGAATTTCTGTAAAGAACTACAAATCAGCCACCACAACACACGTAAGACAAGATCCTAACAGAACAAGGTATCAGCATAAACATGCCACGGCAAGACAGAAATTCGGCAATTTTTCAGCTTAATCAGTATTGACTTCTTGTGAAGTTTGAACGTGGCACAAAAGACTTGAGATGAAAAGCACCGTAAAAGAGAAACAGAGCCCTAGAGCCAAAATTTAACCTGAACTATGTCCTTAATCCCTATTTCTGTTCGTTTTGGCTGAGGGTACTGGCCAAAATCTGAGCGTACAGAGGGAGAGAGTGGGAACTCCTGGTCATTTGAGATAAGGATGCGTAGAAAAGCGTTTGCTAACCTGCTCGGGTGCGCTCAAGAGGGCTAACGTTACGCCTGCCTTCTCTCACTTCAAAGGGCAGTTCGATTTCCCATTCAAGCAACAAACTTTGGATCAACCACCGCCAAAAGCCCCCGAAGGATAACTCTGATTCCCTGCGCTGCCTGGAGCAGAGCGACTGCGCTGCTGCCTTCTCAGAACAGGAGAAAAATGTAACTGGCCATGCTGTTCCCAGGACGTTAATCCCAACTTTCACAGAGGTTAAAATGCACTTATGAAAAGAAAAAACGACAGACTTTACACATAACCACACGTAGGAACGTACAGTAGTTAAGTCTTACATGTAACGTGGCACTTCTATATTTGCACTAGAAGAAACACACAAAAGGGCTGTGGAGTCGTGAAAGCAAGCTACTGTATATTTTCTTAGATTTTTTATTGATTTTTCTCAATAATAAAATACAATGTTAATAAATACATTGATACAAGGTAAGTATAGTGAACAACAAAATAAATGTTCAAATTGCAATAATACACTTCTTGGTCAATAGTATAACATTAAAGGCAACATTCCTTTTAAGTAAGGACATAGTGAACCATCAGGTAAGCGTTCAAGGTCAAGTAATACAGGTAAACAAGTTTTTTTCCCTATACAGGAAAATGAAGGCAAGTATTCAAATATAAATACAAACATCAAGTCTGCAGTACAATCCATACTCAGTAGTTCTGGCAATGTACCGTACATTCTCTGGTAATTGATTCCCTGTGCTTTGTAAACCATGAAGATAAAAGAATGATTTTTAAAAACCAAAATAAAATCCAAACCGAAAAGAAGCTTTTTCTCCTCTAAAGTGAAAGCAAAGCAACTCGGCTGGCACAAAACCTCCTGAAATCCTTCAGCCAGTCCAAGGAGGAGCCTGCAGGTCCAGCTTTCCGTGGCAAAGCTGAGCCAGACGCATCAGGAAAACGCCTGCGACAGCAGAAGCGCAATTCCCAGCTAATTAATCACACCGAGCCAATTGTGTCGGTAGGAAATGAACGCAGGGGTCGGTCCAGGGAGGCATTTTATCTCCCCTAAATGTTTCGATATGGCCAAAGAAACCTTTGTCGCAGCTGGGCCAAGGCCAGTAAGACCAGAGGCTGCGTGGGACAGGGACCCCTCCTCTGCCTGGCATCGGGGTGCAATCTGGACAGGGATTTTACCTCCAAACCTGCCAGTTTTCTCTGACTTTTTATACAGGTCCTGTGCAGTACATTATAAACTACCATGCCGTGCTTAATACAATCTCTTTGTATTAATTCTCCTCTCCATTCTCCATTAAACAATAGGAAATACAAACGGAAGCAGAACAAAAGCCACGCGTCTCGAGTAATGCAAGTTTAAGCAGAAAGAGTAATACCTACGGCAGAACAACCGATCAAATAACCTGCCTGCCCACTGCATAAGCATCATTTGTAGAGCAGCAGAACATGGAGACGTCCCCCTGCTAAACAACCTGGTTTTTTGGTCTTTCAAGAAAAAAAAAAAAAAAAAAATATATATATATTTTACAAAAATAGAAAATCCTCTCCACACTTAGGAGCTAAGAGGAGAGCTGGATTTGCTTCGTTTCAAGTCAATAGAGGAAATGGTGAGAAAGTACACTTAAAAGTGATATGTTTTGATATTGTGCTAAGCTCACAAGAAGTCACTTGCTTGAGCTCTCTCGATGGCTGATCTCATTTTGCACATAAACATCTCATAAACTCTAGGCAGTGCTCATGGTATTTTGGTTTAGGGGCTGGTTTTTAAGCCTTGCTCTTACCAGGCAAGCAAAGAAGAGCATTTGAGATTGTTACTTTTGTTTTTGGGGATATTTTTTGAAGTTAGCCTCCAAAGACTGTCACCAGTGTTATTGTCCGAGGTGAGAGGTGCAGGGGACAGAACTCTACCAGCTACTGGGAATACAACACCACCAGTACAGATAAACTCAAATACACGCTTTTTTGATACCGGAAAATCTACACCAAGAGTTTAGAAAATGAATGTCACTCAGTAGGAGGCATCCTTGGCTCTAACAAAATATTTTAGAGTGCAAAAGACCTGTGAATTTTATGTGAAGGGGGACACTGATATGAACTGGAGTCTCAGAGGAACCAGAAACCAGAGCATATTCATAACAGTATCTGGTGCAGCCTCGAAAGAGAGAGCCTTAGAGAAAAGAACATATATTAATATTCTTTTTGATTGTTACTATCTTTTTAAATTTTAAAATCTGAATTCTTTTGAATTCTTTTCCATTTGCTGAAATTTTCAGGGGGTCTGGAAAAAAAAGCAAACAACACCCTGTGATATAGTATAAAACTAAAATTGCAAAATAAAGTTCACGCTAAACCAGACAACTTCATAAAAACGTGTTCATTGTCAGATGTAATTTTTTTCCCCCAAGAAAGACTTCGTTAAATACGCCCAATTAAGTAACATAATCATGCAACTGAACATGGAGGTCAACCATGCAGCTAAGAGCAATGATTCCAAGTGTACCTGATTATCATGAATATTTTCCACTCCCGGGCGAGGGGATGACTCTTCACACACAGCAAGGCTCCGGACGAGTTTTCCCTTTGCTCCTGACTGAATAAGAGAGAGAAAACAAAACAGAGAACACTACTACTGACCCCAAGTCACATAAACTGTGTACATCAGCTCTCCCTAAATATCCCGAATTACTACTACCCACCCCAGCCAGCAAAATTCTATCTGCCTTTTGATGCACGCAGAAGAGGATTCTAAGCAATGAGCCATCTGCCACACAGGGGAGGTGGTAGGTTTCTTTGCTTTTAATAATTTCTGCCACAGTTCACTCGCTCCCGCCAAAAATCCTAACAGCAAAGACTAGATAATCCAAGGCTGAAGGTAATTTAACATAAAGTTAAACTAAAGGTTCATTCTGGTGTTTAGGTTTGGGTTTTTGGCTTGTTTGTTTTGTGGTTTGGGTTTTTTCCCCTCTTTCTTCTAATAGTGTTATGTCCAAGGTACACGGACAATAAAATGTGCAAGTTTTACGGATCTGCACTTGGAAAATTAAAAGAAGGTTTTCAGGGTTTTTTGTCATTCCTAGAAGCTCCTTCTCCTCTCCCCTCCTCCTTAGGGAGCTAGCCAGGCTCTGCTTCTTTATGTCAAGCTTAGTCCGTTAAAATAAAATTCAAACAAAAATGTTAATTACTAAAGCAAAAGGAATGAGCTTTTTCCATCCCCAGTGTCACACACAAGCACACACGCTGTCTAACACAAGCACACAGCGACCCCAGCACCATAAAAGTATGAAGGATAAATAAAGGGGAGCCTGACACATTCTATCTAGAGAAAGTCCTCTGCCTTTGGGCAACAAGATTATGGGGTAATGGGGAGGGGAAAAAAACCAACAAACCATCACAAACAAAAAACCATCACAAAAAAACCCCCCAACCACTACACAAGTGATGAAAGGCCAGAATTTCAATTGCAGACAGACATTTGATGGAAATTCTGTATCCTACCATGGCATACAAACTCCAAACAGAGATGGACCCTTACCTTGGATCTCTTTTTCTGCTGGTTCTGATTTGCACCTCGTTTCTGGGTAGAGCAAAAAAGAGAAGCAGTTATCACTTCAGTGGAGAATATGCATGGCAAGAGCATTAACAATAAAAAAAAAAAAGAGAATAACCACTCCTAAATGGCATTTTCAACAGTTGCTGACTGCAAAAACTATTCCCCCAAACCCAGTCTGGAAAGCAGGGAAAAAACAAGAATCATCTCTGCTCACTTCATTCATTTTAAGAACAGGTATAAAAACCCAATAAAAACACACTGTGCAGTTTTCTGCAATTCTGAATATAATAAAAATGTAAGAAAAGGCATATTTAAGTAAACACTCCCCCTCTCCAAATTCCTCTTAAATTGTAGTCTCCCCCTTTATTTTTATATTCAATTGAGCAAAAAGGATTAAAACCCCCTCATCCAATAAAGTCCTCTTTTCAAATTACCTTCTTAGGCTTTGCATAACAACTTTTTGTTGGCAGTAACACCTACAAACCAAACCACACATTAAGTAATTATTCATTAAGTATTACCTGTAAATTCATGAGATCAAGGTAGTTTTCTAAATCCCCAAAGAGGGAAAACAGCCAAATATTTCACCAAGCTTTAACACAGATGTCTAGGAATTAACTTCTCAGAAAAATTAATAACAGGGACAGCAGCCTAAAGAGCTTAAAAGGTATAACAAATAACAGCATTTATTTTATAGGGAGGTAAAAGGACCCAAAAAAACCAAAAAAAAAACAATCTTAAAAAAAAATAAAATAAAGAGACAGTCTCAAAATTAAGACAGGAAAAATAGGATAAGTGTAGGCAATGAAAGAGGACACAGAAATGGAAAGACAATGGTAGCACACTGATATTTAAGGCACCCATTCACTATTCCTGTCTTACCTGCAGCTCTGTCTTGGCATCGCTCAGCTTCTCCTCCTTCTCCTCTACTTCCGAGCTTTCAGATTTATTAAGGATACAGTTGTCCATGTTCCCCTCAGAGATGGCAGTCTCCTGCTCTTTCGCAGCTTCCTCTGCTGTCTCCTGGTTTGATTTACCTTGCTCAGACATTCTTCCAGACAGAAATTAAAATAACAAGATTTGGTGACCTGAAAGGTCAAGATATCACGACACAAACACACACAAAAACACTACGGGTGAATTATCTGTTCCATTTTTTTTAAATTACGATATTTATTTTTTTTTAAATTCCCAAGTCATTTAATTCCCTTTGTTAAGCAAACCAAAATACACAGCTCAGGAGTGGAAAGAGGTACTGAAGAGATGTACTGAATTGACAATATTGGCCGTCCAGACCAGCAGAACAGTGTCAGGTTAAACAAGTCTTGGGGAGCAGATTTAAGGTAAGGTCCTGCAACCTCCTGTCTCCCCAACCCCAGCCCCAGGACCGCATGGACGGTGAGGGACCCTCTGCTATAGAGCTCAACAGCACCACGCAGGAAGGACCCATTCAGAATTCCAGGTCTTTGGCACCTCAGTGCTCCCCTCCTCCTGATTTTCCCCTTCCCTGTCCATTTTCTTATTTTTTTTTTTTAAATTAAAAAAACAGCAGTCAAACAAATAAATAAAACACAAAAACAGAAACAAAGCCTGGGAAACAACACACTTTTTAGCACCCAGCCATGGGTTTTGTACAGAGCAGAAGCTCGTGGTGCTCACTACCATTTTAAAGATATAGATATTTGAAGAGGTCATAATTCAATGTAAATATTAAATCTAAATTTGGCAATAAAGCACTCACGGTCAGCATCTCCAGGCATCAAACTGACAGCTCCATTATTAAAATCCTAAGCCTCTTCCCAAACCCCATGTCACTCTCCAACACGACAAAAATCCTACAGGAAGCCCTTGGCAGGTATTTCTGATGAAGATATCTTAACCAACCTGCATTTAGTCTCAGCTCACAATGGGTTGTTGTACAGAAGCTTTAAAGGCTTTTCAAGTTAAAGCCTATTATTATTTTCTCTCTCTTTCTCTCTCTCTCTACCCCCAGCTCCCTCTTGAAGCCTCCTCCACTGATCAATTGTCAAATGAGACTCATGAATAATTTAACTTTTCCTTCCCCCATCCATTTGGCTTAAGAAGTATCTTCAGGAAAAACAACTGTGGTTGAGAAAGGGAGCTATTTCAGACAGGGGTCTTTTGCAACACCTTGCCACTTCTCAACAATGAAACACTGGCGATTAAGCACAACCACACTTTGCCACGTTTCTTTTTACAGCTTGTAATTAACGTCCAACAGGTCTGGTATCACTTACCTTTATTTTTTTAAGCTACGTTTTAAGTGGGGAAAAAAACCCGACCTACTGAGTAATAAAAACTTCCTTCCTCCAACTTTTGCTTTTGTTTTGACACTGTAAGCAAGTAAAATAATAAAACCTTTCCCACATCATCTTCCCATTTAAGAAGAATTGTGGATTTCACGAGAAATGAAGCTACACAGTTCCTTAATCAACCAACTGGAATATGAAGCTCACAAATTAGCTGACAGTAAGCCAAGTTGAGCTTCGAGTTCTTCTCCTTCCTCCCACCGCCCTTCCCCAGGAAGTCCCATGGTATCGGCCATTCTCATTTATGATTGAAACGTTGAATGCTTCGCTAAAAATTCAACCCACGGTGAAGGGCAAGACCCGAAACTGTTAAACAACCCTTAATTTGATACGGATTCACATCAAGAAAGGCACATCCATGCACAAGTTCTTCATGGGCATGTTACCCCCCACAGCTCACCTACGTGCTCACACATTGTTCTCAGAACCAAGGACACTCAGCGTTGATCGGCCGCAGGAAAGGAGCCATTTACCTGAAAAACTGCTATAATTCCCACTGTCTTTCTAGCGCCTTCTGGTGCTCTTCGTTGGCGGAGACCACACAAATGATCAACGACGATGTGAGTCCCATGTCCCCATTAACAGTTCAAAGCGCCAACCTCCATGCTGGTCCTTCACGGAGCGTGATGGATCATAGTCAACCTGGAAAAAGACGAGAAGTAAATAAGAGCAAGGGTAGCAATCACGGGACAAGGTAAGGATGCAACAGAGAGGGACCAGATTTCTAACACTAATGACCAGCTTCGAGCAAATCACTTTCACAGCTTGATCCAGCTCCACCTGTCTCAAAACTGCCTGCTTCTTCTCTAATGAAGGCTAGAGCCGGCTGTTCAAGTCATAACAGCTCCTACGCAAGGAGCTAAAATTAACAGTTGCATTATGCACTGAAGATTACTCATTTCAATTTTAACCTTTTTTAGTGAATTCTAGCACTTCTCATTAAAAAAAGCAGATATACATATTTATATATATAAGCTCATCTGTTTGCTTCAACAGAAATCAATGAGGGTATGAGGAAAAAGGACTCGCCTGCTTTTGAACTACGGCTTCTGCTCCAATCAGGGTTTCAACAGTCAAACACTACTGAAAAAAAAAGAAGCTAGGTGGGTGCTTTTAGAAAGTGACCTGCTTTTCCAGGGTAGCGAATCGAGATGTTCATTTAATAAACTGAATAAAAAGTCGAGCTGATCAGGAATGGGAGGAGGAGAAGGAAGGAATCCTACTCCCCCAACAACGGCCACCAGGAAAATTTTCTTTTGAGGCACTGTGAGAGGGGGGGGGGAAAGGAGATCTCCAGGTTAGGGTTTGGAAAATAAAGCTGAAGAATGAGTTGCCTCAACAATACGGTTTATGCTTTTCATCAGGATTGTGTTGGGCAGATGAACCTGAGAAAAGGAGCGTTTTTGGGATGAGTCGGACCGATTTGCAAAGCCATGGCCGTGAGCTGAACTGCCTCGACAGACCTGGCACCTCTTCCCCAGGCTCGCACCTGAACGACAGGTGAAGCAATCACTGCAAACACACCAAACCAGCAAACAGAAAGAAACACCCATCATTCCACTTGGAAGGGGGGAAAAAATCCTCCAAAAACCCAGACCCCAAACAGGCTCTTTGTTTCTGAGGCACATTTTAAACGGCACATGGGATTTTGCACATGCAATTGCCGTACGGTACGTGGCAGCGCGCTAGAGCTCAGCATGTCAAAAAAGAAAAAAAAGCTGAATTTCATGCACCAGAACTGGAATTTAGCTATCACAAAAATCAAGTCCTGCTCTCTCTGGGAGCTCAAGTGCAGAGAGGAGACCGGCAGGCAGGTTGCAGAAACTCCCACGGCCAGTCTGCAAATTTGGATTTATAAAAAAGTATTTCTATTTGTACAGCACAATACAAAGTACATCTCTACAGAGGAATACAAAGTATGTTTTCCCCACCTGCTTTTCAGTATTTATCACAGGACATTCTCATCAATTTTATCTCATTGACAAATATAGGATCATGGTGGGAGTGGCAAAGGAACAATATGGAAAATTATGCCTGAGCACTCAAGCACATGCAAATGTATTTCATGGAGCCAATACTCAGAGAGAAGAGAACGAACGAACCACTGACTTAAAAACTTTTAACCCTTCCATTAACGCTTTCCCTCTTATCCCATAAGAGAGATAGGGGAAAAAAATAATAAATAAACCAACCAAACCAACCACAAAGCAAAAAATCCCAAGGAAATACAGTGTATTACAGTTTCACCCAGCAAACCCCCAGCCAGGGGACAGACTGCTGCAAATCAAAACCCTCCAAAACTCACTAAACAATAGATAGCTGCCCAAAAATCAGGGCACAAAAAAATTATCTCAGGATTCTTCAGCCTTGCCATGTGTCGCGAATTAACTATTCATAAGACAAACAAACAGAGCAAAACAAAAAACCAGACAACAAACCAACCAACCAAAGGGGATCGTATCCAGCGAGCGCAGAGTTCTGCCAAGGCTCCAATAAACAGTATTTCTGGTCTTGTGCCACAGATGCTCAACATAATCTTATCATGCTTTACCAAAGACGTATTTCTTCATAACCTGAGTTCCCCATATTGTTACACTTCAGATCAGATGCCAACGCCATTTTTCATTGGCAATGTACAGGAAGACCGCAGGATCTTAAATTAAAACAACCAAAAAACCCCCATAAGTTTCCCCAAGAAAACATAAGCAAGTGGAAAATAAGCTTACAGCGTGCAGCTATGATTTTTCAAACCCGCAATGACAATGTTTCCTAGGATGATGATTCTTTCAAAAATTCCTTCACGATTATTTCGGGGGGAGGGAGGAGGAAGGCAGGAAGAACCGAGACGTATAGCAGTCACAACCCAGCTCTTCACCTTCCTCAATATAAATTTCCTCCTCCTCCATTAGGCAATTTACAAGTGATGACTAATCATTTACATACTACAATACGTAAAATACACTTCTGGTTGCTTGGGTGGGTTTTCAAAGGGACTCGGGTTTCTATAAAATACTTCAGGGAGCGTATAAATAGCAAAGAGGAATCAGTCAGAAAATAGCCACTAAGAGTCAGACATTCTGATTGAAAATACGTCTCTTCCCCGCGCGTTTCCAGGATATCTTGGTTATTCAGTGATGAATGCACTTTTTTACTATTCTCAGTCCTGCAGTGACAGCACCGCTACGGAAAAACATACTGGATTATTCTCTTTCTTGCACATCAACAGGAATGTCAGCGATGATTTGACTGTCGAAACCTTCAGCGCTGAAGTGACGCAAAAGGCTGAACACTTGTGTTTCTGATCCTCAGGTAGAAACCGCACAGCTCGTTGCTAGGCGAAACCCACCACCTGTATTGGCCAGCGTGCAAAAATTTCACAAAGATTAATTTGGGATCTTAGAAGCAGCCTACGAGAGTTTGCAGCAAAATTTCAGCCCAGTTCCTTAAAGCAACTTGAGGACCACACGCCGCAACGCAACAGAAAATACAGGTGCCCACCAAGCCATTTGCTGAACCACTTTCATGGAAATATAACCAGTTTGTACAGAATTTATAAGACTCGGGTGATGGGCAAATATTGTGGGATGTGATGGAAACGCTGTTTGTTTTTTTTTTTTTTTTACTTAAACTGCTTTCTTTATTAACAGGATTTTAACTTTAAAGCTGAGGGTACCACCAAGCTTGAGCAGCTACTGCCAGAGCTCAAAGAGAAAGGGCTGGAAGAAGGTGTGTATGGTCACGTATGTTCCTGTAACACACACCACGCAGATTCCAAGAAAAGTCTGTGGGAAGAAATACACTTAATTTAATGCGGGAGCTTAAAAACTATACCCAGTAAGAAGAGACGTCAAAAAAGCATAGAACAGAAAAAATGAGCACAGGCATCAGAAAGGTCTCTTCAATGAACAACTGATAGCTGACCATCAACCAAAATTAAACAAAGAGACATCTGACAAAACCCAGAAGAGTAAGCCCTTTCTTTGTTATGTATCAGGAGATGTTTTGATGGCCTCAGAGGTATCACGTACTGAAGCAGGAATTTTGAAATCCTTACGCTCCAGTGAGTATCAACACGTCCTCTCTCTGAAGAGAAGATGACGAGCAGGCTTTGAGGCCAAACAGCATACTCTTAACCAAGAGCAGGCAGCAGCAGGCAGGACCGAACCCTGCCGGCGTGAAACCCAAGGCGTTTTTCTCCAAATAAAGCTTTTAAGCGTACAGGTAAAATCATCTGAGCCTCAACAGCTCCTCTCACTGAAAATTGGCTCATCGTCAACATCAGGATCCTTCTCGTCCCATCGTGGTTTCTCCACTCACATGAATGGTATGAGCCCACGAGCTGAAAGCAGGTATGTCAATCACGACTTCCACTATGCAATATATACCTTACCCATACGTATAAAGATAGCTTTGACTCATTATTGCTAACTAACTCATCAGACTCCTGGAAACCACTGGAAATTCACTTGGGCATTATCTGAAGATTATCAGTACACACGGCCCTCAACGTTGCCAAACTCTCCTGGCTTAAAGCATAAAGTTCCTGTTATTTGATATTTACTTTAAAATTCCCACTCCTAGCAACAAGCAAATCTATGAAAATCTCACACTTCACACCGAAAACAAGCGCTTCAACTCTCTGTGGTGGCTCCAAAGACAATCTTCAGGATATAAAACCCATTGTGCCAAAATACCCCCAAACCAACACCCCCCAAAAAACCCAAAAGACTACCATCCCATCCCAAAAAAGGCAAGTAGAATGAAATACAGCATTTTAGTTTGAAGGCACTACTACTCAGCTGTCAGCCCTAGTCGCCAGGACCTATATCATGGTACTCCACGCTCCTTCTCACTGGATTCCCACATTTCCCACAGAAATACCCACATGCACTTAGAAGCCAAGTTTGCTGCCGTGTATTATCGTGGCAGGATAATAACCCACGCCAGCTCTCCCACCAACGTGCTTCAGTAGGAAAAATAGATTTAAAAATAACATTCAAATCAAGGCGGTGAGAATGCGGAATCCTACAGGTGCGCTGGTTGTTAAAAGGCTGAAGACTAACCCTTAAAAAACAAGGGCAAAAAACACTTTTAAAGGAAATATTTGGAGACTTATTTTACTTCCCACCTCCTCTTGTCGTCACTTTGTCCCCTCTCCATCATCACTACAGAAAGAGATAAGGTGACGTTTTCCGCTCCTGGTAAAAAAGCTATTTAGATTCATTTATTTTTGGCAGTTTAATAAGGACTGTCAGCAGACGCAACTTTTTTTTTTCTCCAAGAGTTACAGAAACATGAGCATTTGTGAGTGAGCAGTAGCGCAGAGGCCACTGACCCACCTTAACCAGGCCAGCAAAGAACCAGTGGGGGCAACAATGGTCAAAATTGATGAAAACGGGGCGCATCGGAATATATTGGATTAGGTTTTGGATCCTACACAATGATCAGCTGCCTTTTAAAAGACGCAACTAGACAAGGTGAGGATCAGCATCCCGGCTAAAGCCTCTCTCTCGGAATAGCACTGGCTTTCCTCCCAACCAGCACGTGAAATCCAACATTTACAAATTACAGCAGGGCTAAGAACAATCTAACGACCAAAAAAAAAATATAATAATCCACCAACAAACAACAAGAAACAAAGCAGCTCTTTGTGGTTTACACTTGATTCCTTTTTTCCAAAGGGATCCTCTTGTTCCTAACGGATTGCCACCGATATTTTCCACTTTAATCCCCTGTCAGAAGACCTCATGTCAATGTCATCATCTTCAGTCAAGTAGCAATGACGATTTTCCCTCTAGCTTGTTATATTTCTGCAAAGCTAGAAGCTTTACCCGGGAAAATAAATACAGACAGCCCATAGGGAGAGCCTGTTTTCTTTTAATACTTAAGAAAAGGCTCCAAAAAATGCTCTTTTATCTGTCACGATGACCATTTGAAGTCTTCCAGGATCAGCATGAAAAGATAACAAGGCTCTGAGTGATCTGGCTAATCAATGTCAATCACGCAAGTTCACTAGGAACAGAGTTAACACCCCAACTTTTAACAAGCTGGTCCGATGGACAAATCGGCGCCCTCGGAATGAGTTGTTTGCTTTAGCCCAGCCTTCGGAACATCATTTCAATGCATTTCCAACCACATAAACCAATTTGTTCTCTCATTCCCAGACATAAAACTGACAGATTTTCCTAAAACCGGGCTCATTAAACTCACTGCTCTGACTGTTAGATGGTGGGAAGCGGCACAGCTCCGGAGCCTCCAAGCACAGAGAGACGGTGGTTCCCAGCCACGCTTTCCTTGCCACACACACAAGTCACCTTCCCCAAATCCTGTAACCAAAACAATAGCCAACATAGGAAAAAAAACCACAATTCACAGGAAAAGGGGACTGGAACTCATCTTCCCAGATAAACCAGGTCTGTTTCTCAGCCATCAAAGATAATTGTATCACAAAGTCCCCTTTACAGACTGACACCTTTACCTGAAGATTAGAGGGGGTCTGGGGAGGATGCTGTCAGCCATCTCGCTGTAAGGATTGTTCAAGAACCTCACTGCCTTGCCAGGACACTTTTTCCATTATCCCACCGTATACATCAAATACTTTGTACATTTTTCTTCTTGTGCCAAGAGTTTTTCTCTGTTTTAAACAGCTTTCCCAATTTCTTAATAGTTCTCTCCTCCTGCGGTAAACAACTGCACGCCATCTTATTATGTGCTGTTAGGTTTAAAGAAGCCAATTCCTTTTAACTGCCCATTACACAGGTACATGCTATTTCCATTACTATCTAAATCTAGTCTAATTTTTATCAACCACTGGTCTGCTTCAACAATCTCTCTCATGCTCTTCCTCCACCAGGATTGTACTCTATGCAGAGAGATGTTCTCCCACCCATCGATGCTCAGTGGTGAATGCACTAGAGGAGCTCCGTTTCCACAAACACTACAACCAGTTTTAAGACAGTGAATGTCATGATAAAACTCCTTCTGGGGTATCCTGATTTCAGAATGAAACACTGATCAACAACGCAGCGTAAATGAGCCTGGGTTCCCCACAGAGGGGGATCAGGGCAATCAGAGCTACCACAGAGCCTGGGAGCCATCACAGAGGGAAGTGGTGGGACTACAGGTATCCAGCACAGCCTAGGTGAGAAAATTCAAGCCATTTGTGGTACGTTATACCTAAAGAAATGTGAAATAATATAAAGCTTACATCCATTTTGATTTGAACTATATATATACACACGTATGTTAGTTTAATGCAGGAGTTCTTGAAACATTTTTTGTTTCTCCAAGTCAAGCTATCCCCACTCTTTCTTCCTTCAATGCCTTCTCTTTGGCATTTCTATCCTCTCAGGTAACCATGGATTAAGTCCATTTTGCTTTACACACAGGAACTATAAGCTCAATTTAACCTATTTCTTTACTCAGCTCCTCCTACAGCTTAAGGACTTTACTAGAAAACCCGAGCACCAAAAGTCTACATTTTGAGCATACATGCCTTTAAGGAATTTGGTCTACACAGACTGCAGGTAAGAAATGAGCTGAGCCATCATCATTCATTAATAACTAATTGTGCCAAACACAAACCAGTTGAATCCAAGGAGGAAACAAACAATTCAAATCTAAACAAAACAAAGAAAACAATTTCATTCACTACAACATAATCTTTGCACAAAACATTCTGGGCAGCTTCTCCCAAAGAAGATTTTTTTTTTTTTTTTAATAAACAATACTCAAGACATAGATGACCCATAACTTATGGTCAATTGCTTTACACTTCTTCCAAAAATCACCAGTGGATGGAGGCATAACCGGAACAAAAATGCTGCAGGAATGGACCAAGCATCACCAAGTCTCACATATGCTTTTCCTGATTTTTCCTTTTCCCAATTCATATAATGGCCCCTATATTTCATCCTGCCATTTTTTGACAAATTAGGTGCATTTTCACTAGCGCTAGCTTAATTGGCAAAGCTTGAAAGAAAATAATTGCTAACAGCAAAGCAGCATTATGCTGATGAAACAGACCTGCGCTTAACCACTAGAATTGCCTTAGTGGACAAACACCGACTGCAAAACAGCAAAAAGCTTCCACATAAGAACTGAAAGACAAAAAAAAAATAATATATCATTTCCCTCCAAAAGTCTCTTTCGATTACCGGAATTAAACATAGTAGCTATTCCTATTTTTCCTAGTACCATTTTCTGAAACAAAACTAGCCTGCAGCTACAGAAATATTCTTTCCAGAAAAAAAAAAAAAATAGCAAGCCATAAATCTATATAAGGTTTAAAAAAAAAACCCAAGAACACACCACACGTTGTATTCCCTCCCCCATTTAACTTTGCTGCTTGGAAATTGTGCAATTATACTCTCCATATTCAATAACAATTGGTATCAAGCTTGTTTTAATGCAGAGTAAGTTTTCGAGCTCGTATTTCAACCAATTTGTACAGTTACAGCTCAAATCCCCTCTAGCAAAGGTAACAAAGATCAGACCCTTTGAGAGGTCCCAATACAAGATTATTATTTTTATATATCATTTTATTTATTTATCAATCTAGGAACAATCCTAAAATTTCTTCTTGAGCGTGTTTATCAGAAAATACACTGGAATACAAATGGTCACTTGATGGCTGCTTTTGGGTATTAATAGACTTAGGAGAGCAACGTCCCGTGAGAACAGTTTACATAGATATAGTCTCATCAATTAAGCTTATTTTGCTAGACATTACTGTTCTGTCTAAAATCTTGCAAGAGGTACAGATAAGATTTTGGCAATTTTCAATCAAATCTGGAGATGCTCCTCTTTTTTAACTTTGAATCTCCTGAGAATTACTACTTTTTTTCTTTTCTGTTAGAGACACATCCCCCTGTTTTTCCTCATTGTTTGAGGCCCTTCTGAAGAAAAAGAAAATTAAGGCAGAAACATTATCATTCTTTCCGAATTCTATAGAGAAACTATAAACACACATAATAGATATAAATATTTTTATATAAAAATTGTACACTTTATGCATTTAATTGATATCTTTACATTTTAATATATGGATATTTGTATTTTATGTAAAGACATTAATCCCATTTTGTTGGTTGCATTTTGGCCAGTCTCAGGCAATGCAATTAAGTAGTAAATACCACACATTACAAAAAGAAGCCTTAAGCATGCTATGCATTGCATCCAGTGCTCTATATTGCCATGGTTTCAAAAGAAAATGAAGAAACATGCCAATTTTAAGTGTAAATTATAAGTTAAAACGCCTAATGATCAAACACCTGCTATAAGAGCCAATGAAACCATTACACATTAGGGTGCAATGCTCCAAGCACTTAAGTGCAAGATATCCTCAGTTTATGCTCACTTGTAGAAATAACAAAGAAATTGATGTCTGTATCTTTTGTCGATTCCCTTGCCATCTCTAAAAAAAGACTGTCCTCCTATGTTAAAACCCATCTTAAGATAGGTATCCCATTTCCTCATCAGAAGCATCAGCAGTAGACAAGGCAAGCAATTCCCAAAGGAGCAAACACACAAAAATCCAACTGCAAAATACCGATGAGGTGTTTTATACTGTCACCCTAACGGCCAGCGAGAGGAAGAAATCCTCTTCAAAAGCAGTTCAAATAGTCAAGGGAGAAAAGGCAGAAACCCAGGTTTATAGAACAGGTTCAAAGATTTGCTTCTGATAATACCTTGCCAGAAACCCTGCGGTTTCTGCATTATGTTGGCCTTTTCCAGCGGGTAATTCCAGGCTCCATGCGATATTGTGAACAAAAGAAAAGGCAGAAAAAGTGTTTCTGTGTCTGTTTGTGTTTTTCAGGGAAGGAATTATGACACACGTATGAGAGAGAGCTAAGCAGCTTTGTTAAAAATGTAATTGGCCATTCCGCACATGCCTCGCCAGAAAGCTGCATGAAACACGAACTAATAAAAGAGAGAAATGAATACACAGCAGAAATCAAATATTCTAGCCAAAGTCTCCAAGGAATATGTTCTATTAAATTTAAACTAGGAAAAAGAAAAAAAAAAACACAAAACAAAACTAATCGAAAAGGATATTCAAAAAAACAATCAGAAAAACAGTGAGGTTTTTTCCGAGTACTTCAAATCTTGTTATACAGATTGAAGTCTCCACAAGTTCAAATATGATTTTAAGAAAACTTCTATAATATCCAAAATTGTGTTTACCTGCTGTGAAACAATCTGTCTTACTTGGCACCAGAAACCACTAACTACATCAATGATCTAAAAATACTGAGATTTAAATTACAGGAGAGAAGTTGCGGGACTGGAGTCCTATAGCCTGTAATATATTCGATTTCCATTGCAGAATGGCCATATCATCACATTTTTTCATTGCTGTGCTCGGTACCAGAGAGTAAACAAAAATATCATTATAAAGCACAACACTGGAAGGGTAGAGGAGAGTGTATTTTATTAAACCTGAAGAAGAAAAATGGAGGTGGTGGGACTTTACTGACTGTGACAAATTGAAACATACCAAGGGCAGCTCTATGCTATGGATCCTTTAAAGGACAGATTTCTTTCCGGGCTCGGGTCACAGCCTGGACCTTAAACAAGACTGTTCAAGATTCAGGAAGGTACCTCCAAGACTTCAGAATTTAATAAGTACTTTGGAACTTCAGTTGCTCTAAATTCTTCAACTGAAATTTCATATTGACTAGTTATAAGCGCCTTCGTGGTGTTCAACCATGTCACCCAGTGATTTATTGTTTTTTCTCTAAACATTTTTAGAAGTCCACCTGTGAATGACGTATTTTTCACCTATTTAATCATATTTTGAGTCTAGGCTGACCTTCCCCTTGCAGGAACTGAAACCATAATTTTGTGTAACACACACAAGCCTTTCGCTCGATACTTCTTAATGTGCTCTGCCACGCGATGCGAGCCTCAGGATTTATTTTGATACCTTCAAGATTTTCAAAGGCTGATGAAACACAACAAAACTACAAGAAAGGGCAAGTTAATAACCACTCCTGACATCGTTTAAGTCCAGTTCTGAGGAGCTGTGACCCTTCTTGCAAATCACCCTTCTCAATAAAAAAAAAAAGACATGTTTTATTGGACCATATCAAAGTGCAACGGCAAGAATTTATGCCCTTGTCTCTTCTTCTGACATTAAAAATTATCTGCCCAAGAACCTTCTGCAAAAGACAATAAAAGAAGTAAAACTAGCTTATTGTATGTTTCGCTTAATTTATGACACGCTCTATAGCAAAACAAGTCTTCTGATTGAATATTGCTTAAAGACCTGGATCTACTGTACGACTTGAAACAGAAAGAGGGAAAGAGGAGAGAACTGCAGTTTCATGCAGAAGAAAAAAAGCGAAGGAACTGTGTTACAATATCTCAAAATCACACAAAACAATTACAAAATTTTGATTATAAGTATTGATTGAAACAACAAACCAACCAACCACAAAATCCCTAGTCAATACTCCCCATCTCAAAATGTGGTTAAAAACACCCAGGGACCTGTTATATATAGGTGCCAATAATAAGCAAGCTTACAGATATTCCAACTTTTAACAAATATCAGCAGGAGCAAGTGTAAATAATCACACACTAGCAACTCTGCTGGAGAGTCACTGGACGCTCAATAACGCATGACTTCCAAACAAATCTGTACGGTTCAGTGAAACCTTTCACCCCATTATAAAAATGAAAAAATCCCCGTCTAATACCAAAATTTCTTTTACTGTAATAAATTTGTCTTTGTAACTAAACGAGTAATCAACTGACAGCATTAGAGTTATGGTAATGTCTTAAAATGGACTTAAGGGAGGACTTGAAAAAATAATTTTATAAGAAAATATATTGGAAATTAGCTTCAGCTGCCTTAGAGAGTTCACTCATTTTCCAAAATATTTCAAGTAAAGGGAGTTGTGTTCCTGAACAATGTCTATTCTCCTTCAAATTCAGAAATCCCACTGACATTCTGGGAAGTCTTTTTGGTGAACAGGACCGACTGGGCTGCACTTTTTTAATCTTTTGCCACTGCCTGGCTTTCTGTGTTGCATAGAGGATTCTTCACAGGTCTTACAGATAAGCATTGGCTTTTAAATGCATGTACAATATATACAGAACAACCTGACAAGTTTCCTTTTCTACCCCTAAAAGCACAAAGCAAACAAACAAAAAAAAAAACCATAAAACCTACTGCACGCCTCAAAATATAAAAGTATCTAGCAGCAAGTTCAGTGCTGTAACTTACTTTTAAGTAGGTCCACAGACGCCATGCATCAGAAAACTTGTGGGCAGAGTATAGGTTGTCCTCTAAATATCTAAGTAACTCATCTGAAGGGAATTTCCACAATTTAGAAAGGATCAAGAACAGGCCCATCAGGAACTCACGTAACAGCACCACATAGTCTGATGTATTAATGGCTCAGCTAAACACCACCAGCAAAACTAAGTTTGTTTTGAATTGAGAATCATTCCAGAAAAGCCCTGATGCTTAGAAACTCCTGAATTCAGGAGATCTGAACCCACCTCAGGCCTATGATCTCAGCAAGTGTTCCACTTTTTGCATCCGAGAAGAACTAAACAGACAAAACCCCAAACGACAGTAGTTAGGATTTCTCTCTTCTTTCTACCCCTCTTCTGAATGATGGTTCTCCTAAAGGGAGCTGCTGAGTTACCCAGCCAGCTCATGGAAAACAAGCATATAATTGGGGACCTCCCTGCTAGTCTGGTTTGATTAACCTCTGAAACCAGGACAAGCCGTAGCGGCTTTTCAAGTATTTCAGATAACACCATTTTAAAAGTCTAATTTAAACTTTTTAACTAGAATTATAGAACAAAATGGACTGCATCCCGTTTGATGGGGGAAAAAAACCCCACTTTTTAACCTGTTGTTTATCCAGCATCCTCTGCATTAAATTTTGACAGGAGCAGCTTGGAGCTACCATAATACAGGAAACAAGTCCAGCAGCCAATATGAGACAACAATCTGGTATGTATGTTTAGGGACAAAACCAAATCTCTATTAAAACTGTAGAAGTCCTATCGGCATTCTGTTAATCAACGTCAAACTGCAGTTTCTCAAAACATCGGACAATGAAGACTCTTAAACATTCATTAACCTCCAAGGAAAGCTGGACACCAAAATACCACAGACCCTTATGAAAATTCCAGCTTCTTATCATAATAAAAGATACAACTAAATAGGATTCCTGCGCTTCAACTCTAATTACGTAAATTAAACAAAATCACTGCAAATGCAACACCCCGCTGTTGATGCCAAACTATCCTGCTGCTCCACGCAAACTCTGCTTGATTTCAACGGGAGTCTTCAGAAGAGGATGAGGGTAGAAAGCCTGAAGCCCTGCAGCAACGGTGACACTCAGAACGGAGCCGTCGTCTTCAACTGAGCAGAAACAACCAGACCCTGGAACGACCAGTTTCAGGTCAATCTTCCTGGTTCCATAAGTCTCATATGAACGCCTTCATTTGGTCGGCAGCTAAAACATTCAAACATCAGAACCAAATCGAACAGGATGAAGGAGAGATGACAGTTTAAGTAGGATAGAAGAAGATGATGACAGCCCACCAGTCCCCACCGCTGGGCCAGGGGACAGACCAAGGTCCGCTATGCTGCCACGGTAGCTTGGTGACGTTAGCTTCTACCGTCACTGCTGGTTTACATCCTCCCAGTTCAGGGTTTTAGTAACCCCCTGACACCTAAAAGGTGTAGCCTCGGCACGGGAGCTGGTAACAGTACATTAATACAAGAACCAAAGGCTGGCCAGATTCCAAAATGATATGACGCTTTTACCGGTCAGCAGAATACAAGCCTAATTTAAGTATCCCTTTACATCTGTCTGTAAGCCAAGAAAGTAGTATTTCCATCTAGTTTTTCTAAAAAACATTTATCAGACATCATTTGGAACTTACTGAGACGTAACGTGGCCGTAATGGGAGCTCACTGTTTTTTTTACACTTCTCATTTCACTGCCTGCTGTTATTTATTTCTTCTTGTATCAGTTTTCACTGCAAAAACATTAAATGAAGGAGAAGGACTGGTTGCTATGCAGAGTTCGCAGGGATACCAAGATGGCATTCATGACCTGATTTTTATCACCAGTGGGCACAGAAAAAAAAATTTACATGCAAAAGGAAAAAAAATACATTAATGTTACATTTCGAAAGAGATTTTAAAAACGCAGAAGTCAAGATTTTCAAAGCGATGGCTCCCACAGCATGCATAATGCGTTATAAGGAATATTCCGTATCGCTATATTCTATGTTTTATGTCTTAATACATATGTGCAATTTAGCCTGCTTATGATTGTTGTGGGAACCGTAAGCAGCCATCCTGCCAAATTCATTCTCAGCTGCAATGCTGTACTAATGGAGTTTTGGTACTTAATCTCCTCGTTTGTATCAAAAATGAAGGAGGAAGAGAAAGGAAAAGATAAAGGGAAATAGGGCAAGACAAACGAGAAGGAATATTGTCACGTCGTATGTTCTGATTATTTTAGTCCATGGCGAACTTGGTATTTTAAAAAGGGCCCAGAGCACCAAGTATTAGGAAAACTAGCACTCACGCTAGTAACACTTTGAAACGCCGTGCAGGCAAATCCCCTACCCATTTTATACATTACTTGGCTATGGCAAGTCAAATTCACATTAACACCAACACAGTTAAATCCCCTTTACCATGTTCCCAGTTACGATGCAGCCAGCCAAGAAAAGACCTACGTCTCTCAGTCAGCTTAAAAACCTTACATTTTACATTAACAGGTCAATAGTAAGATCGTCTCTGGCCAAAGGGAAATTCTTCGGTCTACAATAATATGATAGCAAAAATAATACTAAGTGACAATGAGTTCTGAAGATGGACAAGTGCAATCTAAAGGGAAGCAATGTTCCCTCTTACCCTTACCCCCAGGAGACAGACACAAGGTCTATGGCCTAACCCATCCTCACGAGCCATATGAAAAGACATTATCTTGTAACTCTTATGACATTTGCTGCTCTATGCTGTTTATTCAGTCTGCACATTGAGTACTTTCCCATCTGCTTTTCATTTTCTCAGTGTAGACAATGCCCGTGCGACTGCACAATAGTTAAATCAGTGAGACCTGACCAATCCTATTATTATGATTAGAATTCAGAGCTGTTATAATTTTTAGCTTTGGAGATGATTCTCAACAAAAAAACCCAACAAAAAAACCAAATAAACCTTCCAGAGAAGCCCACCATCCCTTGCTCAAAGAGTTTTTTGCCTTTATATTTAAGTTTTGCAGTTCATTTGCCAACCCTGAGCTTCCCCACCATGGACATACATAGCAATTAATAAAAATGAGAGGAAAGTTCTAGCCAATGGAACAGTCTTCCCTTGTCTGTCTTCTCCTACCAAAACCCACCCAAAACCACTATTGCTTCCTGAAACTTCAAATTTCAAAGCCACAAAAGGCTAAGACCAACCTCGTTTGTTTCAGAAGTGTCTTTGAAGAACAAGGAATAGAGGGGAAGCTTACTGCTCTTGTTCATTTTTGTTCTTCATCTCACTTTTCCCTATCTGTATCCACATTATTACCATCTTAAATCCAGACATGTTTTAGCCTGCCTCCAGTCTAACTGGAAATCTACGATTAAAAGGTCTGACGCTCTTTATGTTTGTACATGACTGCAGCCAAAGACAGGTGCAAAGGCTGCCAAACATAATTGCTGGCATGTTAATTTATGCTTAATATTGCATTTTTCATTATTCAACCAAACGTTAGAATTTGAAAGATTAATGGTCTCCTAAAATACATTAGCTGATAACACTGCCCAAATTTCAACTGTCAGGTTCAACAAAGGGTCTTTCTCCTCTCTTGGAAACCTTTGTTCTGGGAAAAATTTAGACCTCATGAAACCAAAATACCGAGGCACTGACAGAATATAAGAATACTCAGACCAACCAGCCTCCAGCATCCATAACGGTCGCTTGATTCTGAATGAAACAATGAGACAGGACTTGGGGTCCCAACTAAATGAAACCTGTTCTGGTTATACTAGGTTATGACCAACCAAAGTCTCTCAAACATACTTGCTTTGACCCATAAAACTTATACTTCTAGAAAACTAACATGTCCCAAATATAGTTGCCCACCTCTCCACAATTACAGAATCAAGCTTCTTTCACTGCAAGTGCCTTGTCACCAATTTTATAAAAATCAAAGAAAGGACAGCCATGGCAGAAGACAGACAATGACGGATCTTTTCAATGATGGATTTAAAACCAACAGTGAAGAAGCTGAACACTGGTAAATATTCTGCGTAACCATGTGAAATTCTGATCCATGCTGCATAAAGCTGCTGAGACCAGAATGTCGCAGTGAGAAGCTTTCATGCTCATCAGGATTGGCCAAATTCTTAGCTATTTTGTCTTCTACTCATAAATGTTGCATCTCCCATGTTCTGGTTGCAATCAGAGCACGACAAGAACATTATTGTTCTGGAGGCTCTGGCATATAGTCATTTTCATAACTAGGACAGCCTAAGAAATGAAATATCTGACCTTTTAGTACATTGCACACGCCTAAACGAGACACATTAGTTTATAATTTACATGGCTGCCTATAATTACTTGTCACCTTATGATATGCAGAACTAAGATTACCAACAAGAATACTGGGCAGTATTAAAAACCAAACCGGGAAAGAAAACACAAAGTAAAGCAAGAGTTTCAAATGTGTGGTTACTCCTGTAACTTTCCACAAACTAATTAACTAAGTTCAGGTTGATCAACATCGTAATAAAGGTAGGAATGTGAAGACATACATTCATTGGGAAATGCTTTCTCACTCACTGTTAAGGAAGAATGGGACTCACCTTTATGAAAAAACCCCTGATGCTGCAACTGCATCTGCCTCCCACGCTGTGTTTGGCTGCAGGAACGTGGAGCTCTACCTCTATTTCTCCATCTGCCTCCCACCTATGCCTGTTTAATGCAAAAGACCCTTTTTTCAATGTGTGGAACTAAAAAGGGAAGAGTTTAATAAGCCCTTGATCTTGCCCATAAACTCTAGGCACAACTGCAAAATATAACTTACAGATACGCAAGCAGGGAGGCTAGAATCAACCTTTTAAGACTTTTCTCCTCAAAGGGCTTCTCAATACACAAACTTCTGAAGCAGGAAGTCTCAGACGGGGATAATTAAGAGGGGCAGTTCCATATTTTTAGCAGGTACCACCACCGGCGTCGTAACAACTAATAGGCTGCTCCCTGGAGAAGGACAAAACACATGGTCCACCAAAGGTTCACAGAGCGTTTGAAGATGGCTTGCATACTGCTGGTACAATCCTGGAAGACCTCCTCTAGAGGACAGAAGAGACCAGGTTCGTGCTGGTCTCTTCTCGCAGGTAATTAGTGACAGAACGAGAGGGAATGGCTTCAAGCTCCAACAGGGTTGGTTTAGACTGAACATTAGGAAAGAGTTTTTCACAGAAAGAGTGGTCAGACACTGGAAGAGGCTGCCCAGGGAGGGGGTTGAGTCACCATCCCTGAATGTGTTTAAGATCGTTTAGATGTGGTGTTGGTGGATGTGGTGTAGGGGAGAACTTTGTAGAGCAGGGTAGATGGTTGGACTCAGTGATCCCAAGGGTCTTTTCCAACCTAGATGATTCTATGATTCTATATCCTTTCCTTCATTATCAGATGCCTTACTGTTCTCCTCCATACTGGAAAAGAGAGAAAGTTCTCTCAAGTGTTTAACTTCTGGACAGTCATTTCTTTGGGCTGCCAAGGGTTCGAACGCAACAGGAGAAACCTGTTTCAATTTCAGCGGAAGCAATTTTCTCAATTTGCGAACATTTAATATCTCGTACCAATCGATTCCAGTATCAGACCGCAGCAGAATTAGCAGTACTTCAGCTGAAGTTGTGATTGGCAAAGCCCCTGCTCCAACCCTCCCACGCCACAGCCCGATGGGGCTGCTGGCTGGAATTCCACCCACGTATCATACACCCTGTCAGGGGCCCTGGGATCACCTTACCTTCTTCTATACTGACAATATTCTGCCTCCTTCTACTGAAATCAAAGCTCTTCTCATTTGAGCCCGCGCATTCAAGGGTTTGCATGAGTGGCCTGACAAAACTAACCAAAATACAACAAAGCATTTCTACGACTTCTTCAAATTCTCTCAATTTTCTTCATACAAATGCTCGCCATTTTCTTTCACGTCCACTGCTTCAGTTTTTGTAATCTCTTACAAAAAACGCTGTTGACTTAGTCTGTTAAATATTTATATCGATCCAAGTATGTGAACTGGTACCGTACAAGAAGGAATTTCATGTACCTACTTGGAGTCTCTGGCAATTCAGACGGGGGGGGGGGAAAGAGAGAAAACAAAAAAGAAAATAAAAGAATTACATAGTAATATAGAGCTTGAGGTCTGAAGGGATAATTTAAGTACATTAAATTTATTTCTGTTTCAAGAGACACAACATAAAACTTCTTTCAATGGACTTCAGTTCCTCTGCCAAGCACTTCTCTGAGTATGTTCCAAACTCAAAATTACCTCCCAGGAGAGTATTTTCAGGTTGGAGCTTTCTTTCCTTGTTTCTGGGTTTGCTCCTATATTCTACATTATTGGTTCCAGATGTGAGCTGGGGATGGTAAAACGCCTTTCAACCAGCACATTTTTGTTTTCTTGGACCTTCAGGAGATTCTGTAGGAACTGAAGGGAGTCAATTTGCTTTTCATCTACGGACTGTCTCCTGGGGAACTCTGATCTCAAGGACGTACCATAAAACTTACAGACTTCTTTCTCTCCTGCAGTGCACACTTGTGGACGCTTCTTACTGCCCCAGTTTGGTGAAATTGCTGAGTATTTATGTGATATTTCACAGCCTTGGCCTATCTTTAGGAAATAAAGAAACAAAAGAGCCTGACTAGGCCCCTTTTATTTTTTTTTTCTAAATGAAAAGTGATAGTACATTTGCTTTCTATTTTTTGGCAATGACCACATTATACGTGTATGTGCATACGTGTGATTTTTAAGAAGCAGAAATGCCATCAATTTACTTGGGTAAATTTAATCTTACCATTTTTATTCCTTCCTTCTATCTTAGCTATATTTTACTGTTCATGACCACAGGGAATGCAAAAAGAAAAGTAGTCAGAGTGAAGTAAAGCTGAGCATTATATATGCATACTTGTGTATATATATACAAGAAATCTGGGCACGAGTAAAAGAAGGCAAAACAAGTCACTGAGCAATGACTGCACTCGTGTCTGTTGTCACACGGTTCTGTGGAAGCTCGTGTCAGCTGAGCATCATCCTACTGGGGACAAATGGGTAGCGACGTCCCGGAACCACCGGCACACGCAGAATTTAACACTAAAACATTCAGAACTGTTTTAGCAGGTCGGAACCAAGGTTTTTGCAGCATGAAGTCCTAAAGAAACACGCGTGCAGACTGAAGAGTGACACACACGAAAGCCAACGCGCGCTTCTGACTCACCCTGTGTCTAAATTCACTGAATGCAAGGGTAATTTTAATTGCGGAGAAAATGGATATATGTCTCATCAGAAAACCAACACAACAGTCTATAACTCAACCCGTACTTCAGCATAGTAGGAAAACATTGTCTTTCAGCTCTACTGGCTGATATAAAAGGTTTTATCAGGCAATTTTACCTTTCAAATAGCAAATTAATGCTAAATACATTACTGTTTTACTGCTGCCACAGGCTTACTTTATTACCAAAGCTGGCTTTGGGCTTTATGCCTCCAGCCATCTGGGTTTTTTTGCAAAATTTTAAACGCATTACACATTTCAAACAACATAAGAAACTATTAAAGAAACAAAGAACTCTGTATACTGGGGAAGCTGCTCTTGCACAAACAGGGAAGACAGAACAGACATCGGGGTGCTCACAGAGGTGGGCGGAATGGGTGATCTGGGGATATCAGAAATAGGAGAAAATTCAAAGGAACTCAAGGCTAGAGAAACAGTGTGGTACCAGTAACAAAAAGAGGAAGACTGACTGGAGTTAGCTGCAGCAAGCAGAAAACAAATTTCCAGTAGTAAGAACAAACTTGGAGAGCAGGAGAGGCCCTCCGGGTGCCTTTCCAGCTGCTCCACGGCAGCTGGAAAAGAAAAAGGATAACTCCCGTTTTAAATTAAACTCTTCTTTTAGGCTGAGAAAAAACAACTGGAAAAGCAATGAACACGCTTGTCCCAGCCACTCGTCTGCAGCTGGTACCTCCTTGGATAAGCAGGGAACCAGGGGATGCACAAAGGAGGGCACCTACTGCACAGCAGTCAAAATTACTCCTTAAAACGAGCCTTCAACAGCACTAAACAGACTGTAATAAAGCCTAAAATTAAGAGCGTTGGAGCAGTTATATGAGAACTAGTATGGGGCTTTAGTGAGAAGAAAGCAAAATGATACTTTTATCTAAAAACCACGGATTTAAGCAGCAGCTGCGCACGCAGATCAGTGACACAGAGAACTGGTTATCCCAGCACACAAACTGCAGCCGCGTCGAGGCCACATCCCGGAGCGAAACGGTGATGCCCCAAAGTCAGGGGAAGCATCAAACGTAAAAGCCAGGAGCTCTCAGACAGAGAGAGCCCAGCAAACCAGACAGCATCTGGTTTTAAGCCACTTCTGCACGCCAGCCTCCAGAAAAACCCCGTCAAGTGAGAAATCACAGACTCTAACTCAAAGTACGAGTCTCAAGGCAAAAGTTGCAAAGTCCAAAGAGAGATGCAAAAAGCGATTAAGTTCTTATGTATACCTACACAATCATTCCAATATCATATATTTTCATGACACACTTAAAAAGCCATTTAGAAAAAACATTTATGTTCTAACAAAACATATAAACAAAACATTCATTTTAAAGAGTAACTGTTTTAGAATCACAGCTGTATCAGGAAAACTAGCATTTTTGAAAAATTCAATAGAACTTAGCAAGGAAATTATAAATAATTGTTTATTAGAGGGATCACCTTTTATAAACACTCCACACTAAGCGAAGATAAAGGCACAAGTGGGGAATTTACACAAAACAGGTCAAGTCTGCTTTGTAACGTTTTCAAAAGCTTTCCCCTCCTCAAAATGTTTTTTTTCTGTTCAACTTTGACCTGCAAAATCAAAGTCTACCTACTTCAGTGAAAGCTGTATGCAACGCTTAAATTTGGCACTTGGGGAAGCATTCCTTTTATTCGTGCATTCCTTTTATTTGTACGTATCATCAGGTTTAAAAAGAAAAGATAAAAAGAAAAAATCCCCCCCCCTAACATTGTATGAAAAACTATCCTGGCAAGTGCTAATCCTGAATGCGTGCCCTACATAAGCACATATTTCTAGGCTTAGAATATAAAATAAACCAGTTGGAAGAAACCTATCAATTCTTTCAAGCTTCGCCTCAGGTATTAAAACTCTTAAATTTTAACGTGGTTCTGACTTTTTTTTTCTTTTTTTAAACATACAGTGACTTTATTTTTCAAATTTGGTTATCTTGTACCTGTTCAAATTCTTCAACGTTATTACCTGCTAAAGCTACCAGAAACACGTTATTGCATGTTTTGGCTGGAAAAGAATCACTAAATAAAGGCAGTTAATATGGACCACTGACAGAAGAGAGTGACAGCAGCATCAAAAAAGCGAATGTATTCATATATGCTGTGGACTGAAGGAATACTCATAAATAATAACTGTGACTGAGCTAACTTGTGAAGGTACCATAACTCGATTATATCTCCCAATATTAAATATTAGCACAAGAAGAGGCAAAGTATATACTCCTACTGTGCCTCTTTATTAGAAAAGATTCTAAAATACCACCACCTCTCATTAAGGAGAAATAAAACACAACAAACACACATTCAGGGCATTTAAGTACAAAAAATAAACATCTCCTTCCAGATGATGACACTGAGGAATACAGAGGTGAAACGGGTCATGAAGTTGGTCAAAACAAGTGTTAGAAGGGTGGCCCAGCATGCCCTTCCCCAGGTACATGGCCATCATTCTCCAGCATCTTCCACTCCTGGTGCCCCCTTTAAACCCACTTTTACAGCAGGTAGTGAATGTGTGTGTGTATGAAAAGGAGCCTCTAATAGCGTACTTTTAAATATTGTTTGTCTATATGTAGAGATACAGGGCCTGTAACAAGAAATCTAGAAGTTCCACATTTTTAACAACAGCAGGAAATCAGGAAAATCAGGAAAAACGCTTCTTTTGTATGACCTCCTGAAGCACATGACAATTCACTGCAGACTCTGGATTAAAACGTTCTGGTTACTACTGCTGTAACATAGGAGGCAGGAAAGGATAAGAGCAAGAGGAATGCTTTTATTTATGCAAAATTCTGTCTACAGGATCCATTTTGTTACAAATCTAATTAGACTGAAATAGCGCTTACAAGCAATTTATAATAATGGCTCCGATTCATTTCCTAGGAGAAATGAACAAAGGAAGCAGCAGCGTGCCAGCCTGCATCCTAACACCGACAGCAAACGTGGGGGGAAAAAAAAGGTAGCCATATCAGCATCTAAACACTAAAGTGATGCCATTTTAGTTATTTACAACAAACCTAGCATTGAGAGTTGACTGATTTTCTTCCCATTTCTTCCACTAGCCCTGCTTAGCGGTGCCTACGCTTCTCAAATCCTCTTTTCATCTTCCCCTTATGGAGGAGGAGCATTTCTCTGGGGTATCTCGGGGGCTTGAGCCCATCAGCTGTGCG
>QJSC01018426.1:2077952-2090033 GCA_003697955.1 Calidris pygmaea | reverse complement strand
CCCCCCTCCATTCGCTCCCCAAATGAATCGTTGTTAAAAAAGTTTCACGCTGACGAGGGATGGCTGACTGCCTTATCCTCCTTCCCAGGGGACACCCACACTTCTTAGAGCCGGCCACGAGGAAGGGAAATTCAGTGCTGGAGAACGTTAGGAAGAGAAAAAAAAAAAATAATCAGAAAACTGAACAATAGGGATTTCTATAGCTTGAGTATCTTCCTCCAAGTTACTGTCTCATGGTAGACCATTCTCCTCCTCAAACTGTTCCACGTTACTCGCTCACAACGCTCCCGTTTTTCTTTGTATTTTGGAAAATGCATTTTTTGTGAAAGCTGTTTTTTTGTAAGGATATTGGTACAGCATACAGCTTGCCAACATTCAAATTTGTAGCTATTCCCACTGTCAAAAAGGTCCCTTTTTTTTAAAGGCATCAATACTTTTTAAAGCCTTGGCTGGAAAGAAATAACCCAAAATTATACGAATAACCTCAGACAGGCAGTTGGAAGTACTGAATCTGACCTCTTCCTGAAAAAAAAAAAACAACCCCATCATAGTACTTAACTGTCTGTAGCTCATGTTGCTCCAGGGGAGGTTCAGATTGGAGATTAGGAAAAATGTTTCCACGGAAAGGGTTATTAAGCCTTGGCCTGGGCTGCCCAGGGCAGTGGTTGAGGCCCCATCCCTGGAGGGATTGAAAAGCCGGGTTGCCCTAGTGCTTAGAGACATGGTTTAGTGATGGTTTTCATCAGAGTTCGGCTGATGGCTGGACTAGATGATCTTAAAGGTCCCTTCCAACCTGGACAACTCTATAATTCTATAATATTTAAAAGCAGTAGCCCTGTTTTTCCACTAATGACTCGGCAAACACATGCCCTATCTTGGGGCCAATTTATAAAAGGGTCTCCTTTTGTCTCCTGAAGTAAACAGGCATTTGATGGCTATGATGCCAATCGCCTACAGCCTGTGCAGGGCAGAGGGGAAGAAGTCTCCACTTTTTCCCCATGAGCACCCTTCACAACTTGGCATCACTGGAAAAAGCTCTCCTACAGAGCCACGCACTCTCATTCACAGGAACACTATTAGCCCAGCATCATCCTTCTCATCTTAAGCTTGGGGTTGTGTTTTGTTGCTTAGTTTTGGTGGGTTTTTTTCCCCCACATCTTGTCTTTACTGGAATGCCAGCCAAAAAAAAAAAGTTTTCAACAATGAAGTTTCTTTTTATTTATCTGGCATCAGTGAGCACAAGAGTGGGGATTGTCAGGACTGCACTTTGCACCTGCAGTCATTCTGCTGGGCTAAAGAACACAAAGCAATGTTAATTCTATAGCAGCTTAACCTACATGTAACAGGAGCTCACCTCTTCCAATGTCTGCATTTAACATCCTGAAAACAAGTATTTTGCCCGTCTGTCTTCCAAATGCAACGTAGCTGTTCTCCTATCCGCTGCACTGGAAAGGCAGTTTAGCAGCAGACGGGTAATACCGCCATTCGGGAAACATCCCAACTTAGTTTTACTCAGAAATGCAACTGCTGTGTCTTAAGAGACTACAAGATACGTGGCTGCACGCTTTGGAAGGATCTTCTAGCCATACCAGCTTCTTGCTACAGAAACAAAATCCAGTAATGTAGTTCTCCAACTTGCAGCAATAGAGTCATAGGGACTAATATTTTCATGCCTTTATTTGAAAAGGTTAAGACTAGAGAATTAAGTTAATATAAGCAAGAGCTTTCCTTCAGTCAACTTAAACCTGGGCTACCAAAAAACCAAGCCCATCTCATTGCATTCCAAGTCTGTGCTGCTACAGACATTTACACACATGCTTTCAGAAAATCACAGATCATCTCCTTCGCAAACAACCGAGCTCAAGAACTCAATTACCACTAAGTACATTGAGGAGAATATTGGCACCATCGTTTGTAGAATTAACAACTTGTTAGTGTGACATTCCTCTAAAACATGGGATGACTCCACACAACACAGAACTTTGCCTTTAAGTGGTGCAAGATTTCTTCAATCCAGTGCTGCTTGAGAGGTAACTGAGCTGACTGTCCCATCAGTCTGGAGATTTACTCACAAAAAACATTAAATCAGTTCATAACTACTATACATCATTTGTTCAGACTGCTGCCATCACTTCTTTATTAGGTTTTGGAATACTTGGAATGTTACTTTAATAATAAACTGACAAAATACATCGGGCAATTAGTGAAGTAGGCACTAATGGCAATCGGATTACTGAAAAACAAGTAACTGAATTAAATCAGTAATTGGCAGCTGAGTACAGGCGCTTGTCCTGCTACATTTCAGCAACAATGAATGAGAAGAAGTAAAAAAAAAAAGTAAGAAACAAAACGTAGAAGCAGAGATTAGATTTCCAGGAAAAATAAACTTCAACATTCAGATGGTGGCAGCAAACCCTGCTCCTTCAAACACATCAGCCTCTCACTTCAGGGAGGAAGTTCAGCCAACACTTCCTTTACCTCCTTATCTTTACAAGGACCTTGTGACATGACTGTCACAAAAAATGGACCGTGTGTTTAGTATAGGTCCTCAAATGTAGACAGCTACATGTCCTGGTCAGTGACTATCAGTCTCTTCCCCTTCTGACCAAGATCTGTGGCCACGCAGTCATTATTATCAAAATTATGAGTAGAATATATAACCTTCAGCTTTCGGTGCAGTTTCCAAGCTTATCCAACAAGCCTATAGGCATGAAATATGAAGTAATTCTCCGTACAAGAACTCCATCCATTTTTCCTCTTTTCATTGCACAGCCCAGTAACGTACTCAACCGCATCTAAGGTCACGCATTAGAAGGTAAAGCTCGCTGGTGGCTTCTCCTGCTCGCCCCACAGACATCTGAAAGGTCACAGAGCCAACGTGTCTAAAAGCCTTTGACACCAAACACGCTGTCGAAGGCATTTAATTGTGTGTCATTTTCCCTTACGTTTTAGTTTCTAAGCAACTGACGCATACGGAATTTATTGAAAATATTACTAATTCAAGGAAAAAAAAAAAAAATCTACATAAATGGAGAGTTCAGGACACGATGTTTTCCAGCAACAAACATGCACATGATTCTATGGAGCTACTGGATTTGAATGGAGGCCCCAATGAGACCCAGTTGCACTGATATGAGCCGCACACATTGAGAAGTCCAAAAGCACAAGGCCTTCTAGATTCCACCACAAAACTTTTTGTTTCACAGAAGCAATCAGAGCTGGTTTGGTACTCCCTCCTTAAAAGATACCAAAACAAAGTCCAAGAGATCTGGGAACTGGCATCTTTCGAATAATGACAGTATGCTTCACGTTGGACTAGATGATCTTAAAGATCCCTTCCAACCTAGACAATTCTATGGTTCTATAAGCGGACTGTCCAAATATCTACAGAATTAATTTATTTTTAAAAGTGCAGAACTACAGGATGAATAAATCAGGGCTTTCAGCCATTTCAAAGAGGGGCAAGCAATTGATGTAGACAGAGATAAGAAACAAAAAGCTGGGAAACGTGAGCAAATGAGGAAAAACCAGGCAAAGTCAGAAGGGCCGGTTTAACAGAGGGAAGTTCACACCAGGGGCACAACTTACAAAAGCAAAGGCCCAGGATGAAGAATGGTCCGAGGATGCAAGGAGAACAAAGACCTAACGGATGAACGTGTGGAAAGAGCCAAGAAAGAGGCAGAGACATAAATGCTGGAGAGTGATTGGAATACGCACATCAAGAAACAAAACTAGAGAAGAGTTTATTTCAGGACTGCAGTGAATTCCTCGAATATGTAACTTCCTGCGCCTTCAGCAACCTTGAAGTCGGGGCTACAGGCTGGTTTTAAGGAAGATCCCGTGTTTGTATGCTACACCTAAGGATGCAGTAAGTCTCCTAACCTCAGTGTGCTTCGCTTCACACATTCCACTGTCGCCAGATGACTATAACATTACCTCCCTGCCATATTTCTTATTTTCTCTGCTGAGGTTTTAAGGCTACTTGAAATTATCTCCGCTTTCCAATTTCACAATGCTTAATAAAAACAGCACCTCGAGTTACTGTCCCCCAGAACAAACCAGCAGAGGTCAAAAAAAAAAAAATCAAGCCTCCATATTCCTTTTATTAAAATCCTCTGTCTGGCAGCGAATAGACACTGAAACCGCTCGTACATGCGGCTGATGTTGGGAGGAGCACTGATATGTCACCCCATCATCCGCCAGCCTCAGTCCAACTCCTAAGTACAGGTAATAAATAAATGATAATGTTCCAGGGGAACGTTTAACTGTGCATCAGAAGTAACTTGGGTCCTGTATGCTCCTCCTTCGCCATGATCTGGAATCAATGCAAGCCTCGCAGGCACGTTCCCGTGCCATAGCGTTCCCTGGTGACACGCCACCGAATCGCTCCGTCGGCGGCCAATTCTCAGGCAAGCCGAAGAATCAGGTATTACTGCAGTTGCTCTCAAAGTACTGAAATAATCAGAGCTGCTCTCATTTTTTCCCACAAATTGAAATGGTGCCGTTTAATCGTTTTGTTAAGAAGTGCTGGTATTTTACTGCCTTGGTTCCTGACACGCTCTTATACTGATGCGGTTTTATTACAGGTGGCTTTGAAGTGCCTGACATTAATAAAGAAGTGACACGGGCATATGTTATTAAATAAACACAAACAGGAATAGGTGCCAAAAGAACCTACAATTTGACTTTCATTGCCTGGACATTGAACATAACCGTGATGTAGGAAAGAGTCAGCAGCAATTCTTTGAACATACAGCTCTCTAAGAAAGGATCTGTAGAGGAAGAATTATAATTAGCCTTCGTGAGTACAAATTATGTTCTCTGTTCTCCTTCCTGAAAAAAAAACAAAACAACAACAACAACAACAAAAAACCAAACCACAAAACCCTGAGGAGTGACAAACACATCAAAGAAATACATGGGCTTGGAAAGAGGTAGGTGCTTGCCGCATCTTCCTCCCGCATTGCGGAAATGATCAGGACGAGAGGAGGAGTGGACGGGGGTATCTGCAGAAACTACAGCCCCACAGTGATGTCTGTATCCTTACCGGTACCACCGCCCCACAGCGATGGCTGTACGGTTACTGGTACCACCGCCCCACAGGCAGACAAAACGCTGCGTCGAGATTTGTTTCCCATAATCTCCTCTTTTCTACCAATCCTTCTCCATTAATCCAGAGCCCTTTACAGGAAGGTGTGAATTTATATAGTGGCAGGGCACATATGCTATTTCAGTAAATACCTGACTAATTTATGAGGTTGCTGGCATGCAGAGACAAGAGCTATTAAGATGGAAACAGATTTATTCTGATAGAAGAGCTGCCTACAGAGCCCACGATCTCGCATGCCTCCCCAGGACGCCCCTATCAGCTTCAGGCACTGACATGAAGCTAAGCAGCATCATCCTGGTGTGTGCTGCCCTCAGACCTTGGCACCACTTCTCTGATCTTCCTTTCCCTTCTGCCAGGTAGGTGGCAGAGAGGAGCAATTCACCACCAGCAAAATTCCAAAGAGGTACATCGCTTTAGAGTTCCTCTAAGATTTGAGAAGATCAAGTGGGATTTGTCCTGATCCTCCACACAAAGACATACCACATGTATAAGGGGTTTTTTTTATCTTTTTAAATAATAATTTTATTATCATCAATATTTACTATTTTTTTTTCAAATCAGAAACCAATGATACTGAAAAAAGGCGACACATCTATGTATTTTTTCTGGGTGATCCAAAACTCAAATTTCTTCATGTTCAGGGAACATCTCCTGGAAGTTCTCCTTTCCTTTGCTGTCCTTCTAATTCTGATGCCCCATAACCTGATTTCCCATTAGTATTTCCCAGCAGTATTACCACTGATCCTCCGTTACACCCCTTACCCCATCACTCCTTTATCTCTGCCTCTGATTTCGAGATGGTTACCCTCAAGAAGCAGGTCATTCAAGGGCTTCTTGCAAATGATGTCATTTTCACCGGTACACAGATTAAATCAAAGTTACACTATCCATCAGGAATAATTCATTGCCTTCAGTAGCAACAGAATTCTTAACGCTGCTTGACACAGTCCTTGGCACTAGAGACCCCTCCATTTTGCTGCTCGGATGCAGAGCAGATCGCGATACTGTAGTGGAAGAGCATATTGAGATACACAATGCTGGTAAAAACAAACTATTTCTCCAATCCAGTTACACTTGTTTTCTACAAATTAAAGCTTCTACAAAAATCATACCTGAATCAAAAATGATTTTGTTGTCGTTTTCTTCATGGTAGTGTGCGTTATGAAATACGGCACTTTAAGATGCCCTAACTTACTCGCTTAGCTTTCCTTTTAGATCTGTGTTCACAATTTGCTTTTTTTTGATTCGTCGGTAGCAGAAAGCTCTGAATTTTTCTTAAAAGGAACAAAAACCAAAAGCATGAAAGTCAGACCTCCTCAATTCAGATTTCATGGCTTATAAAGTACACAAATTATAAAGCTATCAGCCATTTCCCGGTCTTACATTAAAATCTGCAGTGAGCCTTCAGAATGGACCAATTTATTCGATGTGTTTCTCCTAAAGCTTTTATGACACCATAAACATTTCTGACTCCATGACAAATACTTTATAATACATTAAGCAAGCTCATTCAAACGATTCTAAACGTTATGCCAATGGCAATGTGTCTAGAAATGGAATAGTCACTTGAAAATGGAGAAACCTTGAAGTTTAGTTTGAACCACAGCAATTTATGGTTCACTTTCGTGCAACTGAAGGCAAAGCGTTTCAAATTAAGTGCGATGGCACAAGCACCCAAAAAAAGCACAAGGTGGGCATATTCTCCAGAAGGGCATCATTCCGTACCCATTTCACATGAGAGCATCGACACCAAAGCCTGCTCCCCAGTCAAGCTTCCCACTGAACTCAATATTAATTAGCATGGAGCATTTAACTATACAACGGTTTCATTGTACTCGTAACATGCTTCTAATCACCGCAGTTTATCTGCATTAGCTTCGTTCAACCAACGAGGCTCGCCATCCCTCTTCACTCAGGAACCAATCGTGACAACTTTCTTCACATCAGAGCATTGGAAGCTCTGCCAGTCACCAAACCCAAAATGCAGGCAACTCCCCGCGAAGGAAAACACCTCAAACCCACTCTCCTATTTCAGGATATAAGGAAAATTTACAAAACGCATTCTGTATTGAAGGCAGGGGGAGACTTCAACAATAAGGCAATAAGCAGACAAATACTGCCACAGGATTAATGAATGACAAAACTATTAGTTGTTCGGGCACGCTTTTGATAACAGAATTCAGCTCCTAGGATAGAAAACCGGCTTTGGTGACTTTATGAATCTAGCAAAAAATCACTGCTGTGTGGCCATAAAAATTGGGATGAAACAGAAGCCTGAAAGCAGCTGATTCTCGTGTGTTTGATGTTTATGCTTCAGCATAGATTGCAAACAGAAGATAAAAACTTCGATAAATAAAACCCAGAGTATTTAACAGTGGGGGAAGAGGCATAGGGGCTTTTGTAGTGCTTTCTTTTTTTTGCCTAATCACTGATTTACTTTTTTTAACACTGTCCTGCTGACCATTTAAGCTTTCCTTTGACTCAAAAGCTTAGAGGCATCCAACTTAGGAAAAGGACAGTTTTATCAGTTGGAAGATGTTACTAAGCTTCTATAATTTTAATACGGCCACTGTATAAACAGCTCATAAATACATCATAGTATTGCCTAACAGCGAGAAATATACTCAAAAGCATTAAATTGCAAGAATATTTTTCATAGGACTTTGCTTTCTTATACTACTCTTCTTGTTAACTGTGACTCTTGGCCTGAAAAGATCAAGAGCAGCCATCTGATTTGGAGAAAGAAGAGAAACTGGGACGCTTTTATGCTGTGAAAACCATCTTCTTTCACTTATCAAAACGCACTTCTCACCTTACGTACTTCAACATACACTGTGTGAACACGCCTGCCCTGAGAACAGCTCTACGCGGTTACTGCCTCCATAGCTTGCCCCTGAGTAAAAAAATACTCTAAATCCCCTGCTTCAGAAAGTCACTGGATACCCCAATCATAAATTTCAAATTCCCAGCTGTCACTGCCTAACTACGCCCTCTGCATTTCAGCTAAGTCATGCTCTATGACATTATCACCCTCTCACACTTTGTACCTTCTTTGACATGAACAGAACGAAAAACCTGTGGACCGTCTAACGTTTTTCACCATGTTGATCACAGAAGCAATAACTTCAATCTAAATAGCTCTTACGAACTCATTCCTGCTAAATATGTTCTTTCCTTCACTCCTCGTTTCTCTGTATTTCCCCCCAATATTTAGTCCGCTTTTTCCTCTCAGTAAAATGGAATTGGGGGGTGTGTATAACAGCGATGTAACATGTTCAAATGCCAGCTTATTACTTATTTAGGAATCTGGAATGATGTAACAGGGTTTAAAGATCTCACCATGCCATTAAAAGCTGATATATTTGAATAAAAGGAGGCCTTTTCCGCAACTCCTTTTTCCAAGGAACCATAAAGTAGTCTACTGATGATGGATGACCTGAAAGCCTGGAAACCACAAGAGCGAAAAAGGAAGTGGTAGTAAAAAACCAGGAATGTTATTAACAGGTGGAAGAGGGCAATTGGGGTAGGACAGTATGAAAGTGTTTGTTTGGGGGGGTTGGGTTTTTCCCTCCCCCCTAAAGGTGACAAAGAGCTCCAATACTCTTCCCCTGGAATTAATGCCATCCATAACTTTGGATTGCATACGCCACGCATTAAGTATTAATACACATCACTTAGGAATACTTATGAAGATAAGCTACAGAAAAACACAGGAGAGCTCTGCATAGGGAGCACTCTTAAATAGGGTCACCGGCAATGCATCACCAAGTTTATCTACTGTAAAACCACCTTATGAGATCCCACAGAGTCTAAAACTAGAGAAACTTCAGACATCTAAGAAACGATGAGCAGTTTGCCTCTTACATCCTGTAACTAAACCGTTTGGACCTTCGCTGACAAAGGAGGACTTACTGGGCAAGAACCCATCCCAGGTGACATTTATCAAGAAATGAGTCCTGATTAAAACAAAAAGCACTCTAGTTTTAGGGTGTAATTTCTTTTTTCATTCTTTAAGAAGTTGTGTGTGCGCCCACTAGCATGCTCTCACAAACCATAGAGGCTGTTATTATGATTTAAGTCTCCTTCTTAAACAAGAACACACAAGAAAAACACATCCTGTCCACAAACAGTAACCAGTATGTCTACCTGAATGTTTAGGTACGTTTAATATATTGCCAAAAGAAACCAGGACCAGACAAGAGTCATTCCTTGCACTTGTTCTGAAGGTATTTCCTTGCTAGAAGCGTTTATCATTAAATCATTACATTAAAATATTTGTAATGAACAAACATGTACATTTATTTACATCTACATGATTCTGGAAGTCACCATTTCACGTTAGAAAACAACAATTTCAATTGTTCAATTTCAATTAGAAAACAAAACAAAAACCAGCAATTAATCAGGGAGCCTTATCAACCCGCGTAAGACTGGAAGTCTCATTTGGTGGCTGTCAAAAGGCAGATACGTGACCTCACATAGGGTTTGCATAATTTAGCTGCAATTCAATTCACCCAGCCTCAAAATGGGGAAAATCCTACTTACCCGGACTGCAATTTTCCATCAAAACAGAAGGCGCCCTAGAAAGGCACGTTACCATCCAGACACAAAGATGTTCAACACACACCGTACGTTCAAGTCTTGTAGAACCAAATGCCCTCCACTGGCACATAGAGAGGCTTTGCCAGGTATTACTTGTTTGATGAATGTTTCAATCTTCTAGAAGAAAAAGTGACCCATTTGCTTGACTTACTACCTCCTGGGAACATTAATACCAGAACTTCAAATCTTACAAATGAACGAACAGGGGACAAACGGATTTTGCAAGTTTATTGCACGGTAGTTACATTACTTCTCAACTGGCCAATCTATAACGGCATTTTGGAAAATAAATTACTTAACACAAATAGCGTTCGCTTTAAATAATCGTGTAAGTTACAAATTATCTTTCCAACCGAGCAAATAAATCGAGCTGGGAGCACTCACTGGATCGAGCCGTTCATTTGTGAGTTATACCCTATAAACAAGGATTCGCCAATCTGCCCAAATCCTTCTCCTTCTCTGGAATTAATGCCATCAAAATTGATAATACCACTCAACGCAAGTTACATATCCTGTATGTTACGAGCAGAGGGGCGTATCATCAGCTGGTGTAAATCTATACTCTTCTTAAAACCAATGGAACTACAGCAATTCACAGCTGCTGAAGATTTGTCCCTGGGTCTGTCTTTAGCACTGATAAAAACCACTGAACCAAAGCCTGGCCACCCTTCCCAAATTTAAAACTCCAAAATTTAAAACTGTGGTGAGAGCAGTGCCTGCGGGAGGAAAGGCAGACTCTAAGTAAGACATCCTAGAAACAGCGCACTTTCCCCCCCCCCATTCATTCCAAGTTTCAAGTTAGTTGGTAAAATCATAACCTGGGAGGAAGCCGAGAGCGCAGCAGATTTTTTTTCTTCTCTGTGTTCCCAGGAATTCTGTTTAATACCAGTGATTTATCAGGCCAAGTCTAGTTTACTGTAATCATGCAAATAACCCCAAGTAAAGCCCACAGGAGATGCAGCACCATCAGAAACACGGTTTTCCAGAAACATGGAAACTGTTTGGCTCCAGCAGGATGAAGTTTCAAGAAGTGCACTGTTGCACTGCTCTTAGCTCTTTCCAAGACCTATCATTACACCTGTGTTAAAAACCTCATTATGTCTCCTTCATCATCCTCATACACCCCTTTAGGTCATCCTTCCTCCAACGATACGATGCAGCGCGACTCCTCTGAGCACCCCTCACTTGCACCCTTAGCCCTGGGGCAGTCAAAAGGACTAACGTAAGGCAGAAAGAAAGAAATTGCCCGAAAAAGGATTTTGCAGGAGGGGTTTCTCAGCCGTTTCTTAGACTACCATCCCGTAAAACTGCAGTCAGAGAAAATACAGTTGTTTTATAGAAGACATCTTTAATCAAGGGGAGTTTCTCTACGTGATTCGGGAGCGCGTGGATTGTTGCAAATAGCTAATAAATGTATTTCTGACTACAGATACCAGGAACCAAACAAGGCAGTTTTTCCAAAGTATCTACACACATCCTGCATAACGGAATACGCCGTAATTATCTATAGGCATTCTCCCTTACAGATAGATCAGAAAAGGTTTACAGCTGCTTGCATCCTACAAGCATCACATGCAACAAGGATTTTCTGCATCAACTGAATTAACTTTTAACTGCAAGGAATAAAAACTCAAAACTCCTGCCTCAGGAGGCTACCAATAAGAATAATTAATGATTGAAATCGGTTAGCACAAGAAAGAAAAAAAGTATTTTTAAGATGTTCCCTAGTGCTACTCCACCGTAAGACATTCCAACGTTAAAAAAGAATTAAACTGGAACATTCTTCTTCAACTTAAGCACACCCACATACAATCAGATTTATCAACAACACAAAACCATTTCCTATCTACAGTCTGTTTCATACAACTTTTAAAAATCAATCTCTTAAATCATCTTAAGACACCACAAAACAGTTCAACTCGAAACCAGCTAATTTGATCACCCTTCTGCACAACTGCATTTTCTTTCATTAATCTAACACAAACATTTGCGGGATTTCCCCTTTTTACCTTTGCATTTTTTCCTTTTCCAGCATCCACAACCAATCACCGCTCTGCTCTTCCATTATGCTTCGTGTATCGCAGAGTGAGAAGCATCTTCGTTAAATGGCATTAAAAATAGAACCCACCCGATCTCCCCACCGGAGCATGCTCTGACAGCGCTGATCCCACAGCTCCCTCAAGGTAACCATGCCCAGCTGGGAACCGAGAGGCAAAGTCAGCGCGAGATTAGCAATTTGCAAGCCTAATTGCGCACACAAACTTGCCTCCATCCGTGACGAAGACTGCTAAAAACAAAAATAAATCAGCGTGCAGTTAAATTACGCGATTGAAAAGTTGAGGGTCAGTTGACAGTACTATTATTTTTTT
>QJSC01018426.1:1651054-2076016 GCA_003697955.1 Calidris pygmaea | reverse complement strand
AAAAAAAAATAAAGAAAATATTAAAAAGAGGGAAGAAAATGGGCCCCTTGGCTCCGGAGGACAGCTTCAGGGAAGGTATGGGGAGAGGGGGTTTGATTTATCATCATCATCACCATCATCGTCATTATTATTATTATTATTATTATTTCTGTTGGTTAAACCCACCAGCATCTGCCCTGCCCGGCCAAGCTGCTGACTAGGGGTTCAAAACCCCAGCCTTCCAGCAGGTTTTGGGGTGGCAGCAGAGGAGCCACCCAACACGGGGGGACATCATCATCCCCCAACAACAGGAGGGACATCATCCCCCTTCTCCCCTTTCCCCGCAGCACGTCCCCACGGAAGGGTCCTGCCTCCGTGGTCAATCTCCAGCAGAGAGATCTTCCATCAAACCGCAGCGGGAAAGAGACGTTTCCCCGGCATCACGCCTTCCCAAGACCTAAAAACCTCCGCTTTTTGTTTAAAAACCCAGCCTTGTTTTACCCAATTGGACACATCCAGGCGTTCCTTCTGCCCCCAGAAGAGGGCATTTACCTTTTTTTTTTTTTTTTTTTTTTTTCCCCTAGGCAGCTATTAAACACGCAGTCAAATGACAGCCCTACACCAACGCCAGATGTAATTTCGGTAGCTCCTGGAGAGCGGCTCCGGCAATCAGCGGCTGGAAAACGCGTCGCTGGGTGAATAACCCCGCATCTGGTACAATGCCCTCTCCTCCAACAACCACCCGCGAGGAGACGGGAAGGCGTGTGGCGCCGGCTGCCTCTTCGGCATCGGAAATAAACAGCCAAACAGGGTAGGAAGCGGCGAGGTGCGGTGAAATACCGGCCACCCGTTTTCTGCCTGCAGCCCTACAAACAACCCGGCTCCCCCCCAGGCAGGCGATTCTCCTTTAAAACGCGGGGTTCAAAAGGCGCTCCTGGCTTGCAGAAGGTCCTCCTTGCAAAAAGGCAGTTGGCCACAATCAACCCCACGCAGAAGAAGTCCCGTGCCAGTCAAACAGGGACAAACATAGAGCGGGCTGGGGGCGGGGGGACACACACACGCAGGTTGGCTTTAGGAGGTATTATCCTGGCACCCCAGGAATCCCTCGGGAGCCAACAGCGGCTTTTCCCAGGGAGCGCTGGCTGGGATGGGACTGGAAGAGCAGAGGGAGTGATGAACCAGGACAGGGTGTGCACCAGCAGGCTCCTGGTGTGACACCGGGAGGCGTTCAGCCGGGCACACCAACACCTGGTTGGCTAATGCACCCCCACCCCGTGCGGCTTACTCCTCGGATGGCCTCCATCAGCTTCTGATTTCATGACTTAACCTATCCCCACGCTGTGGGCTACAGGCTGCGTCTGAAAGCAACACAGATTGGCAGTTCTTTGGTTTACAGGATGCCCATGAGCCAGCAACGTGCCCTTGTGGCCAAGAAGGCCAATGGCATCCTGGGGGGCATCACAAAGAGTGTGACCAGCAGGTGGAGGGAGGTCATCCTGCCCCTCCGCTCTGCCCTGGGGAGGCCCCATCTGGAGCACTGGGGCCAGTTCTGGGCTCCCCAATTCCAGAAGGACAGGGAACTGCTGGAGAGGGGACAGCAGAGGGCTACAAAGATGAGGAGGGACCTAGAACATCTCTCTTAGGAGGAAAGGCTGAGGGACTTGGGGCTTCTTAGTCTGGAGAAGAGAAGGCTGAGGGGGGATCTGATCAACACCTATAAATACTTAAAGGGTGGGTGTCAAGAGGATGGGGTCGGTCTTTTTTCAGTGGTGCCCAGGGACAGGACAAGAGGAAATGGGCACAAACTTGAACATGAGAAGTTCCATCTCAACATGAGGAGGAACTTCTTCACTTTGAGGGTGGCAGAGCCCTGGAACAGGTTGCCCACGGAGGTGGTGGAGTCTCCTTCTCTGGAGACATTCCAAACCCGCCTGGACACGTTCCTGTGCAACCTGCTCTGGGTGGCCCTGCTTTGGCAGGAGGTTGGACTAGATGATCTCCAGAGGTCCCTTCCAATCCCACAGCATTCTGTGATTCTGTGAAGCATTTCTTTCAGTTGTCTCCACTGTCCACCACAGTCCATTTTCCAAAATGGCTATGAAAACTATTTTGAATGTGCACTGAAATGCCACGGACCTCACCTGACTCCTGCACATCATCCCTTCCCTCCCAAGCAGGGTTCCCAGTGAAGAGAACACCGGCTGCGTTGGGACCTTAAAGCAGTACTTACTCCTGCCTTCACTAGATCTCCCTGAGGGGGGTGAATGTTTCAAAACCTTACCCTAGACACTAGACCCAATGAACGTGTAAAAACAGCCATGTGTCCACAGCTTGTCTCCCACCACTGGGATGCTGGAGCCTCTTGGGAGTGGGAAGTGTCGAAGCTGTATGTCAGATCTGTAAGCAGATAAAACTTCATCCAAGCTGTATTCCTGGCAGTTCGCTCCACTCTCTCCTGCCTGGCAGGATGTGCTGAGGGGGGCAAGTTACTAAATGCTAAAATATGCCAGCTACAGCAAGGACAAAGGAAATACTTGGAAAAAAAAAAATCCCAGTATCACCCCAGTATCATGCAAGGTAGTATTTCAGCTCGGGATGGAGAGCAGCATCACACACAGCACGCACAACGAGGTGAAATTGCCTCCCTTTGATGAGAAGTCATCTCAGACCTTCTCGGTCAGATGGGAATCTAACAGAGGATGCATCCCGCATCCCCTCTTCAGGATATTTCTTTGCAGAAGGAAAAATAAATCACCATCATTGCACAAGCACAATATCTACGAGGCGGGGAAGCAGGGCCATGGCTTGCTGCTGCCCTGTCCATTTAAGCCTCATGGAAGGCAGCAGAAGCTGCACATTTAAGCACAGGCAGAAGTTGGTAAACTCATCAGACCTCTTGACACCTTTTTCTGTCTATTGCGTAGCCAGGCTTTGGGGGTAATGGGGAAAAAAACCAACCAACCCAAGACCTATTTCTCCAAATACTTTCTTGAATAAGGTATTTAATTAACGCCCAGCACATGGTTTCGAGGACTCTGGTCTTGCAAAAGTGCCCTTGAACAATCAGACCGCCCTCCAGCAGTGAGGCATACGGGGGCTGTACAGACACGAAACTCCAAGAGGCAGCACCAAACTCAAAAGCTCAGGGTATTTTCGAAGCATGGCAACAGGTTTTATCACTTGGTCGCTGCGAGCACGCTTTCTAACCATGTCACCTCAATTTCACTTGAAATCAAGAAAACCTTATCGTCCTCTCAAAAACTGGCATCAGATTGCAAGTATGACAGACAGTATTACGTCAGACAAACCGTTGATGTGTATCACAGTAACAGAGATCAATCTTGGGGGTTTTTTGGTGGTTTTTTGGTGTTTTTTAAAAACTTTTTTCCCATTTTTACATCCCACGTGTTACAAACAAATTAATCATGCATAATTTGCAGATGGACTTAAAAATACCGCACTTGTATTTAAAATGGCACTTCACATTAGGTAAATATAGCCAAATTGCTCTAGTTTCAAACACTTCTCAGGAAGAGCTAAAATATTTATTCCAGCTACAACATGGAAAGTAAAGGAAAATTAACTGAGCAATTTGCGTACAGCTTGTACTGGTAGCTCAGATTTGACAAAATATGAAGCTTTATCCTATTCCCACTGAAGGCAGCGAGGACTTCGCAGTGGGCTTCATTAGGATTAATATCAGGTACCTAAATCTAAGACTCTCTCTTTGGAGGAAGATCAATGAACAACCCTTTAAAAATATAATCTGCTGCTAGAGGGGCTGAGGAAGGTATTTTTTTCCCACTAAAAGCAAAGCATCATTTCTTTGTGTCTGACATTTCAAATCCCCTCTTAGCTTCTTTTAGAAATCCCAAAGTGTTTGATGTGCCACATCTGTGTATCTTGAAAAGGATATTCCAGTGTGGAGTTCCTCACCCCACCAAAAAAAAAAAAAAAAAAAAAAAAAAGTCATCTGATCCCTCCTAAGACCAGAAACTGCAGTTCCTGCTCATCTGTGACTCTCAAAAGAGAAGGAATTTGAACTCTAGCTTTGACAGCTCGTGTCGGTGCAAATGGTCTTTCCAGCAGGAGGACCAGGGGACTTGCAGGTCACAGCGTCGGAGGGACAGTGAGCTGTTTCATGGGCTAAAGGGTGGCTGGCAGCTGGAAAAGGATGATCCAAAGTCAGCCAAATGCCACACAGAGGGCTCATCCCCGTCCCCTTCTGACTCAGTGTCTTGCAGAGAACATTCAAAGAGCTCTCTGTTGCTCTGGACAGAAGCAAACCTCTCATGAGGGAACTTGGCATCTTGGTATTTTTTTATAATATATATGCGTGCGGCATGCACGTTAGGGCAAAGAGAAAACAGAAGCAGTGGTGAGTAAGAGAAAGAGCAGTAAGAAGAAAGAGTCAGCAAGAATGTTGGGAGCTGTGGCGTAAGGATGGGCCGGAGAGAAAACGGTGAGAAAAAGCGGAGGAGGGAGAGTCCCAGGCGGTGAAGGCAATGAGTTGGTTATCTTGAGATCCGTGATTCATTGTGGGGAACGTGCGCTACCTACACATTAGAGTCCTGTGGGGAAGAAATCAGGGTGAGGAAATTCCAAAGTCTTTCAATAGGATTTATGAGCTTTAATAATCCAACGGCTCAGGGTCACCTAAGAGCCCAGGAACTCCTTGGCTCATGAGTATGAGCGGCTCTAAGGAGACATACGACAAACACAGCATCTGCAGGAGGGTAGTTACAGTCCTCGGCACAGGAGCCATAAGAATCACAAACAACTTCACTAACGCAAAGCAGTTTCCCTCAAGATCTCACCGAGAAAAGCCTTTATTACAGCCCTTTGTCTAAAGCATAGGTTTCCTCCCAGCACATCTAGAGAGCAGACAAGCTTTGGTGACAATTTTCAGGTTCCACAGTCAGGCTTCCGGAAGCACACGGTGCCTCTCTCTCTGCCAAACCATGACTAGACCTACACCAGTCCTTAAGGTATCCTGGCAGAAGGTAAGCTGGGGGACTAGTCCACTTCTTGGGTGAGCAAGTGGATCTAGGAAATGACAGGAAGGGCAAAAAATTTAAAAAAAAACACCCCAATGTCAAGAGGAACCCCCATTTACCTTCTAGTAATCCTGCCACAGCAATATTAAGAACAGCAGTAAAGCGTTGTTATGGAGTTGCAGGCTTTGTTTAACACTCCAAAGCAACACCAGTAAATGTTAGAGAAGACCATCACCCGAGCTGTAAGTAGGCGGAGAACAATCCTACAGACTGTAAGGTATTTCAATGGAGATATTCATTTCATGTAGCGAAGAGTCTGGGGTTTTGGTAATGTCCAGCACATCTCTGCTCTGCGTTTCAGTCAGGGCACGTAGATGCAACCCAATGCATTGCCTGCTAAACAAGCAGTGCCACTCTGTACATCGGACACCGTCTACGAAAACCTAGAGACTGAAGCTGGCAAAATGATTCGGAGCTGAAGAAAAGAAGACCAGGCCAAAAAGGCCAAATCGGCCCCTATAACCGAGAGTACCCACCGACCACCAATTTCTCCCTTTGAAATTCCCCTGAACATGGTGTCCTCTTAAATTTTCCTTCTAGAAACACCTAGTCTTCTCCAAAATGCATGTTTTGAACGTAACAGATTAAGAAAAGACTCCCATGGACATCAGGCCCCGATCTATTTTGCAGGTATTCTTCACTAATAACTCGATACCATACTAGTAACGTTGATGCTCTTCAACCAGATTAACGTTAGCTGCTCCCACCAGAATCTCTAGAAGGGAACCTGGCCACAGCATCTGTGTAAGTTGGATGTGCTGCTTTCCTGCAGCCCACACTCCCTCATTGCAGTTTGCTCTGAAGCTCACACCGGCCAGGAAGCCACAGCACAGAAATATATTAACCCTGGGTCTTCAGACTTTCCTGCCATCCACAACGCCTCAACGTTGACTTGAGTTCGAGCTACAATATAGAGGAAGCCCATGGGGACCTCCCAGAGAGAGCAGCAACCGGCCTTCACTTCTGTACAGCTGCTCCCACCTCAGGACCTCCTGTGGATGCAACTGCCAAGGCTGGGTTGGTGACTCAGGACCATAAACATGATGCGATGGAGTTCAGTACATCACTATGAAGAGGTTCAGAAATTATTGCTCATTTAGGACCCCCAATCCAACGTCCATTTGTAGGAGAAGGTTGGTCTTTATCTTTGCTAAGGTCACTCCCACTCAATAGAGATATTGTCTGAGTCTCAAGAGGGTAAAAAGAGCATAATGGCTTCAAGATGTGGCTGCCAGTACTGCGAACAGTCACATCTTAAACACAGTTGCACTGGGAATAACTAAAAGAGAAGTCTACAAAAATAGGCCTTGCCTAAACAGGGATGAACCTGCCAGATTAATTCTCAAGATCTGTAATCTACGCAGAAATCGGTGTATAAAGGTTAGAATTGCACGAAAAGTAAAGAAAAGAAAGGCTAGTTCTTATTCTGTAAAATTGTGACCATCTGTGCTTAGCCCCCTGCCAACCTCCAGCTTTATTAACCCATTCAGTTAGGGAAGCAGCAAACAAGAAACACTGCTCATCAACGCTCCTGGAGAGGAGATAAGGAGACCCTCCACAGCAGAGGGTGTTAAGAGCCTGACATAGTTTTCTGGTCGACCCATTCCCTTCACAATCCACGTGAGATGAAGTAGTTGCCTCCTTAAAGGCCGTATTGTTCTTTATGTGCAAAACAGTGTGCAGATATGCCAGAGAACAAGAGCAACCTGAAAATAAAACTGCAACAAAAAAAAAGCAAACCCCAGAATGCTTTCCAAAGCCAGCCCTTTACAAACGACTGGAGGCAATATCTCTGACACCTTCTTTTTACAGCCTGTGTATCATCACGTTAGTTTTGTTTATGCTCAGTAACGATGCCCAGAAAAGGCACAGATGTAACCATAATTTAGCATAGTCACTATGACTCTACTTGAGACTTGTCCTACCCAAAAACCCCAACAGTAGCAGCAGCCCTACAGAATCACAAAATCTTCATGGTTGGAAAGGACTTCTGAGATTGCCAAGTCCAACCATACAAATAACCAGAGAATAATCCCTGCTACGTGTCGTTTGAAAACCCTCCCATGTTCTGTCAGTGGTGATAAAGCTAGCAAAAATGCGGCCTGTGTCGTGAGACTGGGGACTCTTAGGAGCTTTTTCAGGGAGATATGGGTTAAAATCTTACTGAGGTAATCATTTGATAAGGCGTGGGGCTTGCTATGTTGCACTGGCCCAGTGGGCTCTTCATTCCACCACCCTAGCGTGGGTCCTGGACCTGTGAGCACAGTGCTCTCCAGCACACCCTCACCTCTCCCCCTGCACTCATTTGGGACCACTGCTCATTTCCTGAGCAGAATTGAAGTTTGATTAGCCCCAATTTAGCAATTTGCAGTGTTTCTCTTGAACACTACGGAATCAAATTCGGCGTTGGCTGCTGGGCTGCAGAAAAGAAACAGTAAAGAATGAACGACTGCTTATGGAAAAATAGGTTTGTTTGACGCAGAATCACATGGGGTTGGAAGGGACCTCTGGAGATCATCTAGTCCAACCCCCTGCCAGAGCAGGTCCACCCAGAGCAGGTCCCACAGGAACGTGTCCAGGCAGGGTTTGAATGTCTCCAGAGAAGGAGACTCCACCACCTCTCTGGGCAGCCTCTTCCAGGGCTCTGCCACCCTCAAAGTCAAGAAGTTCCTCCTCATGTTTAGATGGAACTTCTTATGTTCAAGTTTGTGCCTGTTTCCTCTTGTCCTGTCCCTGGGCACCACTTAAAAGAGACTGGCCCCATCCTCCTGACACCCACCCTTTAAGGATTTATAGGTGTTGGTCAGATTCCCCCTCAGCCTTCTCTCCTCCAGACTAAAAAGCCCCAAGTCCCTCAGCCTTTCCTCATAAGAGAGATGTTCTAGGTCCCTCCTCATCTTTGTAGCCCTCTGCTGTCCCCTCTCCAGCAGTTCCCTGTCCTTCTGGAATTGGGGAGCCCAGAACTGGCCCCAGTGCTCCAGCTGGGGCCTCCCCAGGGCAGAGCAGAGGGGGAGGATGACCTCCCTCCACCTGCTGGCCGAGACAACACGAAGCCATGGGGGCAGTATGAAACCCCACAATGCTGAACTTCACAGACAGAATGCAAAGATACTTTGAGGTCTTGGACCTTTCAGGTCTTAAGAGTCTTAAGCATAGTTATTTCTCAGTCACTGCCCTTAAAATAATACAGTTCCCCCAAATTTTCTCCAGCTGCTTTCTTCTTTGTTTCGCCTTGCCTTCTCCACTAGACATATTTAAATTTTCCTTTGTTTGGAATCTACATTTTTTCACGCCCTAAAATTATAGCCTTTGCAATGCGCAACACTGTAGAAAGTCCCTTCATTGAAAGAGCAGAACATGGTACAATTTTAGCATCGTATAATTTCCAGCATAATTGTTAAATCATTTTCTTCCTTTTCTCCCTCCCCCTCTCTTCTTCTTTTTTTTTTTTTTTAAAAAAAAAGGAAGGAAAGATTCAAAGTGCATATCCAGAGAGAGGGAGACAGACAGAAAACTTTACACCACACCTCACCTTGATTGCAACAACCATCGTGCATCAATGGCAAGACTTTCCCCCTCTCTTCCTTCGGTCACTCAGCTTTGGGTCCCCGTGCCCTGCAAGGCTCTATTGCTTCACAGATGCAAACCTCCTTGTGCGTTTGTGACATTGTGTTCCCAAATATCACATCATAAAAAAAAATATTAAAATACAGCTCTTCCTAACATTTCCCTGCGCACCATCTGGGCCTTGCAAGAAAGCTGACATTATCTGTCAAACTAAAGATAACCACATTTTCTCTCTTTTGTATCGTTAATGTTTGTCATCGCAAATTTCACTTTAATGCTCCAATTACATGATGACATTCTTACAAACTGAATGGCACTAATGACTTTCATTATTATTTACACACTTCCTTAATTATAAGGCTCTCCCTCTCATTCACAACATGTTCTCCCTCATAACACTCGCTCTGATATAAAGCTAATGAATTTTAAACTTTCTATTACATAAAAGCTCATGATTAATTACCCGGCTTCCCAATCTCTTTATGATACACAATACAGGGCTCTCCTGCAGTGATGCAGCAAAGGGGGAGAAGTATGGAACTTTTGTTCCCTCCTCAGTGAAAGCAAATAGAGAGATAAATAGAGCATCTTTCTCTTTAAAGCGGCATATGCAAATTTAATTGAAAACAAATATACATCAAACCATTCCTCAGGAGAAATCTAAATCTCTCCATATTAGCAGCATGTAGTAAACAGGATAATAATGCCTATTATTATCATCTTTAATTTTTCATGACAACAATTTTTTAATCTAGTTCAAGCAAATGAGGCAGCAGAAGTAAAAGCACATACATAAGACATCTCAGCGCTGTATGCCGTATCGCCAAGATCAACTATTTATGTGGGTTTAATTATTCAAAATACTGGACTCCTCCACTGATAAAAAAGACAAGACAAAAACACCCAAGGTTGCGCCACGCCGGATGAAGGGCAGTCGTGACAAATATAAATTACTGCACTCCAGCCTGACAAAAGGTAATACAATAAACCAGAGCCTAGAAGGCTTTGAAAGACGTCGTGGGGGGCACGGAACAGCCTCGCAATGAAATTCAGAGCTCGGGGTTTCCACACCACAACCTGCACAAGCCGTACGCGTCCCCGTGCCCGTGCTGCCAACAAGAAACTGGATTCTCGCGGCCAAATGTAAATTTACTGACAGCCATGGGGAAAGGAAAATTGGGTTAATTAAAAAGTATGGCTACTCTTACCCCATTTGCTGGCTAGTAAACTTGACCTTAAGATTACGGGGAACCTGCGCATATAAAAAATTTATTTCCTGCCATTCCAAGGGAAGTTCCCTTTTATGCCTCTCCCCTGTTAGTAGAGCAGGAGCCAATATCTATGCAAATATATACACAATCCAAATAGGTTTATAGTCCCAAATGGGACAGAAGCACATCCTGTCATGAGTGAATCACCGGGTAGCCTGCTCTGGATGACATATTCGCTCACACCAAGCACGGGACACCTAGAACAAGGAAGATTTGATTGCTAGAGCCATTTACCTATGTGTTGGCTTTGTATTAACTCCTACTGCCGATCTCCTGGTGGAACGCATAAGAAAATTGGCTTTGTTTATGAGAACAGCCTTTTCTATTTTAAATTTGGTTTGTTTTCTTTTTAATACTATATGCTTCAAATTTTGAATCTGTTTCCAGTGTCACACAAAACCCCAGAGGCGTATTAAATTAAATAATTCCCTGAAAGTTCAGTACAACACGATGCTCCTGTGTAGCTCCCACCTTGTGAAAATCCTGAGAGATGATACGTACTTGGGTCTGCTTTTGAACCCCTCTCCATGAGGATGGCAACCATGTGGTCCTACAGAGCAAATGACTTCAAAAAAATTTTCTAAGGGCTTGGTCTAATGCCCACAGAGTAGACTATATGATCATCCTACAATCTTCAGTTAAGGTCTCATTCCAAGGCTGCTACTGATGAGCATTTCGGTTTTGTGGATTATGAAACAGATAAATCTTCTGTACTTCTAGAAAAACAAAACTTGAAGGAATCGAAACCTGGTCCTTCCCTTCTCTTTAATGTTGTCCACGGTCTGTGCATCTCACAAAAAGTTATCAGGAGTACATTATGAAGCAAAAAGTCTAAAGCACTTATATTATTTCTTTAAATCTGCAGCTAGAAGCCAGGCTTTAGAGGGCAGCCAGGCTCTTGGCAGACATTTAACGAATAGCAGAGATGGTAGGGACAGATGCAGAAAGAGAGTAAGTCTCAAAATAACTATACTTCTCTGATTCTAATAAAATTCCTTTGCTCAGCATTCAGAAAGACTGGGAACTTCTGTGCTACTCCGGCTTTTAATCAACATGAGATTTGGAGATTCACCATTTGCCCCTAGAGACTGTGTAACTGCTCTGTGTAAATACAGTGCTCCCGAAATCTCTTTTTCTCAAGATTCATCTGCTTTTTGTGGCTGTTGTGGTTGTTCATCTTTTTTTTTGCTGACTCTAGGGTCAAGGGCACTGGACCAAGATCTATAGGGTATGGAAGTTTACATGCAAAGCCTCCTGACATTTTGGGCGGAGAGTGTCAGACTTTCACAGGGGGACAGATTATACACTTCAGTCACATTTACAGACCCAGCAAGAAATTTCAGAACAATCCTGGTGAGAGTCAGTTGAATGCACACACACAAAATGTCCTCTGAGCAGCATAAGAGACATCCTATATGATCTTGAAAGATTGGATCATGACCCCAACCTCTGTTTAATTTGTTGATGGCTTATGTCGCAGATAATATTCCTTAAAATACAGTGAATCACAGAGGCCGTTAATCTTGATGATTGTTTCCATGCAAAATAGTTCCTACATTTAGAAGCATTCATCTGGAAAGCCTATGGATTTTCCAATGTTTTCCAGGAATAATTGTACCCTAAAGAGAACAGTGCAGTCCCTGGGCTTCTTCATGTACTTGACTACTAGTAACAGCACTTACACAAAAGAAATCATAGAATGGTTAGAGTTGGAAGGGACCTTCAAGACCATCGAGTTCTAACCCCCCTGCCCTGGGCAGGGACACCTCCCACCAGACCAGGTTGCTCCAAGCCCCATCCAGCCTGGCCTTGAACCCCTCCAGGGATGGGGAATGAGACATCACAGAGCAAGGCACTCACATAATAAAACAGTCAAACTAATCTTTATACCAAGATATGAGAACTGGAGAAGGTTGACAATAGTGTCAGAATAGGTAAAATTAGTCACAGTTTAGTAAGCAGCATGAGGGTTTGCAGTTAGAATTTTATGGCCCATTCCTAATGCAGCCCAAACTTGTGAGAAGTTTACGGCCCACAGGATCAACTGATTAATATGGCAATTAAAAGATAAATGTATTTTAATGGCTTATGGCATTATCCTTATGCTATGTAGTTTTCAACAACATTTTGTTTATTGTCATATTTACGTTATGAAGTTCTAGTTGTTTGAGATAATTAAATGTGTTTATATCATCACGTTCCCCCCAAAAAGAGTTAGACGCAGGCCCTCCGCGATTCTTTATGAGGAATAAAAGATTCATTAAACAATTTGAAAGCGAGATAAGCATGGTCAACAGTAGCCTTGTTTCAATCTGGAATTGGCCCTGGGATCTACTGCTTTTATGAGCACGTGAGGCACGAAGCCTTCTCTCTTGCCTTTTCTGTCAATGTCAGGAGAGCTTCATGGCTCACAGAAGTAAATGAGGAGAGGGGAAGTGCTTCATAAGTGTGGGGATAGGACAGAGGGAAAGGCAAGGTACCACTACGAAAAGTAATTAGTGGCGGTGGGGAGTCATCTGCTGAAGCTTGTTCTTACAATTGATTTTGTTGTTCCACACTCGGTGAGATCTCCACAGCGCAGGAAAGACGAGCCATGCATCACCTGAGAAAGCTGCATGTGAAGCAACATCATTAAGCAGGAGCCAGGTCTTGACTTCAAATATCAGGGCTCTGATCCCAATTCTACCTTTTAACTAATGGAGAACTTTGAGCAATTCAAGCCATCTCCCCGTGCCTTTGTTTATTGTTCACACCTGTTTCTTCTGATCTTTCTTGCGGCCATTGTAATTCTCAGGGAAGGACCATCCATCATTATGAGTTTACATAACGGCAGTTCTGCAAAAATGTAACATCCTACGTCCCAGTCTGAAAATAGTCTCATTGAAGACGATGGGAATTTTGCATTGATCTCAGCAGCAATCTCGTTTGCCAATATCATCTGTATGTATTCTTTTGAAACGGTCGGTATTGATTAATACAGTTTTTAAAAGCACAAAAGATAAATTATTCATTTTGATTTATCAAGTCGCTATAGTAAGCGTTTATCACAGGCAGAGTATTTTCATACAAATCAGAGTACTTAGAAAATAAGCCAAAAAAACCCCTACAGATCAGCTTTTCCCTGTATTATAATTTTAACCACTTTCCTATAAACATAAACAAAACCGGGAACCTTTTTCCTGAAATGCCTAAGAAAAGAGACGAGCCTTGCAGACCAAGAAAGCCAGTGAACCCCATAAAATATAGGGGCCTTCATGGAGAATATCTTAATAATAGCTCCCCTGCATTAAAGGTAAAAGTGCCTCTGACTGTTTATACTACATGTATATTGGACAAATGGTAGTAAATCTGCAAGAATAAAATTAGAAACCTCACCGATTTTTGCTAGAACTCTGCACCGATTAAGGACCTAGAGGAGTTTGAGTCAGGATAAATCAAGGCAGACCTAGATATTTGAAAATACCCTAAATAAGGTCCTTAAGTCATCAGACCCTGCTTTGGAGAAAAGCACCCGTTAGGGAGATGATTTTTGAAAAAAGAAAAAGGTACTTTAGAAAAGTCTTAGCTTACAAGTGATGTCTTCTTGTGCCTATCATTCTTACTGTTTGCACAGTATTTCTGTTTTCTGTGTCCTGCGTTTCTCCTACCAGGAGCTGGCAGCTTTTAAGACTGACTGCAGGGATGGGGCAGGCACCCAGCCTGGCGGACCTGAGCATCCCAGCCAAAAGTGCTGCGCTTATTTCCTAAACAGCAGCGGGGGAGTCTTAGCACGGCCACCAGCAGAAGCGTCGCAACCCCCTAAACAGCAGAGCTCTTGCCTTTTAATTGCAGTGCCCAGCAATATTTTCAAGGGTGAGCATTTTTTCGGTGTCCCCTGGAGGCCTTTTGTCAGCTTGTGTGCGCTCTTGGTTGTTTTGCTGACGCTCCTCAGCAAACATGATGATAGCGGGTAAAGCCATTTGAGAAAAGGGGCAGAATTAAAACAGCTAATGTTTCAACGCCAGTCTTCTCCACAACTTTTATTGAACGCCTGCGAGAAAGGTGGCTGACAGCAAAGAGCAAAGAGGCCGCGCTAAGAGCGCAAGAAAAATTAGGTTTTCCAGTAATATTGAACTTCACTCACAAAGCATGAGGGCAGCACACCTTGGTGGTCCTCAGAAGTCATGATTTATGCTGTCTGCCTCTTCTCCATTTCCTCCATTACCCTTTGCCTCTGAAAAATAAGCTCTTTCAGACTTCCTTTGCCCTTCTGTTCCTCCATGTTCCCGTCCTGCGTCCCATGCACTCTCCTTTCTCCTCTTCCCTCCCTCCATATTCATGCCGGAGGGGATATCATGATGAGGTTCTCTAATCAATCGTCTGACTCATTGCCTTATGGCAGAATATTGCCATGGCTAATGACTAATATGACTGCAGGATTTCCAAATGTCATTTTATAAGATCTTACAGACTGCCTATTAACCATTTTTTAGCCTTACCAGGATTAGCTTGGTAGCAAAATAAAACAGTATGATTTAGCACAGTAAACTCATTTCTTAGCAGCTGATTTCTATTTATAGGTGGAGCCTAAATAAAACAGTGTAGGACAAAGTATTTCCAAAGTGAGAAACGCTCCATTTGTGAACAGCTTTTCCTATGATACTGGAAGTGTTCATCTGCACAGGGAGTGACACAAACAATTCCTGGCTGAAACTTTCTAATTGTTGAGAGACGGGAATTGGTATTTTCACTCGCATTGTGATTCATTATAAAAGAAGAAATGTGTGAAACCACCAAAACAAACAAATACTGTTAGATGCATTTCATTTGTTGATTTTTACTTATGCACATGAAACACTTCTGCTTCCACGTTACAGTTTTGTGAGGAGCAAAGGAGTAGCACATTTTCCCTCTGCAGCTCCTGTGTCCCTGCAACTGAACCTAATACTTGCCCTTTGGGTTAAATGCAGTTATTCTATGACAGCAACTAAGTTTTATTTTAGACTGATGTGAAAGCAACATCCTTACTTTGAATAATAAGAATTTTTCACACTGTGATAACAAATTATCACAAGCAGCAGTAAGAGTAATCACAAGGAGAGCTGTAGATGATTTTAAAGCCTGGCAATATACAGAGGATGCTCTGCTGCCATCCTGATGATGCCTCAACACGGCCAGTACTATTTACATACCACATACATTAGTTCTGGCATTCTTTTCTTGCCACGCTTGGAATTGCAGACACCCTGACCCTTTCTCCTTTTCAAATTCTTGTGCTGGCATGAAGAAAGGACTTGCAAAGCACAGAAATTTTGATACTTCCTCCGGGCAATCAACTGTTTCACTCCCGCAGTTTGACCATTCCTGAAAATACAATAGCTTTTGACCAGTTCTCTTGCATAAAAATAATTTCAGCATTGACAAACATTCCCAGATATCTGTTTATAGGCACTTACTGATGCCTTCTTGATCAACTCAGCTGGTTGCCTTGCCACGGATGATAAAATGACTTTGATGTGAAACAAATATCCTGAGAGAAGGGTAAAGTGCCAGGGAGTACTATTTTTTTGCTGCTGATTGTCCACGAATTAACAAGAAACATTATCTTGGATAGAAAAGAACAGAGCCCTTAGCTAGAGAAGGAGATAAAACATCGAATCGGGAAGTGTACTGTAAAGATTAGTGTGTTAGAAAACTAATGAATAATGTCACAAGACCTTAAACTAGCTAATCTCATTGAGAGAGCTTGTTAGATCATCAGAGTCCCCAGCTGAGAAACCTGCTTCCATTACTGCTGTGTTTGTGGTGTCAAACCCAATTAGTGTTTCTCCAGATGAATTTTCATTCATTAGGGCTGGAAAGCCAAGTAGAAAAAGATGCGGTGGAACTGCATTTGTTTCCCTTCCACCAGCAGAGTTTTCTCTGTACCTCGGTGTCACCAACACAAGAAACACAGGCCAAGATGAGCTCTAGGACCTGTCACAGCTCTGTTCCCTCCCCACAGCCCTGCAAGCATCAGCCTCTCCACCACCTAGCCTCCAGCACAGCAGCAGGAAGGAGCTCCACTGTATCTACCCGAAAAATCCAACGCAGCAGCAAAATTGCCACCTCTTGACTCAACCAGCGCGGATTTGCTGTCAGCCCCCGTCTCAGCCCAACCAGGGCATGTCCTCCTTCGCTCTGCCACCGTTTCTAGTCCCTTCCGTGTGTATGGGGTTCTTTCCCCAAGCTGAATATGCAAAGGTAACCACTGCTGCTTCCATCTGGTGGTTCCACCTTAGCATGTTCACGTCAGGTTACCCTATCTTACAACACGAGTCGCTTCACTACCAGTATTTCCTCATCTGCTAGAAGAAAGTAGAATTTTGGCACCCTGGGGTGAAATCAGAGCCCTGCTGAATTCAGGCTACAGATTTCACCTGAGCCTAATTTTTACCACCCATCTTTAAAGGAGTAAAGCCCAGTTCTGGGCTCCCCAGTTCAAGAAAGATGACAACTGCTGGAGAGGGTAGAGCAGAGGGCTACAAAGATGATGAGAGGCCTGGAGCATCTCTCTTAGGAGGGAAGGCTGAGGGATCTGGGGCTTTTTAGTCTGGAGAAGAGAAGACTGAGGGGGCATCTGATCAACGCCTGTAAATACTTAAAGGGTGGGTGTCAGGAGGATGGGGCCGGTCTCTTTTCAGTGGTGCCCAGTGACAGGAGAAGAAGAAATGGGCACAAATTTAAACATAGGGAGTTCCACCTAAACGTGAAAAGGGACATAAGTTCATTTTGAGGGTGGCAGAGCCCTGGAAGAGGCTGCCCAGAGAGGTGGTGGAGTCTCCTTCTCTGGAGACATTCAAACCCCACCTGGACACGTTCCTGTGGGACCTGCTCTGGGTGGACCTGCTTTGGCAGGGGGTTGGACTAGATGATCTCCAGAGGTCCCTTCCAACCCCATAGCATTCTGTGATTCTGCGAGTGTTATACAACATGGGCGAAGTTTTAAAAATTTCTTATTTCCTGTTATGTAATGAAAAACTTCTATCTTAACCTCATGCAGTGCATCTCATAAACTGCCTCAGAAAACTGCTGAAATATTAAGGCTATTAGGTTGTCTCGGTTTTTAAGAGTAAACACTGCAGTCATTTCTATTTTTTTAACTCAAATGCAAAACTTCCCAGGTGTTGAGTTTGTAGTGACATTTTCAATGTTCCTGAAGCATTCCGAGGGGAACCTGTGAATTTTAAGTAGCGACAATCAATAAGGTTTGAGAAATATTATATTAAAACTTAAATCTCAAGCCCGTGATCCTGACAGAGCTGACACTTAGTACGTACTCAGTCATCATCATTTTTATCACTTTTCCTACTCTGTGTAAACACTGCCGATCTTGTTTTGGCTGTCGACTATCCAAGCATACTATTAAACTTCTCATTTAATAACATAAGCAGTTTCTAATGGGATTTAAAACTCTAGGTGCAATGCCGTGATCATCAAACACTAGCATAAATCTCCTGCGCTAAAATTCATATTTGTCATCAGAAGGGGGGAAAAGGGGTTAATTTGTTTTTTTAAAGCATCTGTAGCTCATGATAGCAAAGGTTCTATATTCAGGAACACACTTTAAATTAACTCGAGGTGCTGTTAAAGAAGCCTGCTCCCTCCAGCTGAACTGAAATTAGGCTGATTTCTTCCAGTTTTTTAACAGCCAGATAATCTGAATGTTCGGTTTCGCATCTGTTATACAATTGCTTCTTTATTCTGAGTCATTTGGTAACCTCTAAAAATAGTTCACTCGTCTTGAATTAGCAGCACAGTGTTATAGATCATGTAGACAGAAAAGCCTATCTCCTTGCTTCTGCATAGCCGATATGCTACAGGGCTCCAGGATCAGAAAAAAGTCACTGCAGTGGATCTTAACTCTAACAGATGTTCCTGCCGGCCTCCTCCGGAGCCAGAAGGAAAAAGAAAAGAAAGAAAACCAATTGATTACAGACCAAAAACAATTGCTCAATTCCAACAGTAAAAGCCTATACCCACGAAGGTGGGCTGTGAGGGAAAAATGTTTGTTTATAGCAGCTTGCTTTGGAGGCAGGATGACTATTTTTTTCAGGTCAGCACTCAACTGCTGTTATTGCACCTGGAATAGAAAGCGATATTATTTTTGCAATAGAGGAACTACCTGTTCCGCAAACAAGCCCCAGTTTCTGATGGAATCAGAAAACTTCAGGTTCCAGCTCTCCCAGTGATGTCCTGCACATAGGAATCCCAGGAACAGAGGAATACTTTCATTTGGTGTTCTGGAGTACTAGTGAGCTATTATTTGATACTCAGCAGTAGATCTTCTTCTAAGCATTATTCCCTCAGGTAAATTAGATTCTTTTTTGTTTTGCTTTTTAGCTCCGCGATACGTCTCGAGAGAATTATTTTCCAGTAAAAACATTTGAAATGGCCTGAGCAAGCTGGTGAGAGGAGAAATGGGAGCTGGAAAAATTACAAAAGTCCAAGTGAAAGTATATTTTAAACCACAATTTAACCAAAGGCAAGCAAGATCAGTCATGAAGTTAGAAAGGACTTTGGGATGAAAGACATGTCACTGTTAACTATCCAAGATTTGCTGAGAAAACAAACCAATTTGAGAACAGAAAAGACCATCTCCTTTTTTTTTTTCCTTTTCTTCTCTCTGCACTTATATTTCCTGTAAAGGAAGGGGCATTTGTGAGATGTGCACAAATACACACTCATAGAAATCACCATAGTGGGTCTGATCCTACCAGAATCCTACCTAAAAAACTCTTCCCAAGCTCTTTCCTAGCACTAAACTTGAGGTGTTTTTCCTTATCCATGTAAATGACGAAGATTCAAGTGTATGAATTTTCCTAATGATACCCCATAGAACTTTGATATCATGGCAAAGAGTATTTATTTTCTAACATTTAAAATCCCCACTTATAAATTCCACCAGCGTTACAGCTGGTGGAACAGCGTTACAGCGTTACAATACCTCATCTACCCGTTTGCGACCATTCACTGCTTTAGGTACCTCTATGTCACCTCGGAGTCTTCTTATTTCTAAGGTAATCAAGTTTTTCACTTCATACGAGATCTCTCCTGTGCCTTTATTCATTCTTGTTCTTATTTTCTGAAATACCCTTTAGCCCCACAGAATCCTCTCTCAGATAAAGTGATCCGTTCTGTACCGGTTACTCCAAGTGAAAATGTTATTTATGAGTCCCCTAACAACAATGACAACATTCCTCTTTACCGTTCCCAATCACACATTCCTAATGACTCCTAATTCATCGCATTCCCAATTAATATTTTTAGCCACAAATGCATATTGCCAAAAAGCCTGCCTTTTGATGTCTGTTTTCCCATCTTACCACCGTTCATGCAAAAATCCTCCAATGGCTGGCGAGCAAACAAGCGACATTTTTTTGCAAGACTGCCAAGATTTCAACATCCTGCTTCGGAACAAGGCTCTCAAGTATTTCGAGGGAGAAACGCGAAAGAAAGCGTGCACAAACCGCACACACAAAAAGCATCAATACCCTCCTTGGGCCCTTCACGGTCTCCCAGTGACCGTCAAGCCACCAGGGGCTCAGCTGGAGAAGATCGTGGCCTGAATCAAGCAAAGCCATCCAACTCCACCGCTCTTCTGTGACAAAAACTACCAGATCACTGAGGTGCGATTTTCTTTTTCAAGAACAGCTGTTTAGATCCTTTAGCAGACCTCCCACTATTTCATGACGTGGCATATATTGCATTTTCAAGCCAAATATTTGCAACAAATGTTTTCTTTGTCTATATACTCGTGCATATACATTACTATTAAGCCCAGGGAAGTTGACAATGCAGTAAGATTTGAGTTTAACCTTCAAACAAAACACAGTTTTAAATGAAACAGTCAAAATGGCCTTTTCTTAGAACAGTTTGTTTTGGATAATTAGATACCAGTGACATTCTTAACATAAAGCCAATGCGCTTTTATATAATCTGGTTGTATGCTAAGTGTTCACTTTGTAACTTTTTCCGATTACAGTTCTGTAATTTTTCTGTATTTTTCAATTTTTTTGTTTCATTGCGTGAGGCAAAAGATGAAAGGAAACTGAACTCGCAGCAAAGACTGAGCTCTAGTGAAGCAGCTGATTGTCTCCAGAGAGAGTTATTGAGAAAACTCTGCTACCTTTCAATTGTTTCATGAAAACTAATTATTGCTAAATGACATTTCAAAATCTTCTGTGTATAATCACAGCGTATGCGTTAGGTAACCTTCATTTAAGGCTGGGAGAACAGGAAAAAAAGCTGCTGTGAATCTATACTCATGTATTTTATCCTTTTTATGGTTTACTGAAACGTATTCTTCACCAAAGGCTGTTAGTAATACGGGCAGCAACTCAGTGGAGAGCTTACAGTTATGTCTGAAGGCTGCAGCCTCCTAAAGAGATGTTCAGAGATCCATAACGTGAGACTTTTAAACAACCTCGTGATGTTCTAGATAAAAGAATGCAGCTTGGCTTACTTCCTGATTTTCAAACCTTTTGGAACAGGAGCGCATTTAAAGGCATATGTGTACACACGCGTGTGAATACGCACACACAGAATCACAGAATCTTAGTGGTTGGAAGGGACCTCTGAGATCATCGAGTCCAACCACATAAAACAAAACAAAACAAACAAACAAACAAACAAACCACCACACAAAACAAAACACAAACCTCACCAACAAACACCACCAAAAACACCACCCACCAACTAAACCCCACACCCACGACCCGACCCACAACACCCCACCGCAAACCAATAATCTCGGGCACTAGAGCAAGCCCTGAAGAGCCATGTCTACACGTTTCTTAAATACCTCCAGGGATGGTGACTCCACCACCTCCCTGGGCAGGCTGTTCCAGTGCCTGACCACTCTTTCAGTAAAGTAATTCTTCCTAATATCTAATCTAAATCTCCCTTGCTGCAGCTTCAGACCATTTCCTCTGGTCCTGTCATTCTTCCTTTGGGAGAAGAACACAAACACAGATTAAAAACTCCCCCCTTCCTTTTCTTGCTTAATCACATCACCCCAGGCATCGGGCGAACGTTCAGCCCCACAGCACCCCCGCCTCCCTACCTTATCTTTTACCATCCAGAGGGAGCCCCGGTCGGTCGGGTGGATCCCTGAGCACAGGGAGCACCCAAACAGGGTTAAATACGAGCGGCCGGTGCTTCTGGCACCCGGCTGTGCCATGTCCCCTCCGAGATGAGGACCACCCGGCGCGCAGCAGTGCCAACAGGCAGACAGCATCCTAAACCCTCGCTAAACCTCTGCTAACGCTGGCAGCTGGAGGTCTGGCCATACGTGTCGCAAAAGTCTGGTCTCCTGCTTTAAAAGTCTTATTACCCTCTTTCGCTAGATGGCAAGCTACCGGCTAATGCTGACCAGCAAACCTTGATGTTATCAGGCACAGAGTTGAGTTTTAGGAGCGCGAGTCACGGCGCCGGGATGGATCTCTGGACCTGCTTTTTAACAGCCGCTTCTTTCATGATTTATCTTTTAAAGAAAAAATCCACCATTCGTGAAAACTTCCCCAGAGCTGCAGCTTCCCTCAGAATTCTAACACATCAGAAATGTTAAAGATAATTACAACAATTTTTATGTATTTTAAATTACCTGCTTTGTCTTTAAGCAGTCTTTGTTCAAAAACATTTCTTGTGCTTTTCAGAATTAAAATATGTTCAGATTTCTGCATTCAAAACATGCAACTTGAAACTTCTATTTTTTCATAATCTGCCCAACACAGATATAAAATAGATAGCTGAGTGCATACATTCTCAGTTACACTAAAAGTTTTTTTTATTATTATTTTTGCTTTTTTTTCTTCAGAATTGTAAGAAGCTGGAAGATTTTCTGGGAATAGGCTGCCCGGGGAAGTGGTTGAGGCACCATCCCTGGAGGTGTTCAAAAGACGAGTTGACGTGGTCCTCAAGAATATGGTTTAGTGATTTTTTTATTGCTTATTTCTTCTCTATTTTTTTGTCAGAGTTAGGTTGATGGTTGGACTAGATGATCTTTAAGGTCCCTTCCAACCTGGATGACTCTATGATTCCCTTTATACCCAAATCTGCCACAAACAATGGCAAAGCCAAGAGTGTGAGTTGGTGAGGTTTTCTATCTTTTAACTTTCTAACACACTTCACTGGGATATTTCCTGAAAAATGCAGAAATGCTACCTGGAACTGCCCCTCAGTGGGGTAACTGTCCTTCCCTTTTCCTTCATGAGAGCAAGCCAACATAAAGAACCTATATTCAAGGAGGCTGCTTAGTTGGTAAACTTCTATAACACACAAGAACGCAAGGCTGAAGTACATCCCGTGTTGTATCGTAACGACTGACTGATGATTCCTTTAACAACAAAACTCTTTATGTCCATACACAGTTGACCACAGGGATTCACAAAGAACAGGCGTCTACAAAAAACCTGCTGCCGTGTTCTTCAGCTTCTGTTATTGTCTGGTTTGAAAATGATACCAACTAAAGGCTTCATTATAAACAGAATATATAATCGGACACCTGTCCTAATCATCTCCATTATCTTACAAATAACATTAAAATGTGTAATTGCTGCTCATATCGAGATTTCTCTTTAGACATTTCATTTAGTACTTATTCTGTCCGCAATTTAGTTTTATGATTTACCTAAATCTCCTTGGAAAGCTAGTTTCCTTTTTTTTTTTTTTTCCCAGGAAGACAAATTTCCTTCCTGGGGTTTACAATCCACTGCTTTCAATTGCTCATTGCTACTGAGGTTTTCTTAGTCACAGCTTTTTTTTTTTTTTTCAGTTCACGCCAAACTTCTTTTATTTGCATAAGTGGGATCATTACAATGGCCAGATGCTAAAATATCAACCCCCTCCATTAGGAAGACCTACAAAATATTTATTATGTCGTAAATCACTATCCTGGCATAGTGAAACACAAGTATAGGGATCAAATGCCTACATATATCCAAAAAAGATAGACGCAAACCAATTTTGTCAGATGGTGACTCTACATTAAATGGTGATTGAGTATTTTAAAGATTTCATGGTATTTTTTCATTACAAGCCAACTGCATCTATCTACAACCTTTCCTGAAAATCATGTCACGTCTAGAAGAGACCTGTGAAGCAAGACACCAGGAAAAGGGGAGAAGTTGGGTAAACCTGGCTGTTATGTACGTGCCACGTGGTGGGGGAGGCACCGGAAAGAGGAATCACAGAACAGGTTGGGTTGGAAGAGACCTTAAAGATCATGGAGTTCCAACCCCCCTGCCCTGGGCAGGGACACCTCCCACCAGACCAGGTTGCTCCAAGCCCCATCCAGCCCGGCCTTGAACCCCTCCAGGGATGGGGCAGCTACAGCTTCTTTGAGCAACCTGTTCCAGTGACTCACCACCCTCACAACAAATAATTTCTTTCTGGTATCTAATCTACATCTCCCCTCTTTCAGTTTAAAACCATTACCCCTCATCCTATTGCTACACTCCCTGATAAAGAGTCCCTCCCCAGCTCTCCTGTAGACCTCTTTAGGCACTGGAAGGCTGCTATAAAGTCCAAGTCAACGTTAGCAGCTCAAGAGTCTTCAAGTAAGCGCAAAAATATAAGGTCTTAGCGGTCCAGACATGGTCATCATGTGTAGTGGGGAGGAAAAGAATATGGATTTTGCAACTTGAAATACCAGTTATGCAGCTGAAACAATAGGAGGAGCATTGTTTAAGCGGGCGCATCGCAGCACACAAGGGCCGAGGTTGGCGTCGGTGGCCACGCGGTTGGGATGCGAGGGAGCAATGCACCAAGGAGACCAGCAATGAAGAGGTTGATAAAGATGTGCAGGACGGAGGCTTCACTGAGAGCCCTAAACCCGTTGTGCTGAGAGAGGAGCCCCAACTGTGGGCTTTAGGTGTTTATATCTGTGGAGCGAGGGGGTAAGGGCTGGGCAACTTTTCTTGGCATCATCGTTGCATATGGAATGGAGGAGGGACAGGTTGATTGCCAGAGATGTGGAGAGGCAACTACCAACAGAAGGAGAGAGCTACACGCACGTACACCACAGCTTCTTCCTTGACTCTTTTAGCGCTGCGCTTATTCTAAGGCCATTTGCCAAAATACCCGAATTTTTCATTTGGTAGTAAAAACATGCTTTTCACCTTTTTATTGTACCACATAAGTAAAATCCTACTTTTCAGAAAACGACTGGGTTTTTTTAATTTATTTCTTTCTGTGATGAAATGACACCTCCCACACACATACACTCTCCTGCTATTTAGATAGAGCATGCCCTAAAATGTTAATTAGTACTGTAAAACTGGTTTGCCTCCCTGAGAAGCTGAAGAGCATCTTAAGCTACGATCTGTTTTTTTTTCTTTTTTAATTATTATTTTCTTGTTTTCACTTTTAAGCATGTGTCTCTACATTTGTGGCTAACTTAAGCTTGCAAGTCGTCTATTACATGATCCTTCCAGTTCCAATTAAACTCCTAATTGATGGAGGTGGCCCTCAAGGCATGACACACAGGAAAAATAAGGAGCGAGAAAAACGTGAATGGCAGTAGAAGCACACAACTGTGTGCTACAAACATTTCATTTCCAGCTTCCCTACTAAGAATATCCGCGTATTTTGACTTCCCACCATGGTCTCTTAACTTCCAATGTTTTTTTTTAATTTACTGATTACTACTACACACCATATTGCAGGACAATGACAACACAAAATCGCACCTGCTACATGAATTATGTATGTTGTTTTCAAAACCCCAAAGAAAAAGACAGAAACAGCAAACAACGTGCCTTGAATGGTGATCTGGAAGGTTACTCGATGTATCTTACCCGTCTTGCCAAGAGCAGTAAGCCTCAAGAGAAAGGAGTATTGATACCAGTGGACAGGAAGCCTTGGAGATGCCCTGGGACAGAAGAACAGCCTCCCTGAATGCTGTTCCAGCAGAAAAGGAGAGGGGAAAAAAGCCTGCTACCCATTAATTACACTGCCAAGGGACACGGGGTGTCCAATAAACTTACAGATTACCTGAATAGTGACAAAATAAAGGGCGCAAAGTGATTTCAGATAAGTTCTGGATCTAAAATAGCCCCATGCTAACACCACTCCTCACTGCCTAAATACAACCTGCAGTTTCCAAGGAAGCCCTATAGACGCTCAGTGATAGATTCTAATCGCTCACTCTGACTCTACTAAGGAAGCCAAAGCTCTGTTGTATATGGGCTAGATTTTCCACTGGAGTCCCTACATCCTGCTGATCAGGTTTTAATTCCCTGACTGGGAATTAAAATGAACTTATATCTCACCTGCAGGACAATATTACTCAAGGCTCTTTCCCTGAAAGGAATAGGCCATTATCACTCAGCCCCAACTTCGCTTCTCTCCCTCGATCACAAACAAAATGGGAATGCTCCTAGCCTTTCTATTAAGTTCTGATGCATTCACACAAAATAAATTAGAATTATGTAAAAGGAAGACAGGATTCAGAAGCTCCAGAAAAAATGCAGAATAACTTTGTTTGCTGTTTTATATCGCGTTTGGATTACCATTTCCTTGAAAAACAAAAAAACTTACGTTACTCAATAAACTGACAAATCGGGACGCATCTGGTTATAAGAACCCAACATTATGAGTACCAATGTGCTTTCTCCTGTTTAATAAAAGTAGAAGGCCCTTCCTAGTTCAAAGGAGGTAAACAAGATTTTGAGCTTAGTCTGGGAGGCAAGTTTAAGCACTTCATAAATTTATTAATCTTTTCTGCTGCACTCCAGCCAGTAACAGACCATTCAAGACTGTCTCCTTAACTCTGATTTGATGCAGGAGGTAAAGGAGAACCTCGACTTTTGCACATCTGCTCCTTTTTATGCTTTTATTTGATGTAGTGAGATTTTATTTCCCTTCGTGTTCGAGTTACCCCACAAACTGAACTCCAAAATCACATGAACAAACCCACTTGCTTGATAAACTAGTTTGCTATTACTAATCAATTATCATCAGCTGCACACCATATCCAAGTGACTAAATAAACTACATTTGGTCTCTTCTCCCACGTCCCAGGTGATGGGACAAGAGGAAAAAGCCTCAAGTTGCCCCAGGGGAGGTTCAGATTGGAGATTAGGAAAAAATGTTTCCCTGGAAAGGGTTATTGCACATTGGCCTGGGCTGCCCAGGGCAGTGGTTGAGGCCCCATCCCTGGAGGGATTGAAAAGCTGGGTTGACCTAGTGCTTAGAGACATGGTTTAGTGATGGTTTTGATCAGAGTGAGGTTGATGGTTGGACTAGATGATCCGAAAGATCCTTCCAATCTAGACAATTCTATGATTCCATGATGCTTGCCAAAAGCACAGTTCAGGGAAGGAGAAAGTCAGGGAAAGGAAGAGGCAGAGGCATCAATCACAGCTCGCAATGCGGCACCATTATGCAATTTTATCATGGATAGCAAGACTACTTGTAATTTAAACAGTTTATTACAAAAGAGCCTACAGCAGAGGTGCAGCAGGTTCTAGTATTCACGCTTAGAATAAAGGGTAAATTTGTACTACTTTTTTTCTTTTGCAAATACAAGAGTGAATTGCATTTAGAAAAATTATTTTGAGTGATGCTGAGAAGCAGCACATATTAAGAACTCTCTCATAAAGACTCACAATTAGCACAAACCAATGAACAAAACAAATTGCTGCCATTCTTATAAGGAAAGAAACTTGATCTTACGGAAAAGTTCTCTGTAATTAGACGGGTAAGTCTGCACATGCAGCGATGACAGCCATGTGATAAATTTCAGAGGATTAGAAATAGCCTGCTTATCCGCACCGTATTGATCACTTCACTCTCAAGGCTACTCCTGACCTCCTGCTTTCTCCTGCAGCTTCAAATGGTCTGTGCAACTACAGTTTACTCCCTTTAGGAGAATGCATTAGCAAAGAGTTTTTTAACCGCAGATTCCTCGTACCGTACAACACACTGGATGGCTGGGACTCACCTCACGAGAAGCTGTTAGGTATTTTGTTTCTCACCAGTGTTAGTGGTTCAAGCTTTGCACTTTACTCCTTGCTTTGAATATAACAATCTGCTTACAGACTTGTCTTTGGAATGTACCACTATAGCATTCAAGCAGTTTTGGAAATGCAATTTTTTTCTTTTCAAAAGCCTATGGGATTAAGAGGTGGTACTAACTCCATTTTAAATTACAGGGATTGCGGCTCAGATTTAAAAAACAGAGGCTAAAGAGGCATTCAACTTGCTTAGAGAGTTTGAATGTACTTAGCATTCAATGGCATCTTTTATGTCCAAAGCACATCTCCCACTGATTTCATTTGATGCTGTGAGTCTTCAAATGCTCATAGAGACGAGCCCCTCGGGTTTCTGTTAAAATGAAGACCTTTCACTCCCAATTGAAAGGCTGGTTGCAGCGAGGTGCTGCTGCAGTTGAATTTGAAAGTCCTTCTGATGTGACTGCCTCTCAACCTCCCAGTTACTGCAGCCTACACGGAAGTTACTGTGCCTTCAGCTGAGGAGGAGGAGGAGATGACCATGTGAACACCACGGCTCCTATTCGGTGTAATGTAGAAAAAGCTCATTGGATCCATTTCGGAAGCAACCAGTGAAACAGCACTGCACCTTTCCCATGGTCAGTGACTGAATCTCAGTTAAAGGGACAACATTTTCTGTTTTAAGGCAAAAGATTGTAGAATTATTCAAATGGGACTTGCAAAAAGCTTCTCTGCCTTGGTCTTGTTTTAATAAATATTGCATCCAAGCAACATGGCAGAAGCAAGAAAAAAAAGCCTTCGGGAAAGCATTTCACTATGATAATTTGCTTTCTCCAGTTTCAGCTTCTCTATACAGTCCTTAATTTCCGCAACAGGTGAGGGAGGGGATCTGTAGATAAACAGCATCCTTTGCTCCACAGTATGTATTTGTTGCTGTATCAGAGCTATTCTTTGCGATGAAAGAAGCAAAAGTCCAGAGGAAAAAAAATTAATCATGCAGTTAAAGTCTATTTGCCAAAGAGTAAATTATTTATGTGCAGAGGAGGGAGGGGCTAATTCAAGTGACACAGGCAAAACTAATTCTGCCATTTCCTGGCGGAGATCTAGTAGGTTAGTGTTGTTCAGGTGCAACAACATCCAAAGGGAATGAAACACATACTTTGCTGGGTGGAGGGAACTTCACTGAAGTTTCTAAAAGCAAGGTTTGCATGCAAGGTCCTTGAGAACCACTTCAGGTTCCGGAACCAGGGCGTTTGTGTGGATTCAAGTGAGGCTTTGTTGAAAGCTTCTGATTGTAACCTTGACTTGCTTCTCATCCAGCTGGACTCCTCGTCCCATGGTCACTCTCCCTGCATAGCTAATCACAGCTTTTCCTTTCTCTCCAGATCTCTTTTCCAGTTTTTCCTGAAGACTGATTCCTAGTAACCCAGAGTGTAACCCCCCCCCACTGGCTCCCCTTCTGTCCCTGCTAGTGATCCACAAGAGTCCCACTCAGCTTCTTGGGTGGCATGGGAACCGAGACCCACCTTCCTCACCATTTGAAATAAGCCTGGAGGACAGAGCTGTAGTTAGGGTAGAGGCCTGCACACACCAAACTCAATTTTTCTGAGCCAAAACCAGAATCAAAATGGCTGTTTCTTTGTTAGAGGGATCAAAGCAAATTGGTCAAACAAAGTACCAACAGAAGTAAACACAGCTGTTCAGTTGTCAGTGACTTGACTGATCAACCATTTCAAGGAAATGAAGACCAACTGAAAATCTGTGCAGCTAATTAAACATGTTATAGGCAGCAATACATGCTAAAGAGCTGATAAAACACACACACATTGTGCTCTTGATAAAGCCATGATTTGCAAAAGACCCTTATGAGAAACATGGCATATATGATCTATGCATGTCAGATAGTTTCAGATATTAACAGTGTGAGCCAAAACCTCTGTGCAGCATATTATGATGCAAAAAAAAGACTGGAAGGGGCAAAAAAAAAAAAATATCAATAGTCCAATGGTATTTCCTTAACAGATCCACAGCCATGCCAAGACTGGCTGCTTAAACTCACTGCATAGCTGTAGCTTTGGACAGCTAAATTATTTATAGGATTTAGTTTACAAAATGTTGTGAAAGCATGAGGAAAATTAGCTACTAGAATTAAAAGAAGTCTCTGCTGTACGTGTCTGAGCAGTAGTTACAAAACTCGTAATTTTAGTGGATGCTCATGGGAAGAGCAAAATGCACATCTCCAAAACAACTGCTATTTTCAAAGATTGGATTTAGGTCTTTGGGGAAATGAAGCTTTTCAGGAAAGTTTTTCAGAGCGGTTCTTCTATTTGCTTGGTTTTAGTAAGGAAAAAAAGAGACATCTTTTTGCCTAGCTTTGTTCTTAGAAACAACCGGATGGCACTGGATGAATTTTCAATGAAATTTAGCCCAGAGCATACTTTGGAACATTTCTATCCGGAGAACGGCAGAGGGTTAGGCAGATCTAGTCGTAACTGAAATAAGAGAAGGTTTTATTTAGGTAGTGTTGTTTTTTAAAGGGTAGAGTCTGGCTGTGCTACCTGCTCCACCTATAGTAGCATCTGAGTGGATGACAGTGGCTGCACATCACCTTTCAGGGCTCTCTTCCCCATAGTACAGGAAATATAGTTTCCTGTACATTTGAAGGTTGTACTAGAGAAGGTGTTGCAGGTATTAAAAGTTTGATTTCTGCTTTGTTTTTTTCTGTTAGTCATCAGATAAAAATGATGCGAATATAAGCAGATGCACCCTTTATATTCCATAAATACGCATATCGACAACAATTTAGTGTAGGGATCTAGAGGTCTTTCTACAAGCCTTGCTTCCATCCTGCCATATTCATGATCTGCATCTTCATATAGCTCCATCTCAAGCACTGTCTAAAGATATATTTGTTTCAAAAAGCCAGCTAGGTCTAAAGCCTCCTAATTCTGCAGCCTTCCTGAATTAAGAAGTAATTGCTCCTTAATACTTAATATTATATTTAATACTTAATAATCCAGCTGTGCTCCTCAACCTTGAAGGTTGTAAGCAGGTGCTTCTAATCTCAGCAGAATGAAGAAGCATCAGCAGCCTTTGTGCTACATGATGGCACGTTCCTTCTTCCTCCCCGGGCTGGAAAGTGATGCTGCTGGTCACTGCATTGGGACGGCACACTGGCTCCAGTCAAATAACTGGTTTTTCTCACCAAAATAGCCACGGGAGCAAGATTTTCCCCTGACAGCTTTGCTGTCTGACTGAAGTGCAGAACTGGGACCTAGTTCATTTGAGGATTTAGCCTGAACATCAAATATGTTTTAAAATTTGGCTCACAGTGTGTTGGCACTGTAATAAGTCAGCGATGGATATTTATAGTGCTCTTAAATCCCTTATTTTTGTTCCTGTTTGAAGGAACGATAGTAAAGCGTACAAGACCTGACCATTACATATTAATGGATAACAACTGTACAACAGACCTCTCAGGAACTCCATTTAACTTCAGAAGCCGTAACGATGCCAGGTTAGCACTTTACCTTGAATGGTGCAGTGATAGCATAAACCCTTCCTAACCAGCTATCTAGGGTTAGCCTTAATGGGACCATAAAATTTCTTCAACATGCGGCAATTTTTGCTTCCTGAGAGCTACCTAAGCTTGCTGTAAGTGCATTTATACATCTGAGTATCCAATGAAAATAAATTAGCAAAAAGTACATATTTGCCCCAAAGTAATACGAACTCTTAAATTACTTACTAGTCAGATAAACCCCTCTTATTTCAAAGAAACATTTTACAGTAGAGGAATTAATACAAATAAAGCACCAGAATATCCATTTGTATATACTCTGCAAATATATATTTATATGTATAGATTATGTGTATGTCCCCGGGACAAGTTTGAACTGACCTTTCCACTTCAAGCTGGATTTAATGCCATTCCCATGTATGAAGAACACTGCTCAGGCTCCTAACACTGACGTAGTTACAGTTTTAGAACATAATCGATATTTCCATGTGTTTACAAGTAAATTTGTTAATTAGTTTCTAAATTAAAATATAAACTGAAATGGATCCTTCAGTAAATTTAGATCTGACAATGGCCTGTTGCCTTGTCCCAAGCTATTTTGACAATGTAACAGTGAACAGTCTTGTATTTCCTATACAATTAATGCTCAGACACCTTCTGCTGTGTCTACCTGGCTAGAAATGGTCATTTTCTTTCTATTGCTCTCCATTTCTAAAGGTTTATTTTTCACTACGGAACTACTAAAAATCAGACTAACAATAATTTCAGTCTCTCTACACTGACACACAAAGCAATGGTCATTTTGCAGTGGGTATCTTAAGAGGGGACGATGACTGCACGTTAGTTAAGGACAGTGGGATTAAAAATGACGGCAGAAAGATGCTGTTATGAAAACAGGAGCTTCTCTCAAGCTTCCAGAGGGGAAGAAAAAAAGCATCAGAAGAAAAGCAGAAGAAAAAAAGCAAAAAGACAGATATTCAGCAACATGTGAAAAAGATTATTATGTATTTTATTGTTAATTCTTAATCTTTGTTTAAAAATAAGACTACCGATGACAAGATTTAGTGTAGAAATTATGCACAAAGACACCACTCCGCTGTACTGCAGTCTAGTGTCTATGAATATAAAGCCTTTTTCTTACCTATCTCCCTTTCAGCATGTCCTTAAATGAACACGTCTTTTATCAAATGCACAGATGGTGCAATGAGGCTGTGACTAGGGTTCTGCTTTGACACAATTCCTGGCAGTCACAATTTAAAAACTAACTAGTACATCAAGTGATCCTAAAAATCTGTAAAAGCTCTTTTTATCTCTGGGGCAGTAGCCTTTGAGAGTCGCTCAAAGAAAAGCTCTCTGTAGGAAGAGTGGTAGGCTTTCACTTTTGAAAAAAAAAAAATACACTTAAAACCAGATTAAATGTCAGTTGTCTCCGTAAACAAATGGACAAGAAGAAGTTTGTTACACCTAAATGGCTGAACACCAAAGAGATGAGAATGACATACGCCCTAAAAGGCAACGGGTGCCTTCCCAACAGCCGGCAGCTTTTAGTTCTGTCACCAAGACAGAGGTATTTCAGCCACCATGTTTCTTACTGAAGACATTTTCCCACTTTAATTTCCATAAAGCTGGGACACTGGGATGTCCCAAAAGCAGGAACTGTTGTTATCATTCTAGAAATCTACTGTGGAAGGTTGTATTTACGCAGGGAGCACTGGAGATGCTAACGAGGTCAAACCTGGAGGACCTTCCAGATATTTAACGACTACCTGACTGTTTCTTTCTCTTTTAAGAAGTTAGGAGAAATTAAATGTTCAAATCATTCTTTTCTCCCGCCACTGAAAACAAAATGAATAAATTAAACACGAATTCCCGTCACTCATAATTCAGAAAAAGAGGGGTAAGAGGAACAGAAGCAGAGTTACAAGCTTACATGAGCTGTTAGGACTCACGGGCTTTCCAGATGACACATAATCCACCTAAATACCCCCAAACACCAAATAGGGCTGTTCAGGCTTCAGAGGAGTCAGGCTTGAGCTGAAAGCTCACAACATTTAAGCCACAAAGCCACCTCTGGGACCACAGGTCCACTTGACTCTCTCCAGCACGCTGCAAATTCCATCAAATGAAGTTTCCAACTAGAAATTCTGAGGTTGGATTCGGATAATTCGGAGAGGCCAAGTTCACCATTCCGTGGATGCTCTTTGTAGCTCTAATCCCTCCAAACCAATGTGAGCTCATTTCCAATTTCACGGGTCCAATTGGCTCACACAACTGAGCTTTAGGAAAGTCTGTGAAGTTGAAAATTGCCATTCTGCTGAATGCCTGCAAGTATAATGATATATGTATATTTCTATCTTTCTGCAGAGAGACGTTACACATATTCTTTGAATATCAGCCAACCTGTAAACGACAAACAATGAATTTTTTGTGCCGAGCAATTCATGCTACTGTTTTTTCAAAAAAATATGTATTTTATATTTAGAGAGAACTCCAGCACTTACGCTCCACAATAAATCGAAGCCAACATTCAATAAGCATATAATCAAATACGAGGCTGAAAAGAAAACAATGCAATTAATTTTTTATTGACTATTCATACTCCTCTGTCCCTCAGTTACTGCATCGGTAACTTTTCCTTATCAGCTGATACATCTCCAAAGAAAATTTGAACTTTTTTTTTTTTTTATTCATATAAAAGCCCACTGTCTAGCAATGATAATTCCCCCTGCTTAGCATTTAGAGAGTGCTATAAATATTCTGTTATAAATGACATTTAAAAGTTTTCTCTTAGAATTGAAGGCCAAATGTATCTTTCGGTGTACTTTTGGGACTGATTTGATCACGCGATCCTGTTGCCTGCACACTGCCTTCTGCCATCCCCTTTCTTCCATAGAACCGACAAATTCCTCCTGGCTACTGGGACAGAGCTCCCAAATTCTGAGGGTCCTACAAGTTTTGTAGACAAGGGGGAGGCAGGCACAGCCCAAGCCATGGCTCATATTAAGGAAAATTAAAGAAAAAAAGTCAGCTGTTACCTGCTCTTGGTAATGGCCAAGCAGCCGAACAGTGCGTACGATGCTCCCAGCTAACCCCAAACCCATCTCCTCCTCGCCTGCTGGGAGCACCGGAGAGGACAGAGAGGGCACTTTGGGGATGAGGTGAGCACACAAAGGATGAAAGAAGAAATCCAGAGCAAAACCATTCTGCTTTTCAGGGACTAATGAATTTGCTGCAATACCAACACTTCAGGCACACTGTTTCTGAGTTAGCACGCTTGCTGTTGAAAAGCACAGAGTACTTTCAAATTAGAAAAAAAGAAACAGAAATTAGTTCATGTTTCACAAGGGTGGGACATGCCATAGTCTAACCCCGGTCTCTTCTTGTGAAGGAGATGAGAGTACTCGCCCCACGCACCTCTGCCTTTCCCCTGTGCTGTTCCACTGTGTCTGCACCATTATGGGTCTCACCCCTGGGTCTAGACCACCTGGAGATCTGTTGAGTACAGTCCACATCCCTCACGCACTCTCTCTGTGTGGATACTCCGGACGGCAGCAGGCACCTCCTAGACATTTTCTGCACCTCATCTTTGCTCACATCCAGTCTCCAGAAACTGCCACGGCACAGGACTTGCACTTTCTCAGGCTAATCTTCCCGTAACGACATGTCAGAAAACTATGGATCACAGAATCTTCATGGTTGCAAGGGACCTTTGAGATCATCGAGTCCAACCAAACACACACAAAAAACCCCAACCCAACAATCTCGGGCACTAGAGCATGCCCTGAAGTGTCACATCTACATGTTTCTTAAATACCTCCAGGGATGGTGACTCCACCACCTCCCTGGGCAGGCTGTTCCAGTGCCTGACCACCCTCTCAGGAAAGTCATTCTTCCCAATATCTAATCTAAACCTCCCCTGCCCCAACTTCAGACCATTTCCTCTGCTCCTGGCATTATTCCCTTGGGAGAAGAGGCCAACCCCCACCTCTCTACACCCTCCTTTCAGGGAGTGGTAGAGGGCAATGAGGTCTCCCCTCAGCCTCCTCTTCTCCAAACTAAACATGCCCAGTTCCCTCAGCCTCTCCTCGTAGGACTGTCCTCATAGCTGTCCTGCTGCACAATGGCTTCCAGCTCATCCTGTTTGTTGCCCATGGTCTAACAGAGAGCCCTTCAGTCACACTGCAGTCTCAAAACAACCAGAAAGCTACAGATACCTGAAAAATATGCAACCTGTCTCCAAGTCCACCTCGGACTTAACTTCAGTGCCTCCTCCTGCCTTGTGGTAGCCTGGGCAAGACTATACTAGTTGGATCCAGTGATCCCAGACTCAGTCTCGTCTCCAAACTACCAGTTCTTGACACAACCCTTCTAGGATTACTTTATTATTCATGAATGTCACATTCTTGGTTTTAATTCACAAATTAGTTTGCCCGCAGACAGGCAATAGACGCTTCAGCGCTAACAATTTGGATGCTATCTGCATGTTTACCGAGGAGCAACTTATCCTGAGACATTCTTCCTCCCTTTTTGTTTTTCTTGACAGGTCCTAAATTTAAATCTTCTGGGAACCAGGTCAGCATAGAATTCATGAACTAGGATAGAACAACTCCAATTTGGTCAAAAACCAGGAGCTTAAAATTTAGTTGTGACTGAATATCTTTAAAAATGAGTCTTATTACAAGCAAGGCAAAAAGTGCTCACTGTTTTAAAAAAGGAAATAAAAACCAACTAACAATGACAACACACAGACGTTAATTCATTTTACTATTCTTCTTGAATTTCAAAGAAGGGACTTCTCTCCAAATTAGGTCAGAACAGGAGAGAAAGCAAATGCTGTATAATTGTATTTTTAATACTTTTAGTGGACCTTTATGACTTCGGCTATTAAAATTCTTTTTGAAAAAGAGCCTTTTCACTCTGACAGCCAAGTTGTTGAAACTTGAAGAGAAGCCATTAACTTCGACATCAACTTCTTATCATAGGGATATTTCTCATATCACAATGTCAATATTATTATTTTATACAAAAAGGAAGTGGAAGAAGACGGTGTTATGAGAGAAGAATCTGAGTTCAAATATTAAAGGAATAAATTCTAGTATCTGCAAAAAGTTTGAATAAAGGAATGCTGAGGGGAATCTTCCATGTGCTGATCGGGAAATCAAACTTCCTAAGAGACAAGTACAGCTTCTTTATAGTCATCATCTATGAAGGTCCTACTCCCCAAATCCAGTGGACTATTGTGCATTTTCAAGCTTATACCCAGTTTTCAGGCTTCCTGAACAGACCGGGTCGACACTTAAGACTCTTTGGTTGATAAAAATTTCTCAATATCTTCATTTCAGTCTGCTTAAGAGAGATAGTTTTATGTTAAAGGAAATTCTAGAGAATAGGAGTTTGTGAAATTTTAATTTTTGAAATTCTAGAGAATAGGAGTTTGTGAAATTTTAATTTTTGAAATTCTGAATTTGTTACAAGTTCCCACAGTTTTATTCAGAAATAGACTCTCATTATTGTCTGTGTTGTAATAGTACATTGTGAGATGACTGAAATTTTCCTATTTTTATATCTTTGCAGCCAGCCACTACTTACTGCAAATCATAACACTTGATATTCTTTTTCCATTTCGAAGTATTTTCTGTCTGTATAGTAATGAAGCATGTTAATATAAGACAAGACAACCAACTTGGAACTGCAAAGTAAATGCCTGAAATCCTTAAAGAGGACTTAACCATGCCAGCAGGCTTGGTCATATTGGTAATAAAAAGAATGAAAAATAAAATATAATCAAATTGTGTTTTAAATAAGAAGATCGTTATTGATAGAGTTCACTAAAACTCAGAAGAGTGAGGTATTAATTAGCAAATTGCTGCTGTCCCTGTATTTTCCAGACAAGTCAGACAGTGATTCATTTATCCTGGATTTACTGTCCACCACACCTCCTCCATTTTCCTGTGAAAACCCCCAGTTTGCTGCTCGTGCACCACCGGGGCTTCCTGTATTTCACTGGACGGCTGCTTTTCTTTTTTTGGGGGCGCCCCCCTCGTAAACCACCTCCTGGAGGCCATTCCTTAGCAGCTGACCGCATCTCCTCTGCCTGCGCTCCACCTCTGACACATAGACCCTCTGGCCGGATTTTATTACATGCCGTAAACTTGCCCAATTTTCATTTTCCCCCTGCGCTCAGTGCTCTGCAGCATTTCACCTTTCCGGGGGAGAGGGGAAAGGGGAGCGCGCTATAATGCGCTTTGATTTAAATTATCACCCTGGTGCACGATTTCTCTGAGACGCTATTTTCCCTGCCTGTTCTAACCGCTGAGCACAATCGCTACAGCTCAATTATTAAAGAGAGCCTAAAAATAGTGCCATGCAAAGCTGTCTACAAAGAAAAATCATTCAAACACAGCAAGAGACGTAGCCCAGGCAGTGAGCTTTCACCATTATTAACTTCTTAATTCTTTCCTTTTTTTTTTTTTTTTTTTCCTATCTGTTGCTCTCTTCCCCTCTACCTTTCCATTCTTCCCTTCACCCACAATAAATAAGAGGGACCTCCAAGGACCTTCTCTCCGCTGCCCTAGAAATCTGCATTAGCTTATACACACGTTGACACAATAAAGCGTTTCCTTTTTTAGTACACGTCAGCATTCCCTAACTCTCATTTCGAGAGGCTCGTGAACCTGCGTGTACAGGAGTAGAGCCAAAATAAAATAAATAAATAAAGAAAGAAATGCAAGAGCTAGTATTTCTAGCTGGAAGTCTTTTCATGCACTCTCCAGCAAAGCTCAAAACAAGGGCATGGTTAACCATCTGGAAGCCTCGGAACTAACGCTTCCCTGCCAGGGATTTTCAAGGCTGTGATTCACTTGATGGTTCCTATTTGGGGAAGCGTTTAAGGCTACAGTTAAATCTCTAATTAAGCAGAGGTAAGCGCTCCCCTCAAGGACTCTCTCTCTTATTTTGAACCACTAGGTAGGAGGGGAGGTAGGAGGGACGGTGACTTGGGGATCTAAGAAGGTTCAGCTTACAGTCGACGTGGGCATCCTAAATCCTGGCTACTCTTTCAAAAGGTCTCTTTAAGGATAAATAAGGAAATTGCGGCTGATGCGAAATAGTGATACGCTAACCTCTTGGGTGTTTTTTTTTTTTTTTATTTTAAAAGTTTCCCAATAGGTTTCAAAACAAACCACAGCAATTACATCCAGATGCAGAGTGGTAGGAGGGAGGAAAAGGCAGAAGAGGAGGGAGAGAGAGGAGAAACAAGCTAAAGGCTTCTTGGCCTCCGCTGGGAAGGCGAGATGGATGCACATGGGCACCTCTCACCCCAAGGCAGAGGCCACCTCACTGATTCCACCAGCTCCAGCAGGAGCTTTTTTTAAGCAGGAGACTGGTGGGATCACACCAATTTGCTGCAGGCATCTCGGGTTGGAAAGGAAATATCTTCCTCCCCCTTTCCCATCTATATCCATTCCACATCCCATTAGCATGCAGGCTAAATCTGCAGCTCCATCCTCTCTGCCAGGCTACACTTTGCAGAAGCAGCTCCACCACCAAAGCTGCGCGGGCTGCAGAAGTGTTGAGGGACTCAGCCTGAAAATTAAAACCCGGGGGCTCTCAGCTCCGAGGCTGCACAGTGTGTGCAGGACGTTAACAGCGAGGAAGGAATATAAATCTTGTAGCACTGACAGCTCTGAACCACTTTATTCTGCTTTTCACAGTGAGCTTAGGTGGCCGTACACCTCTTTCACATGCCCTGTCATACAAAAGAAAGGTGTTAACTGCTAATGCCAACAGTGCGAAGTGGTTCAGGAATTTTTCTGCCAGCTTTTGCAGCAAAGCAACCCATTTCAGGAGCGTACAGTCCTCAAGACAGTCCCTCCTGCTGTCTCCAAAGTACAGACGAACAGACGAACGCACACCTTGTATGAAATTCATGTCCATGGTCATTCTGAGCTAGACAGTAGCAACTGAATACATACATCTCCCAAGCAGGACACAGAGAAATATAGGCGCTTTCAAAGTTGCTCTGGTATCACCACTGGGTCCTTACCAGGTTTAAATACCAACTTCAGCCATCCAGCTAATATAAAACCACACGAAGAACAACCCCTTACCATAACAAACTATATTTCACATTCAACCTGGCCATTTGGGATACAGGGTTGAAGAATGTCTGAGTTCATCAGGGTTACAAAACTAAATTTTAGGTAGGTTTTTTTTTTAATCAAAAAAGAAATAAAAAACCAATAGAATAATATTTTTTCTGTGGTCAATTACACACGAGGTAGTTTGATCAGAGTAATTGTTGCACAATGGTGTTTAAACGCTCAGTTAATAGAAACAACCGCTTGCATGAGAAGAAAGTGGATAGTAAACTAAGCTTCTATATAGCCTATATGCTTTAAGGTTAGCAGGTGACTCTAGAACATAGAAGAAGGAAAGCATTGAACCTTAAAGAACAAGAACTGAAATTTCCTTCCTCTCAGGAGCATCTGAATTAACTGGTACAACACTGCCACAACCCCCAATGTGACATGAACAGAGTCTCCCCCTCAGGTTGACTGTCTTAAAACATGATGAAAGTATTTCACTCAATTATTCCACCTTGAAGTGGAAAAAATATACAAAAGAGCATTACAAGTAACTGAAAATGTAACAACTGTGAAGTACTGCTGATTAAAAAAAAAAAATAATAAAATTTATATATAAAATACAGCATCCCTTTGTTAATTACAGATCGCTCTCTTTAATTAAACCACCAGAACTAATTATTGGCACTTCCTTTAAAAAGGCAGAGCTTGCCAGAGGCGCTATAAATACTAATAATTCATTTCTATTGAGGTTTTTTTCATTTCTGCTGGTTGGGGTGCCGATTCACAAAGAGCAAACCGGCGTTTTTTCAGCCTGGAACGGCTTGGGTGAGATGAGGGAAAAGGGAAAACGCTCGACGCGGTCTCCGGCCAAGAGGGAGATTTTATTATTGGGCTGCCGGAGCAACACCGAGGCGTCCTTCAAGTTTCGTAAAACTCACAACGTTCTTCTCAACGTAAGGATGAAAGACGGAAACCAGGGACACTCCACCTGGGCGTTTCATACGTGACCTGTTCTATTTCTCACGCTTCCTTTGGAGACTAAGTTTGAAACTAAGAAAACAAAGGCAGGAATCACCCTCACAGGGAAAAGCTGTCCCATCAAACCCACAAGCATGATATGGAGCCTGATGTTCTGCCCAAAACCACGCCAAACTCCACACCAGTGGTGGCTGGGGTGGATTTTTTAGGGGCATTTTCTTTTTATTTTCTTTCCAGCCATCATTTCAATTAAAAGAATACAAGCTACAGAAAAAGGACAGCTTTTTTGTTGGTTTTTATGGGTTTTGTTTTTTTTTTAACTGTTATTATTTCTTTGGCATTGTTGCCACAGTTGCTCCAAGCTGCTCTAGGGAAGGAGAAGCACAAGGAGCCAAACGCAGAGTTTGCCACCTGCACCTGGAAAGAATTTATCTGCAAAAAGCTGGATTCTTGTTCTACTCCAAGGCCACACACCTGCACGGGACCCCCGACGGGGAAGCAGAAAAACTGCTCCAGTAAGAAACTTGGGGCTGCTGGGAGCCACGTTTCACCTGCCAAACTTGTGAGAGAGTTGGGCTGGCTCTCCAGGCAGTGATGAGGTGGGACCATCAGCCTCAAGGCCTGCCCTCCTTCTTCTTCTGCACTCCACTGCGGTTCCTCTCCATCAGGATGCTCTCCATCCAGAATCACAGAACGCTATGGGGTTGGAAGGGACCTCTGGAGATCATCTAGTCCAAACCCCTGCCAAAGCAGGTCCACCCAGAGCAGGTTGCACAGGAACGTGTCCAGGTGGGGTCTGAATGTCTCCAGAGAAGGAGACTCCACCACCTCTCTGGGCAGCCTCTTCCAGGGCTCTGCCACCCTCACAGGAAAGAAGTTCCTCCTCGTGTTTAGATGGAACTTCTCATGTTCAAGTTTGTGCCTGTTTCCTCTTGTCCAGCCTGAGCACTGCTGCGTTCCTCTTTTAATAAACTATATAGAGAAAGAGACCCCAGAAAAGTTTCTTTTTCCTATAGCTCAGCTTCCAGTTTAGAGACACACACCCCATCCTCACAACGTGGGTGGCAGGGGAACTTCACATTGCACGATCACAGGCTAAGGGAGTACAAAAACCCTCTAAACAACCACAAAAAAAACCACCAAACCAAACTTGTCACTATTTGCTAAATGACTACGCTATTTCAGGCTGAATGAACTAGGTTGGTTTCTCGCGGGTCCAATACCACAGCAAACACCTGACAACAGGGAGGTCACTGAGGGGACTTAAGGCAAAAAGCAACCCCGGCCTACAACACTTGGCATGTCTAAGGCAACCTGGCCATCAGGCTCTGTCAAACCAGGGCACTGAAGGTTTCTGTACAGACCTTGGAATAAATTCATCCTGGCTGCAACATCAGGGGTGAACTACATCTGGGTTTTGCACAGGTCCGGTCAAGTGGCACTCCAAAGTCTCTACTTGCATTTAAAATAATGTGGATGTTTTCAATATCCCAGGCTTTTTTATTTTAAAAGGAAAAAATAAAATAAGCATTCACACACACCTTGCAGTGTGAATTTTCCTCTGTTTTCCCCTTTTTCTTCTTCTTCTTCTTCTTGTTTTTTTTTTTTTTAAATAGATAACATCTATTTTAAAATATCCAGGCCAGAACTATGACCAGCAAACACGATTAAACACTGACTCAGACTGGGGCTTGTGCCAAATGGCAAACTGCCCCATATAAAGGTTCTTTCGGTCTCTTTCTATTTATCTCTCTCTGCCTTGAAGTCTTCAGTATTAAAGAGCAGTAAGATTTTGGGACAGCTGGGTAGCGTGCTGGGAAAAAGGAGCAAAAGGACCACTTCATTTTCTTGGCATATCGTAGCTACAAACAGGTTTCCCACAATAGAAGAAGAACAAATGTGCAACTTCAGAAGAAAATGGACAGGTAAAATCTTATATAAGGGACCGATTATGTCTGAAAAAAAAAAATCTAACGGATGTAAAAACAGTGTCTGAAAGAAAAAAATGTGAGGGAAATTTAAGACAGAAAATGATTTCCTGATGTTAATACTTATTGCATCAGTCAGAGCAACTTGCTTTTTGGTGGTATTTTACTGCAATACTCCAAGCTATGTAAAAACTCAAGTTTTGCTATAACGATGATTGCTGATTCTTTCCTTTACAGCCCTACACCTGCCAGCTGAGCGCTGGGGAAGCTCAGGTGAGGACTCCGAGCTTGCAAAACAAAATGAGCTTTTTCCCCACATCTCTCTCTGTGAGGTAGAAACTGCTTTACACCTGCTGACTATGGGGACGTGGGCGGTCTTCCCACCACTTCTGTCCTTTCCTCCAAACTCCAGAGACTACCTCCTTCTTCAGCGGTTGTTGCTTGGTCTCACATGCAGGTATGGCTTGCCTTGCAGTGTCAGAGGTTACCAGGGAATTGTTTGCCTTAGGGAAGTGGGTTTTATCACCATCGAGTCATCTTTTTGCTGCAGCCTGCAGGACTTCACGTGGGACTTCTTCTCACCCTGCACGTTCTCGCTCGTGCCCTCTCCAGTCAGGTCAACCCATGGAGGCTGCTGTTAATCTACGGTTGCTTTTGGTACCGTATCCTTTGCTGGCCCTGAAACCATGGCTTTTCCAAACACCATCTGGGATGGTTGCCTTTAACCAGTGAGCTTTAGCAAACATGGTGACAGCTCATGACCGCAGCCCCGCCAGCTTCAGTGCCTCCCGCAGGGCTCCAAGTGCCGCATTCGTTACAGTCTCATAAACCACATATGTCTCTTTTTTTCTAACCGTATTTTCTCCAACGCATAGAAATCTCCCTGTACGACGCTCGGCTGAGAAGGATCCCGACAACTGCTCTCTTGCCTCCTCTGTCAGAGAGATTTTGGGTTTTACACTGTGTTCAGTCCCATCGCTACTCGGCGGCGAGCAGCACTCCTGCCTTTCAGCTGGGACAATCTCCAAACAACCCAAACCATCCTGTGGTTTTATCATCTGTCTGCATATGCCCGTTTGCCTAAAAGTGATTCTCTTGCCCATCACAAGTTTCTGGTAGCCCAGGCTCTTCCACGTTACTCGGTGCTGCTGCAGGCAGCGTTTTGGTGGCCATCGGTCACGGTCCCCCCTCCTTTCCTTGGGGTGTCACACACCAGTCCACAATACTACACCTCACGTACCCCATGGTGAATGACAACATGACAAGGTTCAACATCTCTAAAATTTTGGGGAGAAAAGGCTTTCTAAGCTTTCTAAATGGCAGGTTACACTACTTCAAAACGGTTTCCCAGAGCCTCCCTCAAACTCCGAGATCCTTCTCCTGAGCTCTGCAGACCCCGTCCTCGCCTCCCCAGCTCGAAGTGTGTTTTTTGGGAATCTGTCACGGCTCTTAACACCGTGCCAGTTTCCAGACTGACAGATGCCGGTGCTCACAGATTAGCACAAAACGAGCAGAGACCTGGAGGCTGGAAGGTAGTTCTTGGATTTCATCCTAACGTGCTGTGTACCTCTAATTGGGAAAATACACCGCGAGGATACAGGGGAAAAAACGTATTCTTCCTTGCATAGCATATGCTTCTTAAACAAAATAAATAGATAACGGCCCCGTGTTGCATACCAACAAGGCGCAGTATAGGAACGTGACTCAGGGAGCCAAATGTTTAAAGCAAATACGCCAGCAAAGGAGAACATCAATCCGAGCTGAAGGGAAGCTGCTGGCTGGATGATAAAAGCAGGCATGGCGCTTTTCTTCAAACTTAGCGTAGCCCTTGCATGTTACGGTCAACTCTCGCCTTCCCGTGATGAAATCCTAAGCCTGGGTGGGCAGGGAGGGGGAAAGGAGCTGCCAGGGAGGGAAGAGGAGAAGGAGGAGGAGGAGGAACCGCCGTGCCTCTGAGTACTGTTAAAGTATAAAGACATTAAAGGGCCATCAGCAGCTCACCAGCAAAACCCTGCATAGCATAGCAAATTTTCAGAGATGAGCTCCTTTCATTTAGGTCTGCAGCTGCTTCTGACATCTCCCAGCTGAAAAGGGCTGAGCCTTCTCGCAATATTAAAAACTCAGCTTCTTTTCCTCTTGAAGCCGCAGAGAGGAAGAGCAATAAAAAAAAAATAATAAAAAAAAAAAAAATAAACAGTCTGCTGTGTCCCGCCTGTTTACTCTCCGGCATAGGAGGACTGTATCAGATTTAACATGGTGGAAAAGCTGGACCCAAAAGATTTGTTTCTAGAAGCCTTGCTCTCACCAAGGCTATGTGAGCCTTACAGAATTGAGTGTGTGACTCTGATCCTTACGGTAATGCCGTGAGTCACCCGCTAACGGTCACCCTCCCCCTGCTTGGAACTCATTATGTGGCAAGGCTCATTATAAATAAATCCTTTTATCGGAAGAATTTAAATTCCCACTGCTTGTTCCAGGTGCCTAAACAGCCAGGGTCTAATTAACTAATGATGCCGGCCAAACTGCAAAACCAATTTGTTTACCGGGCGACGTTACCATACGTATACGCAACACCCTCCGGCGGCAGAGCGGGCAGTATATATAAAAGATCATGGCTTTAAAAGCTCCTTTTCCATAGGCACGGGTCAGAGATGACACAGGCACCACGTCTGCCATGGAGCCAGCCAGTGAATGAGACCGCGCTGTGCGGCAACCTGCGTGTACGCACAAAGTCTATCTCCAGGGATCAAAAGAGGACTCTGGTCTCTACATCATCTCTACATCACCTCGTCCATCAGCACTTGTTGCACTGACAGTTTTAACGCCGCGGAAAGACGAAACTGAAGAAAAGAAAAAAAAAAAAAAAACCCACCACAAACAAAAAACAACACTTTATCACACAGAAACATTAATATCTCTCGACTGGAAACAAATTGCCCAAGGGATCTGCCTGATGCCTCCAAGCAGAGGAATGCTTTGAGTGAAACCAGGCAAGGCATGTGTCTAAAGAAATGTTTGATGCTGGATTATATGGTCTAACAGAATAATGCCACACAAATTAAAATAGAGAGCCTGCTTTGTTTTTTTTCTATAAATCCAAATGAATGGTATCTAAATAGATACCTATAGAAACGATTAAGCTAAGTGGAAACCACTTTCAGCTACAATGTAAAAAAGAAACTCTGTGATCTACAAGCAATGTTAAGATGTGCTAGTCAACACCAAGTAACAGCTGCTCTTAAGGTTTAAAAAAAGAATCGATTAAAATAAGTATTTCAGCTACTGCAAAAAAGACCAAATGAAAGACGAAAACCAGCACTGTGTGCTATTGACATACCAGAGGAGAATACAGAAAAGAAATTCAGAACTGAAAAGCCAGTAAAATAGGACGTTAAGTGAATTTTTAGAATTCTGTGCCTTCAGAAAGTCAAGAGCATTTTTGTTCCCGGCTCAGAATGAAAACAACACTTCAGCTTTTTTTTCCTCTGAAATAAATGTGGAGCTTTTATTCCCGGCACACCACACCGCCCCCCAAACCCTCCCCCAAATCTGGTGTCTGTGTTAACAACGGCAAAAAAAAGACCAGAATGAACCTGAAGAACCGAATCCCCCTCTTTCTTCTCTCCCAGACCTAGTGGAGGCAGAGTGTAGGAAAACCCCAAAATGGTCCCCGCTTCACCCGACCTGTGCCTGGGTGAGTCTGGACAGGCACCATGTCCCCAGTCCCACTGGGGACAGTGAGGGGACAGGGAGAAGGCTGGGAGAGAGCAGTGAGGATGAAGACGACGTTATGGAAACCCCTGCGGTCGCACTCCCTTTCACAAACCTGGTTTTCTCTCCTCCGACAGCGCACTCGTCGTAAAGAGGTTTGTGGATGAGGAGAAGGAGCATCTTATTGTCACCCTCTCCTTCCATGCAAAAACTGCACGGCGCGTAGGTACCAGGCAGGACAGATCCTGACACCTGTGCCTTAAAAGTCACCCTCCTTCTGGAGGCTAATTCAAAATGCTTTTTTTTTTTTTTTTTTAATATAAATATATATATGCGTGCAAAGGTCAGGAGGGAGGTATGACAAGAAGTCAAATGTGCCATAATCTTCCTTGCCCAGCTCTCACCAGAAGAAAGAGACTCCCGAGGAACAGACGCATCTCTCTAAAGCTACACTGCAGATAAGAGGTTTTTTTTACAAAGAAGCGACAGAAGGCTTGGTTATTCTGGGCCACCTTCATATACTGCTGTTTAGGAGTAGTTTAGCTTTTTTTGAAGAAACGAAAGAAGGGCTTTTATTATCTTTGTTAATGAAACTGTCAAACTTTGCAACTGCAGCTTCTCTCTCCCTCTCCTCCTTAGTTGGTCATAAGAGAAAATCAGAAAAAAAAATAGTGCAAAACTTTTTTCCAGAATAAAATGAACTTTTTTTCACGTTTTCGTAAAAACCCTACACTGCTTGCTTTTCATTTATTCATTTATTTCCCATCCCCCAGAAGAGGAAACCTCCATTCACCTATCTTTGCTGATATTTTAGCCCTGGGAATGACAGAAAAACTTTTATGGCTAATTATTCCGGCTTTCTTGTTTGTTTAAAGCTCTTCATTACTTGCATATTATTTAGTGTCTGAAATGTTAAAAAAAGAATAATGCATAGTTTTTCTTGTTAAAACAACAAATACATTATTTTATTTTTTTGCCAAAGTCTTTGGCCACTTAATGGCAGCCCATTCCCAGCTGCCATTTTTCCTCTTCTACCAGATAGGATTTTCAATGTCATTTATCATGTCAAACAACTATCCTTAATATTTCTGAATCATCTGACTGAAACGACAGTTTTTCATGATATGTGCTTTCTGTTTTAACACCAGAACTCCTACTGCTGTAGATAATGTCTATGTGCTGAGAAGAGCTGGCTAAAAGTACTCGATGAAGCATTTTTTTGAGAAGATTTGGCATTGGTTTTAGGTCATTTACAGTGAACGTCCCCATCATCTAATATATCTCACTGAAATTCACTTTTAATTACAAAGGCTCATTTTTCAAATCTAAATGACTTTTCATTTCAAAATGGATGCTAAGGGACAGCAAAAAGAAAATTTCCTGGAGTGAAATGAAAACAAAAAGAAGTCCTGACTTGACCTCAAGCAGGTTTTATTTCCCCTAGCTTTTGTAGCTTTTTGGTCCACAAAACTTTTCAAGTTTTTCAATCTTTGTAAAAAAATATAGTGGAAACATTTGAATCACAAATATCAAAATTTCCTTAATTAATTCATAATTCTTGTACCTGTGAGAGCAGTTCCCCTGCCTGCTCCGTGAGGATCTGCTCGGACATATGGAAGCATCTTGCTTGTTTGCACCACCAAAGAGAATCCAAGCCCCAGTTCTCCTACTTCTTTTTCCGTTTCAGGGGCAGATCAAAAACATTCAGATTTCCTAAACAGATGGTATCGTTTTAAATTGTGACCACATGATCTGCGTGTGTCCCATAAACTGTATGGATTACCCCTCACGAGCACTTGCTGGTGGTGGACCTGGTGGCACGTTGTGCCTTTGTTCTGCTCCCTGGTGCTTCCATAAACGTCTCCCCCTTGGAGCAGTGTGGGCTTTCTGTTGCATCTATGTCCCTGGCATGTACGAAGCCCTGCCGTATTTTAATGGTAAAAATATTAAGGAGAAGCAAAGCAAACAGACTAATAAATAAGGACATGTTCTCCCCCTGTTGCTACTGCTAAGGTACTATTTATTTCATGCTAGGAGCTCCTGCTAGAAAGGTGATCTGAGGGGTGGGAGGATTTAAAATGATGAATTATTTTTTTTTTTTTTTAAAGCATCGCATACACCCAGCATCTGTTCTGCCAGGTTTGCCCAGCAGATGTGCGTGCACTGTGGGATCCCTGCCCACCCCTGGGATGATCCATCTGGAGTTCACATCAAGGTTCCACCGCAAACCGGGTCCTCCGCGGTGTCCCAGGGGACACAGCCTCCAACAGCTAAACTGAAGGGATACAGTTTGTCCAAAATAAGACACTTGGTGTGCGGGTTTTTTTGAGCTCTAAACACGATTTGGGCTAATTGCAAATAGCAGCTTTGCTTCAACTGCCATCTGGTTTGGTTTTCCTCTCTTGAAGACTCACGCAAGTTAAGGAAATTTTGGGGACTCTGGCCTCTTAGCACATGTCTCTGAACGAGCAAAGGTGCTCGCCTGTAGGCAGGAGGTTGTCCCGCTTCCTTGGAAGTGGTCTCTGCTTGTAGGGTGACGGTCATCAGGCAACACTGCATCTTGAGGAACCAAATTTGCCTACCTCGCTTATAACCCACTATCACAAAATGAAGAATAAACTCCGGACAAACCAAAAACTTTTGGGGCGTGTATTGTGCAAGCAGAAAACACAAGACAGAAATTGCCAGATAAATTGTGTGTGTAGTTCAGCCAGGCTCTTTCCCTGGCTACGTAGCTCTCTTTGGAGGAAAACTCTGAGATTAAGTTACCGAGGATAGATTACCATCAACTTTAGCGACTCTGTTTGAATCATATGATCACCCCCACAGTACTGAAGTAACTCAGGGCAATGAAATCAATGGAGGTAGGCTGCTTTACACCAGCAGAGAAGAAGCCTTCCTATGCCTGCACCAATAATAGCTAAGAAAAAACCTTAAGTGGGTTTACTCCTGAGTGAGGGAACGGGGGTGGAAACAGTTTCTCGGTAAATCCAAAATCCTGGCCAAGGATCCAGAAGGGGATTAGCATTACAGCATCCCTCTTACTAGCTGGGCTGAGCTGAGCTTGTTAGAAAGGTGTTAAAGACTCCTCTGCCAAGAGCACTTTGCAATAATCAGTTTATGAAAAATTCAATTTGGCAGCAAACTCTTGGCAGTCTCAAATCAACTGTACCTATTATACCCCCGTCACAAGTGGATGGGCAAAGGTGGCTCAGCACATCAGTCTCTCCTCCCCCTCCTCCGCGGCCTTGAAATTTGCTCAGCGATGCTGGAGGAGGGAAAAAAAAACAGCCTTGTGTAACTAGTCTCCAAAACCCAGACAGCCATTAAGGAAAAGGAGGGGGGGGGGGGGGGGGGGGGAAAGAAGTCAGAAACAAAAGACAGCCAGCTGCAAAGCTTCTGGCAGGAGCTAACAGGTAGAAAGTCTGTTTGTGCGGGCTTCCCAGGGCAAAGGAAACAGCCTGTGCCCTGTCACGACAAAATATTCACCCCGACTGGGAAAAATGTAAATGATGCTGAAGTGATAATGAGCACTCAAGTGGGTTTCTTCCTGAAGTGAGTCACAGCTGCTGTCAAAGCTCCGTCAATTCGATTGCTGTAGCAGGGCAAGGAGAAAGCTCTCAGGAATGCCACCTGAAAGCCTTTGCTAGGGAAGAAGAGTCCCACCAAGCCCAGGCAGGGACCCAGCAGCGCCAGGCAAGATGAAAGTCCTCCCCATCCAGCTGGGAATGGGGCTTCCACCTGCCTCCTCAGAGCAGAAACAGCAGTCCCTCCAAAAACACAAACCGCTGCATGATGGTGTATTGTTGTGTGCCGTCTTAGTAGCTTCACGACTGTTTTTCCACTAGAAGGCATTACTGGGACCAGGGAGAGTAGGCTGGAGAAGGGACAGATGGTATTTTCTCTCTAATTGTGGTGTTTGAGAACAGAATTTGCACAGTTTGTTCCTCACTCAACCCTTACTTTAAGGATAAAAAAAAAACCTGTTACCTGCCAGAACATGAATGGTTTTGAAACATGCAATCAAAAAAAAAAAACAACAAAAACCAACCAAAATTTAAAAAAGCATGTGGAGGGGGAGCTTTCATCTTAAAGAGCTATAAAATTTGCATTCCTAAGGTCTGATGCTATGGTTATTAATCAGATGCTTTGGAGATATTAAAGACTCTCTCTCACTAATATCAAATGCGAAGGCCCTTTCTTCCTCAAGATTTCCCAACAGATCTTTAAAGTCTTGGAGTTCCTTTCATTCTTAATATGCCCCGTGATTACCCGGTACCCACAGAGCTCTCCTTTACATCCAGAGTTTAATATCTTCCCCTCTCCAGCCAACCTCCTCTTCTTTTAGCTAGGGCTCCATTTCAGGTAACTGCTATTCTAAAACCTAATTTGCCCATTTATGTTAATACAGGACCTCAGAAGAACAGAAGTTGGAAGCTCAGGCTGACATCTGCTGTGCTCATGCTCCACCAGATTACACGGTGTTATCCCGTCACGGGAACCTGCGAGCCTAAGTAAAAGCCCCAGCCGCAATTAAGTGAAATCTCCTGCTCCATTTGAATTGGCCAAATGGCTCTATGTTGCTCATTCCCATCTCCCCGGCTTTACTGAGAGATGGGTGAGGAGCAGATGAGGTTTCTAAGGTGCCTGGTCAACCCTTGTGCAGAGTGAGCCTCCTCTCCCTTCCTTCCTGGGTAGAGCAAAGTGATTCCCACCTAAAGGAGCCTTTTCAGGAATGAATGCTGGAGAAAGAGCGTGAAGTAGTTTGCTGTTGAAGTGACAGGAGAATGAATTTTTGTAAGAGCTAAGAAAGCCACGGACAAACCTTTGGAAATAGAGCATCTCTCTTATGAGGAAAGGCTGAGGGACTTGGGGCTTTTTAGTCTGGAGAAGAGAAGGCTGAGGGAGGATCTATCAACACCTATAAATCCTTAAAGGGTGGGTGTCAGGAGGATGGGGCCAGGCTTTTTTCAGTGGTGCCCAGTGACAAGACAAGAAGAAATGGGCACAAACTTGAACATAAGAAGTTCCACCTAAAGGTGAGGAGGAACTTCTTTACTGTGAGGGTGGTAGAACACTGGAACAAGCTGCCCAGAGAGGTGGTGGAGTCTCCTTCTCTGGAGACATTCAGACCCCACCTGGACACGTTCCTGTGCAACCTGCTCTGGGTGGACCTGCTCTGGCAGGGGGTTGGACTAGATGATCTCCAGAGGTCCCTTCCAACCCCATGTGATTCTGTGAAATGATGGGTGAGGAGGTAAATATTATTTTACATAGGCAAAACATAGGCTCTGGGCAAACCGTGTTTACTCAAGGAGCACCTGATGCTGCAGCGGAGCTGATGGAGGAACCCCTGGTCTGCTCGGGCTCTGTTACTCTGAAACCTTCCCACACACGCACGCTCGTTGACATACATCACCTTAATTAAAAGCCTCCAAAACCCACAGGCGAAGCGTTCCCCCTTTTCCCACCACGCTTCCACCCAACCGGCCGCCGGCTGAAGGTGTAAATAGGTCAGGTGTTTCCATGGCCACGGCGCACCAAACGAGCGCTTGGCCTTCAGCAGGCAACGGGGGTTTTTTAATTGTCCCGGCGCCAGGTAGCGCGAGGCGCGTGGCACCACGCTGACAGTACCCAACCATCCCCTCTTGCTCCTGATGGCTGGCGCCGGCCCCTTCCCCTCTGGAAACCCTTCTCTCCTGCAGGCATCAACAGGCAGCTCCCCCTCATGGGGGTAGCGCTGATGAAAAGGACATCTCACATGGAAAAATGTCTCTTTGCATCGCCACTGCGAGTACTAATTGCCAGTTCCAGCGCGGCGTCGAACCTGCCCGCACGAGGTGTAATTAAGTTGTGACTCATAGCCAGAGGATGCTGTGGAGACCAAAAAGCATAAAATAAGCCTAAAAGGGGACTAGACAAATTCATGAGGGACGTGGCTAATCAACAGGATGGTTGGGGTACCATGCCATTCAGGAAGCCCCTCCTAAATCTCTCAAGGCCAGGAGCTGTAGCATAGAATCACAGAATGTTTGGGTTGGGTTTGGGTTGGAAGGGACCTTAAAGATCATCAAGTTCCAACCCCCTGCCCTGGGCAGGGACACCTCCCACCAGACCAGGTTGCTCCAAGGCCCATCCAGCCTGGCCTTGAACCCCTCCAGGGATGGGGCAGCCACAGCTTCTCTGGGCAACCTGTTCCAGGGTCTCACCACCCTCACAGCAAAGAATTTCTTTCTGGTATCTCATCTAAATCTCTCCTCTTCCACTTTAAAACCGTTACCCCTTGTCCTGTCACTACATGAGGAGGAGGCTTTTTGTACTCATGTCCTACTTCTTTCCCAGTGTCCCTGCTGTTCCCCAGGATGCCAAGCTAGATGAACACATAGTCTTCCACCTCCTCACCGTGTATAACAGACAAATTGGGATGAACTGTGGTGCTGATGGCTCCAAATCAGAGATGCCTCTGACCCCAGCTGATGGCCAGGAGGGGAACACCCAGGACACCAAGAGGATCAGCCCTGTGCTGCACATTTGACCAGTTGTCACATGGCATTTTCTGACTTCTGATGTTTTTTTTTTTTTCCTGTGTGGTGAATCATCTGGCTACTACAGCACAGATCAGTTTTCACTCAGTGAAAAGCACCAGATCTTTCACACATCACAGAGTGAGTAATCTGTCAATAAATTGCTCATTTTAGACTGATTTATCTCCCTTTCCAGAGGCCAGACATGAGGATGCCTACTCTGGCTAGTGTTGCTCACGAAAGCGCCGGCTGGAAGATTTTGTCCCATAACCCGCCACCTAAAACCATCTCCATCTCTGCTGTGATGTTCACTGAAGGCCCCTCGCGATGCAGAGGAAGCTTTTAGAAGGAGTCATCAGAGCAAGACTTTAAGCAGGCTGCCTTGGTGACCCTCCCTGTTTCCCCACCCCGTAAAACAGACATACCAATCTCCTCTGCAAATTATCAAGCATATGGACCCCCTGAGGTAAATACTGCTACAGAAGTAAAAACAGTAATAGAAATATTAATAATCCAAATATGCTACATGATCCTGGGATTTCCATTCAGGCTCTAATGGCACACAGTTGAAATATTGCAGTTTCTCAGGTCCTGTGTTTATCCCCCAGGCTGGCAAAGAGGAGAAGGGTCCACACCAAGACCTCCTCTCCTGTAACCAACCACAGCTCAAACCTCCACAGGGGGAGCCTGAGTTTTCCTGACTGACTTCTTCTACCACAAGCTTACACGCTTCTCTGAAAACCATCTCAGCTACACTTCCCACCTTTGGGCAGTCTGGCTTACTAAAGGACATCGGGACTTCAGTTGTATTACAGAATGACAGAATGATATGGGGTTGGAAGGGACCTGTGGAGACCATCTAGTCCAACCCGCTGCCAAAGCAGGTCCACCCAGAGCAGGTTGCACAGGAACGTGTCCAGGAGGGGTCTGAATGTCTCCAGAGAAGGAGACTCCACCACCTCTCTGGGCAGCTTATTGCCTGGGCCACACTGAAGCCAACGATGCTCTTTCGTGTCTCTTCAATCATCTCAGCAAGCTGAGGGGGCCTGAAACTTGTTGTCTCCTGCCAACACCACCTCCACAAATAATCACTGAATTTTCACTGAATTTCACTGAATTTTTAGAGTTGAAGGGACCATGGAGATCATCTAGTCCAACTCCCCTGCTGAAGCAGGATTGCCTAGAGCACGTTAGAGCATGTTACTCAGGATTTAGCCAACAAAAGTAACTGCTCTTGCCCCTCCACACATCTTGGACAACCAACGGGCCTTTAAATTCAGGGGGTTGTTGAGGGCTTGATAAACAGTTCAGGGGTAATTACCAGCTCAGCTCCCTGCCCTTCCCCAATTTATTGGCTTGACACTGCTCTAATGCCCCCAGTGTCTACCAGCCTGAAAAGGGAACGGGTTTTCATTTCAAGGCAAAATTCCTCAAAGTTAATTGTTATGTGAGGCTTTGTATTTAGCCTCCAGTCTCTCTCAGAAACCTGATAAACATACGTTCCCAGTTTCAAAATATTGATTTTTTTTTTTTTTTTTTTCCTCCTCGGTATTTTTTTTTCCCCCTAAGTGAAATGAGAATCAGCAGAGATTTTCTTGTTGAACAGCATAAGGTCTGGCAGAATACACAAGTCTCACCTTGTCAGGACAAATAAGCTTTACTTACTCATCGGCATTAGCCATGTCCACACAGCCCTGGGAATGGCGTGGTGGCGTTTCAGCTCATTACTGCGCTGGCAGCAAAAGGAGAGCAGTAGGGCTGAAATTCAACCCACAAATACGTGAGGGCCACCTGGAGCTTGCAATGGGGCGCAGTGCTACGGGTGGCTGTAAAAATGTGTGTGTGTGTGTAAATATGTTTTACGTAAGAGCCGTTTAGATGTGGTGTTGGGGGATATGGTGTAGGGGAGAACTTTGTAGAGTAGGGTTGATGGTTGGACTCGATGATCCCAAGGGTCTCTTCCAACCTAGACAATTCTATGATTCTATGTAATTACCTACTCCCCCACTCCATATTTCCTCCAACCCCATTTTTCCTTCCATGTAAAACTGGGTAGTCTTGCTTACCAACTAGATTTAGCTCTATTAGAGTTGTCTGTAATAGAACAATTATTTGACCATTAAGAATACAGGGAACAACAGATTAATAAGAACAGAATGTAATGCACTACTATGGAAACTATATTGCAGGTTTTAATATCATGTACTCCCATGGTCAGAAAGTGCTGCATTATAACCCTATGATGCCAGTGATGTACCGAACAGCAAGTAATCCTAAAATTCAGTTAGCTGAGACTTAGTGCACTGCAGAAGCACAGGAAATAGCAAGAATCTGTCCAGTCCCATCGAGCTACCATAGTTATAGGATACATTCAGGGAAAAATGCTTTGTTTTGTTTTGCAGATCTCACTTTGCAAATGCTGGTACTCAGTAGGTCTACATAGCACCTGTCGGGCCATTGCTTAATATTTTAAGTCAAATCATAGGTCACTGCATGTCTATTCCAAAATAATCCTCCCTCACTGCCAAGTCCTAAATCCCAGAACCCCCTAACATGGATAAGAAAATGGGAGATAGACAATGAGGTGTACAAGAAGGCATGGAAATGACAAAGCTTCTAAAATTACAAGTGTACTGTACCATTTAAGGTCAACGCTGATTTTATGAATGAACGCCAACTCTCTTGGACAGTCCTAGGAGTCCTACTGTAGACACCAGCACCACATCTTGGAGGGGACACTAAATCCTCTTCTCGCCCTTCCCTTATTCTCTAACACCATCCATCCTAATCACCAGTGGTCACAAAACTGCGACAGTTTTTGCAGTGGAATCTTTGGAAACTAGAGCTTGATTGTATAAGAGATTTGGGTTGTTGGGTTGTTTTTTCTTTTTTTTTTTAAGGGTGTGCATGTGTTTTTTCTTCAGGAGAGTTGTCCTTTAAATTCAGACAGCCGGATAGCTGTCACTACATGGAGTGGGATTCTCAGGAAGGAAAAAAAGCCATGAAAAAAAGAAACAACAACAAAACCTGGAGAAAGCATTCTGAAATTCATTGTACAAGACCTTAAAGGTTGAGGCTAGGCAGATAGTTTTAATATTCTTGTTCCCTGGCTGCTCACTAACCCTCAGACACATACTGAAAAGAACGGCTTTCAGTATGAAATTTCTTACGCATTCCTTGGAAATAAAAAGGAAAATAAAAAGGATGGGATGTTGTTTCACTGATTTCAGGGGCCTGTAGGTAAGACTTCTGAAGCTACCTCAGAATGTTAAAAATATAGCCAGTGTATTCTCCCCACTCCTTTTTTGTTTTTTAAAACAAGAGATGCTAACCTGTTTCTGGAATCAGCCCTTCCGGATTGGTAAATTAATTAATAGATTTCTCAATCAAAGTCTCTATTAATTTTGTAATGATGCATTCAGGTAATATTTATCTACCCAGCACAGAGAGTTTACCGAACTGACCGTCGCAGCAGCAGCAATAGAGGTCTGTTTTCTGGCATTCAAATGAAATTGAGAAAGAGAGGAAAATTCATGCAAAAATGGGGGGGAGTGGAGGGAAAGGGGCAAGGAGGAGGAGCTAAATACTATAAAAAGTGATAAACAGAAACACCTGGAAGCTCCAGGGCAGCAGCTGAGCCTGTGTCCCTCTACATGTCACCGTTGATCACATATAATGAGTCAATGCCCGGGGCAAACTGTCTGACTGTCCCCGTCTTGGTGGCAGCCCTGATAACAAACGCAAGAAAAGATGGTGTTTTAACCAGGGATACGGCGGCGGGCCCTCAGCTCCAGACTGTGACACTGGACAAGCTGCAAGGGAAGGCATTTTGTAACCTTAGCTATGACAACTGAGAACCCACAGCTGCGGCAGTACTTGGATCTGGATCAGCCTTAGATTACACCCACCGCACGCAGCCGGCACGGTTTTATTCATGCCTGGCTATTACAAAGAAGAGTCCTTGCCTCCCTACCTCTTTTCCTTAGAGAAAGAAAATCTGAAAGTATTTTTGCTCCAGCGTTGCCTGCAGGATCTACAGCAACACGATCTTATTTATTACCCGTCACTTCTACGCAAACGTTTCCTGCTGTGTCAGACCGACCATTTATTATATCATTTCTCTCGGAGGTCTCGCCATCATCCATCACGGGTAGTCACCTCCCCTCCTGCACTGCACAAGGATCCACCAGTGTGGACACCAGGGGCCTGGGCTGCTGCTGTTTTCCATTTCCTCACTCTTCCATTACCACTTTGCCCGCCGGGGGCTGCCAACGCGTTGCTAAGGGTTCAATGGGGCAACTTTATGAGCCTTCCCTACCAACAACCCCTTCATGTAGACGTCAGCCAGCCTGTTTTGTCAACGCCTCACCACCTCCTTCCTTTAAGGAGAAATGGGTGGAGGTTTCCTTCCCTGTGAATAATCGTGCTGCCTTCCCACCCTCCCCTCCACGCACACATACGGACACCTTCAGCCTGAAGGCTGGGATACATAGATTTTTAGCTAATCTTTCTTAATCACTTCGGGGAAGAGGTGGGAGTATAAACAAAGGCGCAGTTGCCATTACAGCAGCAAGGGAGAGATGGATGAACCTGCCAGGAAAGCAACAAGGGAAACCCAGCATTAGATAGATAGATCTAAGGCAGGTCTAGATTCAAGACAAAGCCATATAAATGTAATCACTTCCAGTGAGAACGTGTTAACCTTAGCCTAGTTTGCCAGTGAAGTTTGTCAATAACAAGCGAGGCAAGAACAGGACACCTGGACAGCAGGAGATTCAGCTCCACCTGGGTACGTGCTCCTCAGACCTCCCTAAGAGGATGTAATCCTCTTAAGTACCTCTGTAACCTCCGCCAAGATTCTTCGCGCATTCTTTTTCTGCGTTTCAAATAATTTCTCCCCCCTCTTCTGGTTTTCAGGAGGTGAGAGTTTGTAAACAATACGCAACCGTAGCTGTAAACAAACTTACTGCCTTTGCTCTGGGGAGCATCTGGTAGAAAATCTGTCCCAGCCTTCTCTTCCCAGTCTCTCTGCCAAGCAGCCTTTCTCCCTTGCTCTTTGTTTCGAGACCTTGGAGAGGAGGGAACAGGCCATCAGCAGATTTCCCGTGCCAGCAAGGGAAAGAAGTGTTCCTTTCCAAATTCACAGAAGTGTGGGATTGTTGATGCGTGACCGAGGGATACCTTGCTCGTGTGCTTGGTTATCACCAGCAGCGCTGTCAGGATCCTAACGGGGTTGATTTTATGAGCTCGTGCTTCTATATGTTATAGAAATCATATATCAAATGCATACGTGTATATATAGTCCTAGGGCATGAGAAAAGGCAGATGTTTGTAAAAGCTGAAGGAGCCAAAAGGGATTGTCTTCCTCACTAGCTAGATGTGTACATCATTAGAGTATATTCTTCTATTCCGTAACACCAAATTAAAATAACTCTGACCAGATAACGTGTTTACAGTAGCAGCAGGGATTCCTATACTACTTAGACAGTAACTGGATTTTCTCAGAATATGTTAGGGTGACATTACAAGCTAAATGCTCAAGAAACTACGAGAATGATGAGAGGGTAAGTTACGAGTATGATGCGCTACATAATGCAATACGGGAGCCCCATAAACCCACCATGTCAGTTTCTTATGAAACTGATACATAATTTTAATTAAAAAAAACCCAAACTGTGCAGATACAGCAATGACTGCACAACCTGCTGGGTTATGAAAGGTGAATTGCAAAACTTGTTTGGATACGTCCTCATACTCCTGTGCAAGATCAGTGGTTTGTCAAGAAAGGGGAAGAAACATTTCATTCTTCTCAGAGGACTGTAACTGAACACTTTTCTCATAATGGTTAAATAAGTAAATAAAAATTCATAATAACATGCTGTCCTGTCCCCAGCACCGCTGCAGATCCACATGCTTAGTTATGCTTTCCCACCCAGACTGAAGATCCTTTGCAAGGCAAGAGATCCAGCTCTTCAGGGACACAGATTGCTGCCCCTCTTCTCCCGAGGGACTCTTTCCTGCTGAGCTTCACAGCAGTGAAATCCACTTTCATCTCATATTTAAAAACCGGCATCAAATTTGCAAATGGCTTCTCTGCGAGCTGCTTAGAGAGGCACTTTTGAAGGCACAAATAAAGGACTTTCAAAGGGAGGTGGCCACGTACGGTCCCCTCGCCTCAGCACATCTCCCTTCAGCAAAACACCAGCCCTCAGCACTGGCCCACCCCTGCACGCCATGCATCCCATCTCCTGCTCAGCCACGGCTGAGGTCCACCAAATTCTGCCTCACGGATCAAAATAAGAATATAAATCAGGGTGGGTGCATCGTGGGAAGTAGAAAGGGAGCTGGAGAAAGATTTGGCTGAAGACGTGAGTCAGGGCGTTGGGAGACGTATGGGATTTTCATAGCTGACATAGTGTCCTCATTGCCAACCAACCACGTCGAGTCCCCAGAGCAAGCGCAGGCTGTGGGGAGGTCGGGAGCAGCAGGACAGTAGTAGTGTCACAGTAGCATAGTGTCCTCAGCAAGAGGTACCTGCCCGGAAAGGATTTCGCAACCTCCACTAGATGTTCCTGCAGCGAAGAGCCTCTGGTGGCACATGTGCCACTGCCACACGTAGCACTGAGAAAAGGCATTTTCTGTCTTTCTTGCCAAGACCATGTTCAAACGGTAACGGCTTCAACTAAAAAACTTCTCCTAGAAGAAACTTAGACCTAGACTGCGCCTAGAGACATCTTGTGAGCCTGGACCTTCTCATCAGTTCCATATTGCATTTATTAGGCCCAAATAGCACTTATTTATTCCACACTTCCCAAATAATTGTTTCATCGCTACCCATAGGTGGAAACAGCGAGGATGGCGCTGATCCAAAGCCCACCACAGTCAAGGGAGGGATCCCCACTGATTTCAGCATCCTTTGCATCAGCCCACCTCTCCAGGAGCACTGCTGAGACTGACCTTCCGCCCTTGGTAGCGCACCAATTTGGCACAGACATCGCCCAGTTACAGAGATGAGTCTCTTTTCAATATATTGTTGATATTTTTATTTTTTTTCCCCTCCTTTATTTCGGAAGCAGCAGCAGTACCTGGCTTCCAGCGCGGGGCAGACTGTCACGCTGCACAGGGAGCCTGCTCCACTCCCCGAGCCATCCGTGCTCCATCCCCGAGCCCACCCAGAGCCACGGGCACACGTCCTCCAGCAGAAGTCACACCGCAGGGCACAGGGTCCCTCTGATCTGCCCCCCACAGCCCCATCTCTCCTCACACACAGCACCGAGATGGGGGGGGAGGGGGTGTCACATCAAGGCAACAGGAACGCGCGAAGCCTTTTGGCTCCCCCTTCCTCTCTCCGAGCCTCGGCGCTAAGAAAACACCACCTAGAAATTCTGTTGGTTTTAACCAAAAGAAGTTATTATAGCTAAAAAAAAAAAAAAAAAAGAACAAAGGAGATGGGAGACCTTAAGATATTTACCCCCAAGCAGACAGATCACATACTTCTAGAGCAGAGCAACAGCACTTCTCCCCTCCCCACAAGTGCAGTCAGCACATTCGATTTCTATTTCTCTCTTGCTCTCCCATATTTATTATTAAACCACGTCACCACCGCCTAATCACCGCTGGAACTGCAAGTAACTTCGCACAGGAGCAGTCTAAAATTAGAGCACGCCGGTTAAAATTAATGCAAACCCCCAAGTGCTGCGCTGTCTGTAAAGAAAGCACGGCCAACAGATGAGCAAACGCAACCCAGACCCGCTCATCACACACTGCCCATAATTGATTTTTAGTAATTTCTTCCGCGCGTGTTTCCCCTCCTCTAAGAGGAACGCCACATAAACCATCAGCCTGGAGCTCTGCTGAGACCTTCTCCTTACCCCATCCAGGTGGCAGGAGCGGTCCCAAACCCAGGAGCTTCCCGTTCTTTGAGGTCTGGAGGAGTCACGGTTTGCTTCTCCCTGGGTGCCCCCCGCAGCCCCCGCTCCACGTCCCACGGACAGCTGCGGCCAACCCCGGGAGGTGGCGGTGAGGGGGGGTGGGCAGGACATGGCAGTGACGGGGAGAAGAGGAGGGGGGGGACACACGACACGGCCCTTTCCTGATAGAATGGGAAAGGGGGGTGCCAGCGCCCGGCATCGGTCCGGGCGGGATTCCAGCCCTCCGGCACCTGTCGCGGGGCACCAACCGGGGACAATCAGCTGCGCGGCTAATATTAACCGCCGGCGCCAGGGGTGGGAGGGTGAGCCAGGCACAGAGCAGCTTGTAGGGAAATATCATTAAAAGGGAAAAAATGGAATAGAGAAAAAAAAAAAAAACAACCACAAAACCAGTGAATATCCCACCGGATGGATAACCTGCACAGAAGTCCCTGAAACTCCCCCTGCTCCTTTCCCGCTCATCCCAACAGCCTGCTTTTTCTCCCAAGCAGTAGGTTTGGTCCTTCCAAAACCCTCGGTTGCCAATAGGAAAGAACATATTGGTATTTACTGTCTCTGCTACCTCGGCACCGACGGCCCTCAGGTCTTCCAAAAAGTGGGAGAGAGAAAGGCCAGGCTTGAGCCCCAGCTGTGGCACCATCGCGCTGCTTAGTGCCACGCTCTGATTTGTGGCTACCGGGAAAGCACCAGGGCACACAGCAGGAAGGGAAAACAAGCTCCAAGTGACTCATAAAACCCAAAAGCAAGAAAACCTCCCCACCCAGCACAACCTGCAATGCTATCACAGCATGTTAACATCCTGCTTAAAATAAAACACCCACAGAAGCGGGCCACTTTTTTGATTTTTTTTTTTTTATTATTATTATTATTTTTTATTTTTAAGGAATTTTTCTTTTTTTCAGTGCTTGATTTCCTCCGTTCCCTGGCTATCGCAGGGGTCTCCAGGCACCAGGGGATGGGATGAAGAGGTGCGCTGCAGAAGTGATAAGCACCAGAGGGCAGCTTAAATACGATCGTGAGCTCCAAATCTAAAGTCTCTGACCGAGCAGTTTACAGCAGATCCTCCACGGTTCCTAGCCCTAAGCTTCTCTGATGCAGCCAATTTGTTCCCAGAAAATGACTACGTTCAAGATTAAAGGGATGGAAAGCCAGGGCTACAAGGCCCTGCTTTCTGCGAGACCTATCCGGAGGGAAGGGAACCCAACGGTGGCAGCGTTTGTGGAGACATATAGGTAGGGAAACTCTCCCACTGAGTTGTGGAAGGTGTGAGGTCTCGCTGCTGGCTTCGTGCTGGCTGGTTTGTTATTTTAAACCGTGTCAGGGACCAGATGGTGCCTTTTAAAAAAAAAAGTGATTTTAAGCTAAAATTTAAAAATACCCCAGAAGCATTTGTGAAACTGTAGCAAAATTAAAGGGACAAACACCAGAAGTAAACATAGAGAGACCCTGGGTTCTGAAGAAGAAAGCTGCTGCAGTCTGAGAAAGATTAAGTGAAACTGGATGTTTCCACTTCTGCAAAATGTGGGAGGCTCCCTAGACAGCTAAATTAGAGAGAAAATGTGACACAGCTGAATCTCTACTTTCCCCTTGCTTCCTTCTGAATAACCTCTTTGATCTCGAGGGATAACTTCCACAACCAAGGAAATTTTGTTATTAATATATAGTATCTTTTGATACTAATATATAGATCTGGCCAAGATCTGGGCAGGTTCTCTCCTTCCCTACTCCCTGGATTGTTTGTTTACCCAACCAAATCAAGATGGGCTCGCCAGACTGCAATTGCCAAATACTCTCTGCTCATTCCCTGACTAACCATTTGAGTCATTCTGTTGTTGTGGTTTTGCTTTTTTTTTAAAAAAAAAAAAAGTTTCAATTTAGCCAGAACATCTATCTTTAACCTAAATCTTAAAAACAAATATTGAACATTTAAATCTTTCAGATAGTATGGCTGGTAGATTTGGAAACTTCTTTTTGTATTTTACAGCCTTTCAGAGAAAAGATGTCAGGTGATGAAAGCCAAATAATCCAACCCACTGCAGAAAGGAACATTTCTCTTAAGGAATGTGGATTCAGATCCACTTCTTCCAACCTTTACGATGCGTACCAAACTGCAACACGGGAAGCCTGCTTTATTCTGATGTGACACCAGCTGTTAAGTGACCATGTGCAGCCACCTATACGAACAAATAACTTTAATTGCTCTTTGCTTTGTTCCCTTTCTGTCAAAGGCATTAAGCTCATGAAGAAAGAAAATTACAGCTTTCCCATACATCAGTTTAGTGAGGGATATTTGTGGTTGGGGCATGTGTTGGGTACCCACTTCAGGAAATGGGTCTCCTCCTCTAGACTTCTCATGGCAAATAATTCAAGATCAATTGAAGACAAAATCTAGTTGCAAAGCTTGAGTGCAGGTGAGGGACTCTCTCACCTCAGAGCATATTGGATTTAGCCGTCTGCTTTAAGCTTGTATTATATATGGGACAATATGCCAGCGTATGCCATTAGAAGGTAAATCTACCAGAACAAAAAATTTGACATGCAAAGCCATATTCTCCAAGAGAGTTATAATAAACAATAGAGAGATTCAGGAAACTACATAGATATATAATTTTTTTTTTCACTCTCAGCTTCCAGTCCTCTGCTTTGCAGCCTAGCAGCAAGCCAACTATTCCTGCAGGCATGGTGTGTCCCCTTATGGCCACCATCTAGCTGTAATTCAAGAACCTGAGCACAGCTGGTATCATCACTCAATATTGCGCAAGCACTTACAACGTGAAACAAGCTGCTCAAGCTCTGGCATGAAGCTAATATTGGACCTGGATATGCCCGCATGCAATTCCCACAAGAGATTTTACCCTAATATTGAGTTTTCTCACGTATACGTTGATTTTTTTTTTTTTTTTTTTATGGTATCACAGATTTTCTAATGAGTGTATGGTCTCCCATGTTGTCATGGACCTAGCTCACTATGCACTTTCAGAAGAATTAATATAGCAATAATGAGAGGAAAAGCCTATTTTAGTCCAGCCCCTGCAAGTCCTGTACTTTGAAACGTACACCCAAGGATATAAAAGGACAAAACCAGACATGATCAGATCCACAGGAGTTGGATGCTCAAAAGCCACACTTGGCTTCTGCCTTGTTGTGGAGGTGCCTCCAATTTTCACTACAACCGGTCCAAATATCTGTAACTGGGTGTACTCTGTTGGACTTCAGCACAGCAGTAATAAATAGCTGGGACTCTAGTTTATATTGAAGATTAAGCTGTGACCTTGATCAGCCTATGTCTTTTTTTTTTTTTTTTTTTTTTTTCCCAAAATACCTGGTAGTTAGATCTGTGACCCAGTATCTTATGAAAAAAGTCTTCCCTGTCTAAAGGGAACTGACCCCAGCAAAAGGCCGTCCTGACCGAGTCACAGCTACAGAACACTCCGAGGAAGGTGTCTGCCATTTCCAACTGTTGCTATTTTAGTAGATAGGTACAATAAATTCTTATGAGTAAGACAAAAGCAGTACGCAAGTTTCCAGCCCGTCTGTATATACGAGGTAATAGTCACATATTTCCACAACAGGAATTTGACTTGGCAGAACGCCTTAATCACTAGACTAGAGGTTTATTTTTGAACTCTGTCAGCCACCCTTTAAGCACCCAAACAAAAATCTGAATCCAAAAACCGAAAATGCGCACGGATCTATTCTCATGTTTGGTTACTAATAAACATCACGTTTTTGTTCTGTTTCAGTCTTTTCAGTGCATCAGTCCATCTGAAAAACAGCAACTCACGGGGCTCTCCATCCCATGTGCAGAACGGGGCGGGTGTGATGTGCAGGGCTGTGCTGGGGGACACAAGGCTGAGCAGTTGCTCCACTCCTGAAGCAAGATTTCCACAACATCCTCGCTCCGTTCCTACAGAAGTCTGCGATTGCGCCGCCTCTACCACCCCCGGGGAAGGCTGGATTGATCATCAGGTTAGGACAAAATTAATTCCAGGCCAAGCCTTATGTGACAGATTGGCTGAATGGTCTCTAAAATAACTCCTCGGGACTTTGCTGCACCTACGTCTCAGAGAAGCAGCCCCTCGCTGCATCCGAGGGGTAGCAGTTGTGAACACACCAAAGCAGGGATCTCTCGGCATCCTCATGCCGCCTTCGTTAAGATTCAACATCTCCTGCAACAAGCAGAGGCCAAGGCAAGAACCTAATCGCACAGTTACACGGGCCAGCTGCTGGGAGATCTTAAATAAATGTATCTAGGATGAATTGAAGCAGCTGACAGTCACGGAGGGAAGACAAGTGCATATAAAACCACACCGTACGTTTTACCCGCAGATGAAAGCCCATCTCCCAAACAGCACAGAGGTAAAAAGCTCCAGTGCTTTTTGCTTGCAAGCCCAAATAGAAAAGGCATCTCTGAGTCATGCGAAAACACAGTCAAAAATGTATTTTAAGCCAGAAAAGGAGTTTAGGAAAGTGTAAGGCGTCTCATCAGAGAAAATTCATATCATGCTATGCAGAGGATATTCAGACCCTAAACCAGAAATGCAATACACTTAATTTTGTATATATTTTCGACCGGTCATCGATACTGCATCAATGGCAGCAGCGTTATTGGCAAAGGCAACTCCTGGGTTAGCCCTGTATCGGGTACTGCTTTGGAGTGGCTCGTGTCACTCCTTCTGGGAATCCCTGTGCTCCGTAAACCTCTCCCAGGCACAACTTTGTGCTGACCACAATAAGGCCTCTAAAATTTCCCAGCAATTAGTATCACAGCATCCCACTTAATAGAATTGCACAAATGCGAAGGCAGGAAAGCGAAGATGGGCAGGCAGAGAACAGATCTCAAAACTGACATAAAATTTGGGGCACGCAGGACAAGAAAGAGAACGGGTGTTGAGGAAGTAAGACAGGGTTGTGACCCGGTTTGTGAGTTGTGACGGAGCGTGGGGGAAGACACGGTTCCGTGGCCTCACATCTCTGCTTTGCCAGACTGACACCAGCCTCGCCGATTGCATCTCGGCCACCGGGGAGGACTTGTGCAACTTCTGCTGTTTGACAAGAACCTAGCTGTGCCGATGAGCTGACAAATCCAAAAATGCCTCCCGCCCCCGGCCCCTGCTGCGTGCCAAATTGCTATGTGTGTGCTTGTGCACCACTTAGGATCCATCTTCGGTACTTGCCAAGAATGGCCTCCACCTCCCCCCCCCCACCCCATCTCTCCAGCAGAAAGATGCAAGCGGAGAGAGGGAAGAGGGGGGGGAGGTAGATGGAGATGCAGAAAGGAAGGAGGGAGCTGTGTACTTAGAAAGCCAACTTTTATTTTTAGAGACGTAAAGCAGCGCTCAAGCACAGCTTGTTTTCATCCCAAACAGAAAAGATTGCTCCCAAAAAGTAAAAATTAAAAGACAACTAAATAACTAAATAAAAATAAAAAATAAAAATTAATCAGATGGCAGCTCAGCATGGTATTTAAAAACGTCCTTGAATGATGCAAGACCCCAGCTGAAGCAAGGGGGAGAATTAAGAAGTCCTAGTGAGCCAAGATCAGGCACCTGCAAGGGGTCATTCCCCTGTGCCCCCCCCCGCAGCCCAAGGGGTGCTCCCATCCTGTTGAACTGTGTCAGCCGAAGAAAAGAAGAGGCAGCAGAGAAGAGCAGAGAGAGCAGGGGGCACAAGCGTGGCACAGGAGCTCAATGTCACCCGCTGGCCTCAACGCTTGACCCACACAAGATGCCACCAAAGCCAAAGGGTCAAAGGATGAGGCACTATCTTAGAGAATAACAAGAATCGGGACACGCCTGGTCGAAAACAGGGTGATGTTGTTGTTATATGAATATATTTTTCATGTGTTCATGTTTTCATGTGTTTCACATATGTTGTCCTGCTTTATGCAAGGGAATAAGTGCAGAAAGAAGCTATTCTGAATGACTGTGGGGAAAAGTACTTCAAGCCAAATCTAGTTCAATCCTGGATAATTCTCAATCTCTCGGAACACTACGTTTGCATGGTTTCAAGGATGATTTGGGGGAACCTTGAGACTTTTTTTCTGTCTCTTCTTAAAAGAACACAGTCTTGAAAACAACACTAAAAAAAAAAAAGGAATAGGTATCTCTCCAACTGCTCTTCAGACATCCGTATACTGCAATAATCTCCTCCTTCATTCCTCTTTTGGTAACGCAGAATGAGTCTCTGCAAGTCAGAGAGGGGAGAGGTGACCCTGAGGACTAGCAGGGTAGGAAGAAGCCGGTCCCTCTGCGGAGGCAGGCCCCTGCCCAGCACATTATTTGGCAGAAGGGGCCGGTGAAATGCCAGCCGTCAGAGGTCCGGCTCTGAAGGGCAGCTTTCATTCGCAGTGCCCGCGTCGGGCCGCCGTCTGGCACAAATGAAGCAGAGCGTCGGGAGCTTATTAAGGATGCTTGACTGGATGCATCATTATGGCTAGTACTGCAATTCCTCTATTTGTAAGCAAGACGTATTTTCCTGAAATATATACCATTTCCAATTTATTTTTTTCCTCCTCATTTCTAACAAGCAGAAAAGGAAGATCTGCAACGGAAGGAACAAGCCCACCTTAGGATGGCAAGGCAAGCTGGGCTAGACCTCCTCACTGCCAGGAGCCTTAAAAACCCCGTGGGCTCATGTTTGGAGGAATCCTTTAGAATTTTTAACCTCTCGTTTGTGAAATGATACTACCCACAAGTTTATCACCGTCAGAAGCTATTAGCAAGTGCAAATATATTCCAGATTAAGAGCCTTTCTATTTTCTCTTTAAAAATACCAGTGGTTTTACATTCTTAGTGTTCACATTAGCGTGTTGGTTAGCAACAGCATTTCCAGCTGCACTGAAAATGTCTTCACAATACAGGGAGGAGAGCAACTTCAAGGCAGCATTACCAGCCAGGCAAGCCATAATTATATTTCACTCACAGCTCCCCTTCCACCCCCAAATTATGTATGAGGCTCATCCCATGCTGCTGCCAGATCCACCCTTAGCATCACTTACCAAGGCTAACTCGCATTTTACCATTGAGTTCCCCTCTTAGAAAGCTTCCTTCTTGCAAGCAAGAAACACAGCAAACAAAGACTATTACTAATTCCAGTTCCTGTTAACTTATTTATCACAATCATCTCCCACTCATTAGCATGACTGCCTCCAGTTTTGGATAGAAGACAACATCCTTGTCTTCCTGAAAACATCAGTTTCTCCAATTCACAACACTTATTCTGTCACGTATATTTATAGATTCATTTATTGTAGTGGATAACAAATAGTTACCCCATCCCCATCTATAGCTGTCACTAGTCAGCTTAACTAGCAAGACTAACTCTGAAGTGGCCAAACACATAGTAATCTCCTGATTAGTCTTCAGCCTGGAATACATCATCGCTGTCATTCTGGTATTCCTATCTCAAGGCCAGTGATTCCTTACATGGAATCAGAGCATCTATTTAAATAGCCCTGTATTCTCCTGGAATTTTGGCACCACAAATATAAGAGAGTTTATTGCCATCCTCCTGCTGAAGCTGGTTTTATTAGCGACTATTTCTGTCAAAGTAACTTCTGAAGGTTTTGATTTAACCACTGAAATGGATAAGAAAAAGGAGAAACACGAAGAGTATCATGATGCCCAACTGATCATGCTCTCTCTCAGATGTTATTAGTTTGTAGAGCAGCAGCACTATATTACAGCTTTCTTTCTCCACAGCTCCATATAATTTTTTATATTTGTGCCATGCTTTTTGTGCAGTGCCAAAGATACCCTGGAAGCTTGGCTAGAATATGTAGAAGCAGATTATTTTTTTTCCCATTTTTTTTTTTTTATTATCAAGTTCACATAACAAAATATTTATGCACAAATACTCACTGTCAAAAACACAGTTCGAAAGGTTTTTCAGAAGAGTAAAATGGGGAGGGAAGTTGACCAAGGGCCGGACTACTTCCAACGACAGCAGTTTTGGTCTCCATCCCCAGAGTTCCAAATATCAGACACAACAAATGTTGCATTGTCTGCTCTCAGCGGTAGAAACCCATCTGGCAAGTCAGCCTGAATTGTTAAAACAGGATCGTGGACCATATTGTGTCATTGCTTTTTACGCAAACCACCTCCCTCTGTCTAAATTTCAATGGCAATGGGAGGGGAGTTCAGGTCTAAAGCCGGTAACAGGATGTGGTCTGGGGGGTTCTGCCTGAAGGTTATCCAAATGGGAAACGTGCAGACAAATTTACCAAGAAACTGGCAGCATAGTTAAGTTTTTGTTTCCGAATGCGTGACTAGACATCTTAGAAGCATCTAGTGATTAAAGAAAACAAGATCAACAACCCGAAAAACCTGCCCTCCCCACTTCTAAGCCCCCTTCCTCTACAAGCTGGGTCTCGAGCACATTGGCTGTGTCAGGGAAAGGGACTGTTTAAGGCAAACAGTGGACAATCGACAGCAGGTTCTGACCCCCTTTTTGTCTTCTTAGACTTACTGAGACATGAGTGAAAGATGCCAGTCGTAGTCCGGACAGTAAAAGTGTGGAAAGTTTTCTGGCAGGGGTCCCTCTCTTTCAAGAAGCCTGTGAGCTGAACGGAAGCACACCCTCACACCTTTTAATAAAGGGAAATTAAACTTCGGGTTGGTGTGAGCAACTGGGATTGTCCTTTTCACATGCGTGTGGCAGCCTGGAGCAGTATGGGGAGCGGTCCCCCTGGGAACTCACACTTGCCTCACGGCCTCAGTTGTAGGGAACAAGCTCCAGATGCAAGTGTGAACACGTTTCTATAGCTTGGACCTAATCCATGTACATTATATGACAGCAAAGCCGTGTTTAAGAAAATAACCGCAGTGCAAAAGAGATTACACTTGTTATAGCACCTCTGGAAATACAGCAAAGCCTTGGCCAAGGGGGAGTGGGATAGAATGAGGCAGTCTGAAATGCCATGATAAAAAAAAAAAACAGAGAGGGAGCATGAACCCAAAAGCAAGAGGGGACAAGCCAAGGATGACGCCCCTGCCAGCCACCTCGGCTGCCTGGCAGATGCTGTGCCATGCCTTCCTGGCGGAGCGTTTGGGAAAGCAAGAGGGCCATACCTCATTACAATTCCTGGCTGCAATTGTTTGGTAGAACAACCACGGAGACCTGGGATGGATGATGGACTGACGTTTCAGAAGTAAATGGTGAGCTCTTTATTAAAACACCTACTGTATAAGGGAAACAGAGAGCTAATAGATCATGGGCTACTATGGCGAGCGAAAGTAGCACTCATCTTTTTAAGTGAGAGACTATGAGTGATAATCACTCTTCCCCATATTATACTTCACTCCCCTTGGTCTTTAAATGACAGTAATAAAGCACTAGTGTCCAGTTAGTAGTAGGTCTTTTGGTTGCTGAGCATTATCAATGTATTGGTATGTATTTGTATTCTTTAATACTTTTTAAACACTACAGTATCAATTTATTTGACACCCTCTTATGGCAGAACCACAAACGGATGAACTTTTAGTTTAAAATGGATGATAATGGGGAAAGAGAACAGAATGCAGAACATGAGGCAATTGTGTAGCCTGACAATTTATAACACTACCTGCCTTCTGCTGCCTGGTTATTTATGGCTGGGTGGGGAGATAGAGGGAAGAAGGATAGTTGCAGGGAGGACAGCTTAATTTAAAACATTGTCACTTGCTCCCACTAAAGTCAGGAGTCAGGTTCTCAATATATGTAACAGATGCACTGCCTCTGAGCAGACCCACTAATAACAAAATCAATTTAAAATAAAGTGTTCCTAAAAGAAAGATGAATGAAGAGGGAACAAAGAAATCGGAACGCTTTTTAAGTGTGGACAGTGACATTTCAGCTGGGTACCGCTGGCCACCAAGACAGAAATTGAAAAATACCCCTGTGGCAGACCAAGGGATACGTATCTGGGCTCTCCCAAGTATCTTCTCACAGTAAACACATCTTATAAATTCCCACATTAAAAGTCCGAGCCCAGCATTATGGGCTCATATTCCATAATCAGACTCAGGTCAAGGCTTCAGCTTGTTGAGCAACACAAGCGGGAACGGCCGAAGGCAGCAGGATGCCTCCAGGACCACCCAGCAGACTGGCAACACCACCAGTTACAGACCACCTCTCCATTGGGTATGCAACACACCAAGCCAAAATGCCTCCAGTGACAGAAAGCAATTACACCTTAAACCTGGGGGCTAATGAGAATAGAGGCAGTAACACTGCTTGGATCTAATTATAGAATCATAACATGGTTGGAGTTGGAAGGGACCTTAAAGATCACGGAGTTCCAATCCCCTGCCCTGGGCAGGGACACCTCCCACCAGCCCAGGTTGCTCAAAGCCCCATCCAGCCTGGCCTTGAACCCCTCCAGGGATGGGGCAGCCACAGCTTCTCTGGGCAACCTGTTCCAGTGCCTCACCACCCTCACAGCAAAGAATTTCTTCCTGATACCTAATCTAAATCTCCCCTCTTTCAATTTAAAACCATTACCCCTTGTCCTATCACTCCACTCCCTGATCAAGAGTCCCTCCCCATCTCTCCTGTAGCCCCTTCAGGTACTGGGAGACTGTTATAAGGTCTCCCCGGAGCCTTCTCTTCTCCAGGCTGAACTTGGAGTTTCATCCCTCTGATCATCTCTATGGCCCTCCACAGCTCCAACAAATCCATGTCTTTCCTGCTCTGAGGTGCCCAGAGCTGGACACAATGCTCCAGGTGGGGTCTCACCAGAGCAGAATAGAGCGGTAGAATCACCTCCCTCGAACTTCTGGCCACGCTGCTTTTGATGCGGCCCAGAAATGCTTTTTTATCTTTTACTGTCCTTTCCCTCTCCACACCCGCTCACCGATTCTCACCCAAATTGGGCAGGCACAGTTATGCCCTCGGCTACAATAGTTTGCAAAGTACTTTAATACTTTAATATGAACGTTTAAGTATTGTCCACCCCCAAACGCACACAAACAGATCAAAACTGACTTTCAGTATGAATCTAACATGGGTAAGTATCAGCACTTCCATTTCATTAAAAAAGTAAAAAAAGCAGCGTCATCCCTGGCTAAGTGCTCTCTTTATGGATGGTAAAAATTCATAAAATCTGCTTACATTAACATAAAAAAAATGATGTTAAAGAAATACGTAACATCCACTGAATGCAGGCAGATTTTCCTCATGAAGAATGTCAGTTCTTCATTGAGATTAGTATTAGTCGAGTTCATCTGGGCTGAAATCAGCGGAGTTACGCTAATGTAAAAAGAAGCAGTCCCACCACTTTTAACCCTGTCCCTGGTCACACAGCCATCCATCTGTTGGAAAGAAAAAGGAGCAGGCACTCAATCACGGTCCAGACTGTTCTAAATGTAATAAAAGGGCTGCAAGCTCAAAACCAGAATTCATAAATCCACCACGCGTGTACATTTGGAGCCTTCAGTTTCACATCAGATCTCAACAGAAATGGAAAATGCCAGAGCATCAGCCCTATTTGCTGTGAGAACAGAAAGCTCCTAAAACATTAAGCGTTCCTACCAAGCAAATTGTCATGACGATGAGCAGTGACAACACGGCAGGAATCCACTGTCACCGAAAGCGTTCTCAAAATAAAGCATAGCAACAGATTAATTCGCAGGTCAAACGCTATCATGAGATAAGATAATATTACTGCATGACTTTGTCCTGATGACAGGGATTAGAACCAGAACAGACAACGGATGGGGATGATACCCACATGAACAGCATCAATAGCTGAAGGAAGAATTATTTCTGCAACTGATGAAAGCCAGCTAAACAGCACTCTGCTGATTTACTAGTGAAGAGCAATAACGGGACTATGTGCTTGTCCTGTGCTACCCTTATTCGAATAGAAACAGCTCTTAAGCTGACCAACGTTGGAATCGGACATGACAACTTTCAACATTCGGGGAACATTGCTTTTTTGTTTTCTTTTTCCAACTAATCATCACACTCAAAAAAGAAGAGAAAGCCTAAATATCACTGAAATCATCCCACGTTCATCCTCTGCTTTTGGACTTTGTTTCCATTGCTTATTTAAACACCTGCTTCCTATATTTTCTCTTGATTTTTTTTTTTTTAGGATTCTTTTCCAAAGATCTCCCAGAGGAATAGTGACTCTTCCCCCCGCGAGTGGAGTTGCTAACACCCAGCCTGACTGCAGTAACTCAGCCAGAGTTGCACAGCCCTTTCAGAGGGCGCTGGTGATGATTCATTGTGGTATCACCACTCCTTTTCATATCACCCCTGCCTTACTTTGCACATGCAGCCAAAGGAGGGTTCAGGCAAGCTGTGTCTGATTCCTATACTCAATCTCTTCTTCCTATACCGATTATGATTTTGAAATATGCAGAACTACCTCTCTTCTCCTCTAAATCCAAGCCTTCATTTACTTCTGCCATCCGCTCCCCCCAACTCCTTTCTGTTTTCTGGAGTAATTTCATTTCTCACGAAACGCTCCCTCCACCACTCCGTTCAAGGCTCTCACTCACTGCATTTGCAGGATCTCACTACAATTTTACAACAGTGCACTTCACAGGATAGTTCCAAACCACGTTGTTAGCTAGTACGTCAAACACCTTGGAAATGTGGCCAATCCATCAGTCAGCAGAGCAGCGACTCAGGACCCAAAATGCCCTTGATAACATTTACGCGTGAAAACCACGCTAGATATAGCAGGATAGCACGTCAGGTGGGAGCCCAAGGGGTTAAAAGAAGAAAATCTCAACTATTTAAATACATCTTGCTATAAACTGCATGAACACCTTTTTTTCTTTTTTTCTTTTTTTTTTTTGACACTTGTCTTTTTAAAAATATATCTCTGTTTTGACATCCCGGTTCTGAGCGTGTTTCACTCCTGCCAACCCACTGTTTGTGTTTTGAATAGCTGGGAACAGACGAAGCGCTGGTCCAGAGACAAGAAATCCTCCGAACATCTGTCAACCACTTCAGCCCCGAGAGCTGAAAGCAAACTCCACCGGTAGCTCTGCCCATCCTCCTGCACCCAGAGTCGTTAATTTGCCTTCCCAGCCAGCGGAGAGAGAGGGAAACGGCACAGCTCGGAGCCGCAGCGGTAGGGAGGTGGTCTGAGGCTCCCAGGGACGCGGGGAGCGAGGCAGAGAGGTTATGGATAATAAAAAAAAGTCCTGACAGTCCTACAGCAGCACTGAAAAGCAGAGCTGAGCATCCTGTATCACAGGTAGGAAAGGAGAAGAGATGGAAAATTCATCCTCCCGCAGAGAGCACACTTATTTAGCTGTGATTTTCACGAGACCAAAGGTTTTACACGCTGGCAATCTGCAGCGATCCTTTTTAGTGGCCCTTCGAGGGTCTCACTCCCTCCTAATCAACCCCAAAGCCCTCCTGGGATGAGGAAAGGCTAGGGGAAACAGACTGGAGAACTAATGAGGAAAGGGAAAGGGTTTAGGGTTGGAAAATGGATAGAGAGGGCCCATGTGGGTGATGGTGAGGAGAGCACCCTGGCACGTCCCATGCTGGTCTCCAGGGAGCTGGTGGGCCCTGCCCAGTGGTGCTCTGCATAGGGCATGGGGTGAGGAAGGAGCTCGAGATGCTTGAGGTCTCCCTCTCAGGCTGCTCCTCCTGGTGCTGTGGATGGCCAGTGTGGGCAGGACCAGGAGAAGCTGGAGGAAAAGGTTCTACGACTTGGTGAGCCCTAGGGCAGGCTCTATCCACAAGGAATGAGCTCCTGAGCTGATGACCTGCATGCGTGGGCACTCATGTTTAGGGAAACCAACGTGGCACCACAATCTCCTGTACCATCCCCATTTAACAGGTTTTTGTACCTGTCTCTATCGCCTAAGATTCTCTACAATCTTTGAGGTTATACTCACAAGACAAAACCCTGCTCCGGGGCTGACAGGGCAGATGTGCAAAATCACCGGTGACATCTGGAACGCACCACTTCCCAAAAAGCATGCTGCTCATAGAGGCCAAGAAACAGTGCTGAGGGTCAACCTTTAGCTGGGTAGGTCTAAAGCTTTCCCATACACTGCTTTTAAATCAGCAATGCCCTGTGCAGCGGCAAACCTGCTTAGCGTTTAAAACGCATGAGTGTCAGTTTAAGAATCACACACAAACGTTAAGAAACCACACATAAAGACCAGGAGGTGTAGGGACATTCAGTCAAGGCGTAGGTTTCTACAGATGAGGTTAAAGACACTGTCACAAGATGCCCGTGCCTGTGTTGGAGGGTTAGGGCACCAGGCAGGAACCCGACCATGAACTCAACATGAAAGAGAGCGACCAGCCATCCCCTCCTTGCTCTTATAAAACAGACAATGCTTGGAATAGAAAGCAAAGCATCTCCACATCAGTTCTCCATCAGAAGTAAAGCCTCCAGAAGGCTTCCTGGCCTTTCAGGAGATAGAATAGAAAAGAATCATCTAGGTTGAAAGGGACCTTCAAGATCAGCTGGTCCAACCATCAACCTAACTCTGACCAAAAAAAAAAATAAATCACTAAACCACATCCCCCAGCACCATGTCAACCCGTCTTTTGAACACCTCCAGGGATGGTGCCCTCAACCTCTTCCCTGGGCAGCCCATTCCAATGCCTGACAACCCAGAAGCTAAGCCCTTTAGCGTTGCCTGGGAACGTGACAGATCCAGTCAATAAAATCACAAAGCAATAATAAGAGAAAGAGAACCCTGAAAGACCGTTTAGAGTCACCGCTTTGAAAAAAAAATAGCATGAGGAGGACAGAGAATGTTTTTCTGAGCGGCAAATTCATTCTCAAGCCTTTTAGCCACATTTGTTGGCTTATTTGTTCACAGGAGCATCTACAGCGTCTCGCTGAGCAGAACACGTCGTGTCCCTGAAGACGGTGGCACGATCGGATTCCTGTTGCTGCCTCAAGAAGGGGGACGGCAGAGAGCAGCAGGAGACACGGATAAAATAATGGCATTCAATATTTAAATTCACCGGCACTCTGAAATTAATGAGTAGTGCTGCAACCACATTAGGCTTGGGAAAAAAAAAAAAAAGAAAAAAAAAAAGAGACAGGCTTCAACTTTTATCATCTGTAACTAACACTGTTTTATCTAGTCACTTCTGCATCTTAGTTATGATAGAAGCTTTTTAAAAGTCTGCATGGAAATGAAACAATGAAATGGTATTTCTCTGTGCAAAACAATTCAATTATTTGGGGAAAATTAAAATAATATATTAAAATAACTTGAAAAGGAAGCAACACAGCTTCATCAAGCAAAAGCCTAAACTTCAATAAAACCAAACAGAATACCCTGCAGTGAAGTTAGACTATAAAAAACATACGCAACTGAAAACTAAAAAGAGATCCTGAGATTCGATGTGTATTTTAAAAACATAATAATAGGTATAAGGTGGTTTCGCTTGTTTTTTTAAATTAAATAAGTATGTCTCAATCTTTGGGAAAGAAAAAACAAATAAAACCATACCTGTTTCTTCGTTAAAATAATTCAACAATAAACAACAAATGGAAGAAACTGGGTCAGGGTATACTTCTTCCCAAAACTGTATTTTGGGAAGTTCTAATCCAGGTTGTAGAGGCTCGTGATAAGGAGCTGAATTCTACTCTTGGCTCTATCACAGACTCCTCATGAGACCTAAATAGGGCTTATTCTTTCTGCCTCAGCTTCCTCAAGCTGTACAGTAGGAAAGATAAAACTTTGATTCTGTAAAGCTCTCAGGCTTACGAATGTTATGTTTTAATTTTAAGTTCAGCACTTCCTGAACTCAAACAGCTTGTGTTTTCTGGAGTGGAAGCTGTTGGTGTGTGGGAAGAGTAGCACTGGGCTCAGAAGGACCAGTATCAGCTCACATTCAGTTTTCAAGCACCCTCTGCTCAGGTAACCGGGGTGCAAGGTGGGTACCTCCACCTTGTATTTCCTAAACAGAGATTAAACATATTTTTCCAAGTAATTTTGTTTCTTCCCCCCTGAAAAAGCCAGTAACTTTCCCTTATAGAATCCAGCTCATTGGTGCTCTTTTGCTTTGGAGATATGGCTTACCATGTACAGCCCCAATTAGATGCAGTTATTTGTTCCTCTTAACTACAGCTTTGAAAACAGCGGCTTGGCTGCGGTGGCTTGTTGTGGAATCCAAATGCAGATCAGTCACACGGCTCAGTACAACTTGTAATGCTCTCCCATCGACGTGCTACAACCATCTCTAACACCTACAGCTCACATCTGTCAAGGCTTTCATGTATATATGAGGATGTGTATGCATACACAGACGTCTAAGGGTGTATATCTACTACCATTCATATAACGTCTAAATACAAATTCTTAATAGTGGTATTCAGCAACAGGTGAATGGGTCATAGAGGTCCTTTAAAACATGGCCAAGTGGAAACAAAGGCGAGGGCTACAAAGATGATGAGGGCTACAAAGATGATGATGAGGGCTACAAAGATGATGATGAGGGCTACAAAGATGATGATGAGGGCTACAAAGATGATGATGAGGGCTACAAAGATGATGATGAGGGCTACAAAGATGATGATGAGGGGCCTGAAGCATCCCTCTTAGGAGGAAAGGCTGAGGGACTTGGGTCTTTTTAGTCTGGAGAAGAGAAGGCTGAGGGGGGATCTGATCAACGCCTATAAATACTTAAAGGGTGGGTGTCAAGAAGATGGGGACAGTCTTTTTTCAGTGGTGCCCAGGGACAGGACAAGAGGGAATGGGCACAATATGGAACATAAGAAGCTCTGCATAAACACGAGGAGGAACTTCTTCACTTCCACAGAGCCCTGGAAGAGGCTGCCCAGAGAGGTTGTAGAGTCTCCTTCTCTGGAGACATTCCAAACCCGCCTGGACACCTGGTTCCTGTGCAACCTGCTTTGGCAGGAGGGTTGGACTAGCTGATCTCCAGAGGTCCCTTCCAACCCCATAGCATTCTGTGAAACCATGATGAACCTCTCTCTTCATGACTATCTAAAAAAATCAGGACCCACTTGGCTGCCAGGTTCTTCCATCCCAAGCCATCCATGCCAGAGCACGGGCAGCAATGAAAGGCACGCTGGGCACCCAGCCCTCGCAGAGCAGCTGCTCCCTGACGCAGGTTACAACAATCATGTTCTATCCTAAATACTGTTGGGTGAATCTCGGCCTGAAAGAGAAACCCTAAAGTCTTTTCTATTAAATATCTCCACTATTTAAAGAGAAAATAAAAGGGTATGGGGAACAGTTCAAAGTGGTGGTTGAGAATACAGCCGAGTAACTCCAGTCAGCCCTGCAGAGGTCATTAGAGTGTGATGCTAGGCAGACATACACGAGAGAAAGCTAAGCTGTCTATTTTTTAAGACCTGAGAGATGTTCAGTTCCTAAATTCAATGCCGCTCTCAGGCACAGATCTCAGTTTTGACCATAGAGTAAATGATGGACAAAAAGTTTATCTGCAAAGTATCTTCTCTCTTTACACTGAACAGGAACCAACGTTGAACTAGTGGTGAGCTCCTTGGATGGCGGTGATTGAGTCCTTACAAAAGAAAGACAGTCTTGGCATGAAATTTTCGGTCAGCAAAGCCCATGGGCTTGAGCATGGGAAGCCATTTGATTTCTGGACCTCTGTTGCAAAAGAGACTGCCCCGCAACCGCCAGCACCCCAGAAACTCGCTCTCGCTTTTTCCATCTCACTGCTCCCCACCGACGTTGCACAGCAACTTAACACACGCAGGAATATTTATTATCCAAGTTCTTTTATTGTCACTGTTTTTTCTTGCCCAGTTACTACTTTGCTCTCCCCGGCTGAGGTGTTTGAGACCTCGCAGGGACTCACTGCATGGGCCTGTCAGCTCTCTAGTTTTTGACATACTCTAAGAGAGACTTTCTGTGGGCATCTGGATAAATATAATTCTTTCCTCACCTCTGGGAAAGTGGTATTCTTCTGTGGGCCACCTGTGGGAAATGAAGGGTGCACCAGACTTCAAGCAGAGGAGAAGTCTACACGTAAAGAAGGGCGCTCTGGAAGATGGGAACGCTAAAAAACTATTCATCCAGCAGTACTAGAAGTACATACATTTATGCATACAATCAGTTTGCAAGAACATTAAATCATTCACTATATTATTTTTTATGTGGAAATTCACTGCTGCAGATTATGCTCGACATCCCTGCCAGCACTTTATGATAGCGCAAGAATTACTTGAGGCAGACGTTCAGTGGGAAAAGCAGAAAAAAAAAATACCATTGTTTCAGATCTCGATTATGCAGATTGGCTTCACTCATAAGGAAATTAACTCTATGCCACAGCTGTGGGGACTGAAATTACAGAACAATCGATATTTTGAAAACTTTGAAAATCTGCCAAAGGAGAAAATTACATGATTGAACAACAGCTTTTATAGAATCAAAGTAAAATATTTCACTAATGAATTTGTTTAGGGTTTTGTTTAAAAATTTAATCGGTGAGTTTATTCTGAAATACCCAACAATTTGTCCAGCCACATGTAGTTTAGAAATTCCTATTAGACAATGAACAAAGGAAAAAAGTAATTGCTTGGTTTCTAGGCTTAGCAACTTTTTATTGAATAGTTTAAAATGTTCCTTTAACTTTTCTCTGATCATTTGAGTTCTGCAATATATCTGATCTTGGGGGGGAAAAAAAAAAATCAAAAAAAAAATCACATCAACTGCAAGACCCATCCCATACAGTGTCTTAACCCAGACACACGGAGGAAAATAGAGGAAGCCTTACAAAAAAGTAGAATCAAAAGTATAAAAACTACTTTGAATATTTTTGAAGGATTTAGGATCCTTACAGATTCCATCTGTAAAATAAATATAATAAATAAATAATTATAAAAATAACTCTTATTAATAATCCAGCGACTGTGCCTTGGTACAGTAAGACATTTCTGCTTCAATACCCTGAAAAGGACGGCAGCAAGATAGGACCACTCCTGGTGAGCAGTTAGGGAAGGGCAGCCAGATGAAAAGAGGTCCATAAGCCCATCCCCAGATGCTCTGGGGACTGCGCTATCGCCAACAACCCAGAAGCTACAGAAATGGAACTCGGTAAGAGTTTCAGTAAACTGGCTTCCAAATATCAAATCTGCTGATATGGAGACGATTCACATACACTATACTTGAATTATTCCAAGCCTCTCCAAACTGCCACCTCGAATGTCACTTTCGTCAGCTCGGTCACTCCTTTTTAGCCTTATTCCTTCACTTCCTCCAAACGGAACGACACCATGAAACGAATGTGCTGCATCCAGTGTATTCAGGTTACACAAGGAACTGACGCCAGCAAGACTGGTCATATAAATTCACTACGAGACTCTTTGGAAAAGACTAAAGGATTCAATGGCTGGGTAATCACCTTAAACCAGTAAAAGGAAGAGAGAAGGAAATAATTACATCATTTCTTTTTCCGTCACCACTTCCTCTCTCTGATTTGTGGAAGGAAGACGGGAAGTTCTAGCTGTTCATGAAAACACAGAAATTCACCAAAAATCGTGTCATATTTTATGAAACGGAGCAGTTGTCAAGTGGTCTCACTCCGTTATTCATTATCGCCGCTCTCATCACCAGAAGCCAGCTCTTTGCAATCTAGGACAGCCACGCTTTCTCTGCTGCTTAATACTACGGGCAGTGCCTCCTCCCATAAACTACCATTCATTATAGGGAACCACTGACAGCTTCTTCCCCTAAGGAGACCAGGATTACTTCAGTCTAAAATGCCGTACCCTGTCAACCCAGGTGTACAGGAGAGAAGCTCATTTACCGACGGGCTTGGTGAGATAAAAATAGCCACTCTCCAAAGTTGACTTTGAAGAGAAAAAAAAAGAAAAGAAATCAGAAAAAAAAAATTCCAAATAATTAAAACCAACCAAAAAGGTTTGATGCTCAGCTGATGAAAAGTTAATAATTATCCATTTGTTTCATTAGGGCAATACTATTTAAGACCTTTGGAAGATAAATTGGTCTGCAGACTATGCACGAGGCATTTAGCACCTTGGCTCTATAGCTGCAGAAAAGCACTTGAGGGATGTTCCTACTGCCAGTCTCTCCTCTCATCCAGCTGGGATTGAAACACTGGCCTGGCCCAGTGATGTAGGGATGCCAGAGCTCCGATGTACAGCAAGCACCTAAAACCACTGAGTTCAGGTACACAAAGGTTTCACCTAGACCACTGAACTCAATCTAATTATGCACATTTATTCTTCATGCCAGATTCCTTTAGCGTAGCCCCTTTCAAGCGCTATACGTGTTAAGCACATCATTCATAAGACAGAATTTAAAGAATGTCTGTACCAAGAAGCAGCGAGGCTGGCGCTGGAAATTCCTGCAGTATGATACGCTGCCTTTTCTCCTCATCCGAGCTCGACTTAGGTTTTTTTACCCCTTTTTTTGTTTCGCCCCCCATGGAAATGTCACAAGTTTACAAAACACCTGTTTAGTTACCCACACTTTGTCCATTTTAAGTCAGAGCCGGGAAACATTTGCTGACCCAGACGTATCAATTACATCACTACCTAATGAACTGTTGCAGAACTCATTTGAATGGAGCTGATTTTGTGAGAAGCCTGAATCTCCCAGTGATTCAGACAGGAGTAGTTCAGGGTAGACAATATTAATTTAGGGATGAGTCATTATGTTCAGTACCAGTCTGGGGCCTAATGATTTGATTCAAATTAATTTAAATCACTGGGGAGAAAAAGAAAAAAAAAAACCAACCTAAAATTACACATACGGCAGAATATTGACGCAATCTTTTCCTAGGTCCAAAGCACTTAGAAAATTTCAGCCTAGCAACTATGAGCCCCTTTTTCACATTGCATCCTACGTGCACAATCTTACTGAACTGTAAAGGTGCAGATTGCATTGGGTAGATCCACTGCAGCCCCACATTCCCTCCGAGGCAGAGAAGTCTGGGGTTCAGAAAGCTTTTATGTCAAACAGAGAACGTTTTCTGCTGCTCCCTGATACAGGTATTATTTCAGAGTAGGGAAAGAGAGAAAAGAAGACTGGCAAAGAGTACCAAATTCTAGCTGATCCCCGATGCTAGAGAAGGGAAGATTGGGGGGCATGAAGCAGAGATGAGAATTATGTGTTTCTCTTCTTCAGCTAACATGATGGAGAGCTTCTTTTAACAGAGGGCTTCACTGTGGAAACAGGATAGCCTTGGGTTGTCTCCACATCCATCAGGCCAGACAGACCCAAAGCCTCTGGGACCTGCTACTCGGATATATTTGCTCCATTTATGCCTCGTGGAGAACTCGTGAAGAAGTCTGCAAGCAAGACAAACCTTTCCATGCCAGCAAGCTGAGCCAAAGCCAGCAGGTTATTTATTTGCAGAGGCGGCCCTGTGTTAGGAAAACAGAAACAAAGTGCTGCTTAATACTTCTTTGTGATGTTTTATTGACTGCATCTCCTTCCACCCCTGCCCTGGGGGCAAAGTCACCCACGTATTCGGGTCCAATAGAACTGGGAGGAGAGCAGGATCAAAGCAGTGCATTGGATTTATGTGGCATTTTGGGCAAGGGTCAGTTTAACCCTTGAGAAACAACTACCATTAGCCATTTTATGCGATACTACACACCTATAGCATGTGTTTGGTAGCAGGGTCTTGTTGTTGTTTGTTCCATACAACATTCACACCTGGCTGTCAGTATGATACCTCTTACAGGGGGATTATTGAAGGGAAAAAACCCACAAAGTTGTTGAGGACAGAGCAGAGAGACCTTCACAAATCTGCCTTCAGCAGAAGTTGTTTGTCTCCTGCCTGCTTTGATCCTAAGCTGCCGAAGGACACTTCGTTCTCCTCTCGTTCAGAATACCTTGAGGGAGGATTACTTCTCTGTTTACCTTTTAAAAGATCATCGATAATAATTCAGATGGAGGTCCAGCAGGGAAATTCTTTATGCTTCTGCTTTTGCAAATTATAAAGGAACCTTTTAATTAGGAGCTTGCTGGCTTGCATTTTAAGCAGAAGCTGAGCCGCGTGGCCTGCCACGCTCCTGCGTTCTTGAGTGACCGGTGACACAGGAGATGCAGCCTTTGTCCCCTGTGCCACACCAAAACCTGGACTCAAATCCCAAAATAACAAGAGGAGGGGAGTAAAACGAGCGGCAGCTATACAAATCGGGTTGCAGAAAGCAAGGCAGGGTTGTGATCGACAGATTTGGTTGTGTTGCTGGTTCTGTCAACGAGTTGGGGAGGGGGGACGTGACTGTAACCTAAGACACTTTTCTGCATCTCAGTTTCTCTCTGTGAAATGGAACTCACAATATTAATCTCCTTTGCAAAGCACTGATAAGAAGTGCCACGTAAAGTCTTTTCTGACTACGTGTGAATCGGAGACAGAATTTAAGATTAGCCCACATTCAGGCTGACTTGTGACCAAAGGTAGTGTTTTAACAAACACCTTCAGAGATAAAGACCCACAAAAGAAATTTATGGCAGCATATATTCCTCCACAAAAAGCAGAATGTGAAATGCTTGCTTAAACTCCACTGACTGCATTGGCTCCTTGCTTAGTAAAAAATAATAATAATAATAAAAAAAAAAATCAAATTTCCCACTAGCTCCAATGGATGATTTTCAACTCTTCTAAGTTCCTCCTTGGCTGCAACCCGGTCAGAGCATCCAGCCTCAGTTTATGCACAGTGCAAACCCTTTGCGTGTTCTCACTGCATTCACTGAGGTCTCACAGCTCTGATGGCAGCTCTCGCATCGTTTCCCTCAAAAAGATCAACGACCTGAGCCTCAAACTCCGGGGCTGTCCACCTCCACGCAGAAATGCTACGGCACAAACACTGTCGGTGCCTGCGTGATCCGCGGCGGTTGGTCCAAGAGATTTCATAACCATCTGACTTTTGTTTTCAGCAGCCTATATCCAATTCATTAGAAGCTGGTAAATGTCAGCTCTACAAACAGGACAAAAACTGATTCAGTCCCCTCTATATAATCTGTCTAATAAATTCAATAGGTGTCACTTTTGTGGAAGGGTCTATATACCTCAGCAGTAATTTGTCACCAAGAAACAGTTTCAGGGCGTTTCACAGTCGTGTGTCAGTGTTTATTTCAGCCCTTATCTTCAATGAACATTTCTTGCTAAGAGAAATTAATTCCTTGCATCTGTCACTATAGGAACAAAGCAAATGCACTTTATGTAGAAGGTACATTATTCAGTACATTAGGCACTGATATGACAGTTCTCCTCATCCCACAGTTGCACACAACAATAAGTAACCTCACTCATCACTAAGACTTGCAAAATTTAATATTATGGGTGTACCTATTTTCTTTTTTTTATTATTTTTGGTAGTACTTTCAAATATTTTAACCCTGATGAAAAAAACCTCAAGCCCAAAACAAAAAATCCCACCCCTCCAGTAAACGCTGCATCACCATTTTTGCGCATGACAAACGTAGGCAATTTGAAAAGCAATGGTAAGACAAAAAAAGAAAAAGAAAAAAGCAAAAAAGCAGAGGGTTTATTAAAGGGAGAAAATTTCTAAACTACACCGAAGTATACTGGAAAATATTTGAAATGAGAAGATGTGTCTGCAGGATGACCTGTGCTCAAGTCTGACCTTTCAATCCTAGCCTGCCCTCAAACATAATGGCCTAAATAAATTCCAAATCAGGACGAGTTGTTGTGGACAACTTTCTGAAGGAAATCATTAGATATTAAACATTCAGTTACAGTACTTCAGGATATCATTCAAAACAGGGGGAAGAAAGGAAACACTAGAAATGCCAAGAAAGAAAAGCAGACAGCGACTTGCTCGTCTGCGCAAGGAAGAACCAGGGAGATTCACGTACAGGAGATCTGCAATGAACTGGAGGAAAATGAAAAAGGAGGAGGAAGAAAAAAACATATTATATTTATTTTTTGTGATCCGAGTTACCGGTTTCCTGAAACACGGCCATACTGCACAAACAGCTAGGTGATGAAATCAAACAAGCACAATAGCTACGTTACACACTCTGAATATTTGGAAAAATAGATGCAGAACAGCCAGTGAAATTAGAGAGGCATTCATCGTAGCTGCACGTTGCGCTTGTTTTTCCTCAGTGATGCCAGCAAATATATTAATTCTGAAAACCTGCTTGCTAATCATTTTAAGCAAACAGTGGGGAAAACTCAATTGGGATGCATTGAAGCAGGCACCACAGGAAGCTCATTCTGGCACAAGCTCACGGGCAGTCAAAGAGTTATTTTCATCTGTTTTGAGAGGAAAAAAAACCTCATGTGACGCACAAGTCCAGTCAGAGCTAACCAACATAATATAAATTGCAGATCATCACAGCGCAAAAGACCTCCTTTGTAATAAAGATATCAGCTGCTAACACTAGAAAAGTGATGCGGAACAAGTTATTCTGCCTCAGAATTAAAGATGCCCATTTTCGTAAAGGTTTGTGCCACACATTTACATGTATCGCTAGAAATGAGCTAGAAAACTATCAGTGACCTACAGACATTTCTAGCTTAATTCTTGGGTCAAACCAGGAAGTTATAGTCAGTGAAAATTAATTTTGCATCACTTATTTCACCCCTGTATTTAGAACCAGCCTGGACTTCGCAACGTATAGAATTCCTGAGTTCCCATCAATTAAACCAGCTAGTTTTTTCCTCTCATATAAGCTCTTACAAGAGCCCCAGAGTTGTTCTCCCTCCTTTTCTCTTGACTACCACTTCATGGCAGCCCGGGATGAATACAGACACCCTGTGCACCAGCCGTGCCCCAAGGCCACCCAACCTTCACCTCAAGTGTTTAAATACAACGCAGTCTTCAAGTATCTCCATCTACCCACTTCAAACCAAAGAAATAACATCAAGCAGCTCTAGTCCTCTTGGAGAAAAACAAAGGCCTGAGAAATGTTGGGGTTTGATCAGTGATATTCCACTCATCTAGTTGAAATCTAACAGTTAAATATAACCATTTGCTGCAATTGCTTTTTTTTTTTTGTCACCACGCTTTTCAATAATATATCCCTGCTCTGAATTAGCAAAGGCCACTGAATGTTTTCTTAATGACTAGCACGTAATCCCTGAAGCACCGTGCATCTGTTTTTCTCCCTTCTATTTAAATTTCAAAAAAAATATTTGAACCTTCAAATGAAGGAGAAATTGCTCTGGGGTTTGCTGGGTTTCCACTGTTTTTTAGCTGCCTGTATTTCTTCGGCTAGCTCCTGACTTGTTCCAGAAACATCCTAACAGTTCCTATGCCAAGGGTCCTTTGGACCACAGGACTGCAGTTGCAAATGAAGATGTTTTTCTATTTCCAGATGAGTTTCATCCACTCCAGGTTAAGGAACTGCTGTTATTTCCCCTCTGCCTTTATACTTTCTCACGTTCATATGCATTTCTTAGTCCCTTGCCTCTTCCATCCCACGACTCCATGAGCTCTTCAGCACAGGCTGCCTCTCCTCTTGGGCACGAGGTTCTTGTCTGACAAACCAAGGAACCAACTGGGCTGTCATCTCGAGGTGTTACTGCCACCTCTACCACCCAGCTTCTGTGCACAGCTGCAGAAGCGCAACCAGTCTCCTTTAGAGGAGAGCTTCCCAAGATTGTGGCATTTTCCCTACTTGGAAACCAATATATTCCAGCTACTTGGAAACCAACTGGCCTTCCAGTACCTGAAGGGGGCCTACAGGAAAGATGGGGAGGACTCTTTATCAGGGAGTGTAGAATAGGACAAGGGATAACGGTTTTAAATTGAAAGGGGGGAGATTTAGATGAGATATTAGGAAGAAATCCTTTCCTGTGAGGGTGGTGAGAGGTTGCCCAGAGAAGCTGTGGCTGCCCCATCCCTGGAGGGGTTCAAGGCCAGGCTGGATGGGGCTTGGAGCAACCTGGGCTGGTGGAATGTCTCCTTGCCTCCCACCAGAGCTGTCCCTGCCAAGGGGGGTTGGAACTCCATGATCTTTAAGGTCCCTTCCAAATCTAACCATTCTATGATATTTTTAGCTTAATTGGATTACTTTTTAAATTAATATGCTAGTTTTGAAGCGTCTGAAAGAAAAGGGTGTTTTTCCAACCTAATCAGACTATTTCTATTCATCACTTTAAATCATGTTTTCTTTACTGGGTTGATATTTTGCCATTCTTAAATGTTCTAAATTTTAAAATTCGTTTGTCCCTCTCTCCAACTGCTGCCAAATTAGATTTCTAGTAGCTTCAAAATCCAGAAACAGGCTGTTGGTTCAACCAGAGTTTACTACCTATTGTTTAAAGCGGATTATTTAGTATCTCTGGAATAATGACAATGGATTTACACATATAGCAATCACTTTATATTTATCTCCTTAAACTTTGTTTTTTCATAATCGCCTTAGTGTTCAACAGTCACCATCAAGCCATTATCCAGTCACAGGTTCATAAGACATAATTTGATTAAGCGTATTACAAAAATATTGAAAGGTTGGGTTTTTTCCATCACGCTTTGCCAGAACAATGAAGAGATGCCATGCACAACAGTTCCCTCCTCCACATCAATTCACACAGAAACGTTCTTTGTTTGCAAAGCTTCTTTGTCCTGTGATGCTTAATTAAGGATATAATGGAGAATATTATAGTCATTTTAGAGTAGTTGGGAAGTAATGATGCCTGAGGCAAAGCATGGAGTTCTATTTAACTCAACGTACAAGTGTTGGCAATGGCCTTTACAAATGGACCCTACTGCTATCACAGTTTTCAGAAATAATTTGCAGTTCCCTTTCTTCCTTTCCCTAATAAACGTACTTTTTAATTTCTCGTGTGCCATGCCTCTCAGCAGCATAAAGCTGCGTTTTGTAAAAGCTTATCCTTCTCCCTTATTAAACAACACGGCTTGAAATCATTTTATGTTGGTTTTATAAAGTTTTCTTCCCAGAGGAACGTTAACTCCTATTGCAGGTTGTCTGCTGCATCTATCAAGTTAGTCACGCGGATCGCGGCAGCGCGATAGCCACTTACGCTAAATAAAGAAGATCTAGAGGTGAATTTCATCCAGGAATCAACCGGCTAATTTCCACGAAGACTCTCTCGAGAGCCCATAAAACTGCAGTGAAAGAGCTCTCACCACCTCAGTCCGGCGTTGAGGAAGACCAGGGTGGGGTTCGTTACTCAGCTCTGAGGCATAACCCTATCAGACCAGGCTGTGATATGCAGAAACTAAAATAAGGATATGACCACTATCAAGTTGCAGTCCCTGGCCGGCATCAGCGTGGTTTGCAGGTCCTGGTGACAAGTTTGCACATGGGGGTGTTTTGTCCAAGCTTGTTCTGTTACACAGTTCCTGACTTTCCCCCCCACCCCTCAGCCACTACTAAGGCTAAAAGGAGAATTAGTTTTGATATACACAGCCGTACTATAAAGATTTCTGACATATATTTTCCATTTAAAGCGGACTTTTATAAAGGGTGTTTGAACTGTAGTAAAAGAATGAGTTTTAATGAGTATTCGACAGGAAAACTATACACCACAGGTTAACGTGGGAGGAGATTAGGTACTTCTTCTAATAGAGATTTTAAATTTGTCTTAAACTCCATTTTATTGACTTTTTTAGCAATGTAAAGAATCAGAATAAAAACGTTAAATTCTCAATTAGAGCACCTTAAACATGCAAGTCTGCTCCCACAGAAGCAGCCCCAGACTGAGGTGAGCCAGGCTACACGCTGGAGCAATGAAAGACTGTCCACACTCCAAAATATTTCCCTAAATCCAGTGTACTTCATGTTTCACACTCATTCAGCTTCTCTATCGAAAATGGTAAATTTTGATGCATAAATCTGTGAAGTGGCCTTTAAACTGCCATTCCCCCCGGCAAGGCTGCCAGGCAGAGGGCAGCCAGTTTCACTGTCTTCTGACTGATGGCAGGTCACAGCTGCACGTTTTCTACTCCAAGAGTTAGTGCCTCTTGAAAGATTTTGTTAAGGAAATAGCACAACCAATGGGACCCATTTGAAACCTTACACTTAGGCCAAGGTAGAAAATGTCTCCAGATTCTTTTCCACAGACCGGAAAAAAAAACCCACAGGTTTTTTTCAGGCAAGTCCTTAAAAAAAAAAATTAAAAAAAAAAAACCAAATTTGAGTGCTGTGCAAAAGCCAAAATATAAAATTGAGCTGGCAATCCCAAGCAAAAACGCCTAAATAAACATCTCCCAACCATCTGGAGACACCAATTTAAGGCAAGCTCGTGCCTAGCAAGGTGCACAATGCAAAGGGAACAAATCTCATCACAGCTCCGGCTGCTATATATTTTGCTACCTGTCCTTATTGACGAGCTTTGAAGTGCTCCCTCTCAAAGCAGGGCCAAGTCTTCATTTTTTATTTTTTTTCTTTTTTTCCACCCTAGACTGGCGTATTGCTTCTTAGGCTAAAGAAATAAAATAAAATTCTTTTTGGAGCCATGCACTCCAGGGCACTTCACATTAAACGGTAGACACTACAGGCAAGTAGATAGCACTAATAGCACCTGAGGCAATTTCCTTTCCTATGTTTCTTCTCAGTTGCCAGCTGGAGTCTGGGCTAAAAATAGCCTTGCCATGACAGAATAATGAATCCCAGCGATAAGTGTATTTTGCAGCAATGCAATGAGGTCATTATCTATGTGTTAATGGATGAATGGGGTGGTAAAGCGAGGGAAACTGTTATTGGGTGGTACAATAAAAATGCAGAATGAATGAAAGAAATGGGAACAAACGTTATTCAAAAGGGGTCTGAAAATCATAGCCTGCTTTCCTGTTTATGTTAGTGTAGGATTAATTTACATAACATTAAAAATTGAAAATACTCATAAGAAATTCTTCTTAGCTGGCAATTCATCTGCATGAGCAATTACTGCTTTCTTGGCTCTGTGAAATTATTCTGTTTTATCTATAGGATATTTCAATAATTGCACCATATATCTGATAGTTAGAGTCTCACTAACAGCAAAGGAAGCATATTGCACAGCTAATCTAAAATAAAATAAAAACCCAACACCAACAAACAACCCCACCAAAAAACCCAAACCAATCAACAGAAAAAGCCCACATTAAACAAAAATCTCTAGAGGAAGTCACCCAAATCCAAGAATTCTGATCTGCTTGTATTTCTCCCCCTTCAAAAGTTCAAATGAGGAAGATCAGTATCTGCATCCTCATTACTGTGACCCGAACTGGAACACTAAACCTGCACCTAGACACATTCGATTCAGAGAGGGGATTAAAATACTCATTAAAAATACTCATTAAAAAAAAAAGGCCACAAATAAACACAAAAACCCAACCAAACAAAAAACCCACAAACAACAACATGTTATTGCTGCTGTAATACCTAATATCACTACACCCAAAAGGAATCAGTCTTTTTTCCTCCCAGCTGTTGATTATCATCATTGGAATAATTTGCCTCTTTAGAGACCAGCTGGTCATATTTTTCTTCATTGCCTTTGAAAACAGAACTAAGCCTGAGAAACACATTTTAGTACTCAGATTTAAAGCTGACCCTCATTTCTCTTCATTGAGGATAGAGCAGAGAGGTTCCCTCTAGGAGACAACATCTTCTCTCCACCTTGAAGACGCATTGTGTGACAGCGCCCGAGTGAGGTGGGACGCCGTGCAGATAAAGAATATATGGCAAAGACCAAGAAAGCTGATGAGAGTAGTTAATGAATGATAGAGTTTGCCCAGCAGGTATAGGATGGGAACTCGCACTAGAACATTTGCTGGGAGCACGGAAAGCCTGGAGCCTTCTAGGTTTGAACGGAGCTGCCCGCTTGGGCCCAGCAGTGAAGCTCAACTGCTCATTGCGCAACGCCATCCCAATACCGATTGGCTTGGGTAGAGCATTTAATACAGCACGACTTTATGTCCAGAACTCCCATGCATCAGCAGAGAAAAGCACAGCAATTAGGTCTTGCATAAAAGCACGACACCTAAAAGGCAGGCAAAAAAAACTTTTGAGGCAGACCAGTTATCAGTAAGGGACAATGTAATGACAACGCTTCAGACTACAGAACAGAGACAACCCCCGATGCTCCAAGCATTTATTGTCCTGCACTTCCCTACCATGAGTAATCTCTCCAGGATTCAATGAGACTTTGCATAATAGCGAAATTAAACCATGTATCATCATTTCGAAGGCACAGCTCTGAAACAAATGCCATCTACAGTCTCCGCTCTATTTGCTGAGCAGGGGAGAGAAAAGGAGGGAAAAAAAAAATAATCATCAGAAAACTTCTGTGACAAAGGTCTCGCTTTCCTCTTCATTTGAGGAGGAAGAAAAGACATTATCACCACATCAACTGCACAAATATTAACAGTCTAGTGATCAGGATAATTTCAAGTTGAATAGGTTGGCACAGATTGACCTAACGGATCTGTTAGGCCTGGGCTCATCCCATTTTTGTCTCCGTTCCCTCTCTTTGTCTGGAGAGAGGCCAGGACAATGATCCTTATAGAAGTCCTGAAGATAAACACCTAAAGCTAACCTGGCTCCAGGTATTTGTGAGCCACCTGCAGCTTCTAGAGTCTGATTTCCAGAGAGGCTACACAACTAGACAGGCATGGACCTGTAAAGAATTGGACTAAGACGAAGATACCTCAATGTTACCTATTACCTTTTGTTTCCAGTTTTTAAAGTCTGGCCTTGAATTTTACTGTAAACTGTGACTTCAGCTTCTACTAAGTACAGGTTTTGTCTCTGGTGAGCCTGAAAAACTTTGGATATGCTATTTTGATAGATAGAGCGAATCTGAGAAAGGATGCACAGGCAATGCCTCTCACAGCTCAACCCTATAAGAGATGCCCAAGGAAGGAAGTTAGGTATGAAATGGATTGACAAGAGGTTAATGTTCTTAAATTCTGCGTGTAAGACCAATTTCAGTAGATCCACAGCCAGACTTTTCTGTCTAATCTTCCCAGCCTTTCTTGCGAAGCCAAATTTTAATGCTGCTTTTTTCATCTGGGGTCTTGGGTTTTCATCTGTCACTGTTTGTTGTTTTTTTTTTCCTCCTGCTCTCTTGGGTTACCACAAATATTAATATGGTGAGGATGGAAGGACTGATGTTGAACAGGAGCAATTACTGAAGCTTGATGGCTGAAGAAACTCACCTATATAGGGTGTGTTTTAAATAATTGATACAGTTGTAAGAGAGGACCTACCACACATTACAGTCACAACATCAGGAGGGACAGGAGATCATTGGTGCACATTGTGAACAGACATTTATAAGTCATACTATAAACAAGACCTGAGATGCAAACCTTTAACAGCAACAATTGATTAAGCTTTCATGCATCTAAACATGAATTAATAATTTATTAACTCTTTTCAAATATTTGTTTAGCATAAAGAAGCATCTCCAAACTAGTACTGATTATTACATTTTTAAATAGGGTATTGGAATACAAATTAAAAGAATTTGCCAGAAAGCCAAATACCGCCCCCCCCCCCAAGGATATTAACACTCAAATGTTGTTGCTTCTTCAAAGATTTGCAAAAAAAACCCACCCAGATTTAATTTTAATATATTCTGCGTAAATGGTTTAAGTTACAGTGAAGTAGTTTTGAACCCACCCAAAAACCTACTCAAAAATACTTCGCTTAATATCCTCTCTCTCCTCATACATGTCTGATGCAACACTGGAAATGATCAAGATACATCTGTCCAGTACAGCAAACATATTACGTATAGAAATACCATGGCTCCCAAGTACCTAACGGAGACATAGAATCATGCATTAGTATTACAAAATGGAAAAGAAACAAAGTTTTAATACTTCCTTTCCTAAGACTACTGCAGAATGCAGCGGCCACTTCCCCAGCTTTCTTTCCTACTGATACTATATCCATGTATATCCACTACCCTCTGTTCTACCCATGTTTTATCACAGTTTCAGGGCTGGCTCTTGACAAAGACACAAGTCAGGACATCTCTCCACCATCTCATATAATAAACGAGGGCTTCTTTATCTTAGAAGTTTCTCTCCTCTTCAACAACATGGGAACAGAAAGAAGCAGGAATACTCCCTGCGCCGGTATAGGCAGTATTAATTGTAGGGTACAGCACCTGCCGAGTCAAAGTAAGCACATACCAGAGAGAACCCACATAAGCTTCATAACTGGAATAACAAATAGCTTTTAAATGTGCTGGGTTTAACGGAGCCAGATCTGAACACAAAAGTACATCCATTCAGCAGCGTGCAATATCGCTTTCAATTTAAGGATTGCAGCCCTGTTGATGAGATTCTCTAATTCAAGCCACTTGATTAAAATTCTGTGACTAATATATGCTTTAGAGTAACAGCTCAGCTGCATGCAAGGTGTCCTCCAATCCAGATTCAGATAGATTTATCCCATATTGCATTACAGATGTTATGGCCAGACACCATCAATAGCTCTCATTTTGAGCTTGTGCGTCAGTCAAGCGCTTACTGAAAGGTGAGACCGTTTGGGGAATTTGCCTGCAGTGACAACAAAACAGTACACTTTCAATTTCTCTAAATAGGTTTATTTGTCCAGTTAAGCTGCCTGGCTTTATCGCTCCAGAAAATATAATATACTCCGGTGTCTCTACCCGAGATGCCACATACCTCACCTTCTCCCACACGTACTGAAGCTGGGGTCCAGACCAACTCCAAAACATCAGAAAAGCAAGTCAAATTGAAGAGACCTCACATCACAGCCTTAGATGTTGCCCCTACCAAAAAGGCGAGCCTAGTCAGACGCAATTATTCACGTGGCACACTCTTCCTTGCAATACCAAATCCTAACGGCTGTATAAAGGACAGTAACACAGATATCACAGAAGCAGCAGACTCAGATTTTACCCTAAGGGTGGACGGATGAGAGGAAAACCTTTGCGAGTGGGTTCATTCCCTGCGCGTCGCATCTACGCACAATTCTTTCCTCCCTCTTAAACCAGCACAAGCCACAGAAATAAGAGCAACCCTGAAGATGGAAGAATTTCTGGCAGGCAGCCTTAGGTAGAGGACACAAAGGAATCCTGCATCACTGTCAGGCTCTCATCCAGTTCAGTTTACCATATATTTCTGACAGCTACAGTACCACTTATTGAAAGAATCAGTTCAGAGGGGCATTCTCCCCCCCCCCGCCCCCAGTCACATACATGGCACAAAGTTTTATCCAGTTTAAGTTGCGCCAACATCCCTTTCAATACCATGAAGACAAAATGCTTTGAATCAAGAGCCTCAGCCCCTGTCTGGAGATAGGGCCACCGTAAACCGTATCAGAGAGGATCAGAGTAAGCCTGACCAACCTCTTGCAAATCCCCCCACCAGCAGACTTGGCTTCTTGGCTGCTCAGGTAAACATTACTGTGCCAGGAAAAAAAAAAAAATACATAGCACGCGGAAGAAGCTTTTGTTCGAGGGTTGTAAGATTGAATTTATTTTTTAAAAGACACGAGAGACAGAGAGAGTGATCCCTCGTAGCATCAGATGAGCATTATGAATCCCCATCCGCTGTCATTTTTGAGAATATCTGATTAAAATCAAGAAGTCTATAATCGCAGCCATTACTTCAACATGGAAATTAAGGGTATTGTTAATTCTTTTCAACGTGTATCAGCTCCCTTCTAATTGGATCTATACTAATTACTGAAACCGAAATTAAAGAACAGCTATGAAAGGCTTTTGATGTCAGCTGTATATATCATGCCTTGAATTAAGTTACAAAAATGGTTAATGCATTATATGAATCTTTAAGTACCTATTTCATTCCATTTAGTTGGACATGTCCTGAGAACTAGAGTGCTCACTGAGGTACTGCACTAATGCGGCAGACTTTTAGGATGGGGAAAGGAGCTCTTTCCATTTGAATTGCTGAAAAACGCAGAGATCATGGCACCAACCCTCCCCCCCCCCCCAAACCTGTTGGTTTAGAATTGATTTCTCTGCCAGGTGCAGGAGCTGCTCGGTGAACGAGGTGCAGGACAGGGAAGAAACAGACCCTTTGAGGGGAGGAGAAGAAAAGAAAAGCTTGTGCTCGCTTTCAGAAGATGTTTATCAGACAGAAAACTTTTATCAGAACTTGCCTTTCCTCCCAGCTTATTTTTTTTTTTTTTTTGTAGTGGGTATATATATATGTAAAAAAATAAGTGTATTGTACAAGCCTCTCAAACTGCTAAAAAACTCTTTTCTCCCACTTTTTGCCACAGAGCAGTAGTATATGACCATTTACTCTTATGCCTTCAAAACCTCAACCCCACAGCATCCCTTCTGCTTGTCCAGTGGGGCACGAATCCAGGTGGGAAGACGGCCTTAGCTCAACTAAATCCAGCCTGGAGAGGCAGAGGAGGGCAGAAAAAGGTTGCTCCGATACTTTGGTTTCCTTCCTTTTGAATTCAGTTCTGTTTTCCAGCTACCAACAACCAACACTTCAACTAACTAGACAAAAGAGACAAGCTCTTCTTGCCTCACGAAGCTGGAGAACATAAGGAAAGCGAAGACAACACAGCAGCCCTTACAGGAGGCAGGTTTGCTGCACTCTGAGCTGTAGCAGAGCAATTTTAAGAAGAGCTGGCAGGAAAACGGGGTGCAGTCCAGAAACCTGCCTTTCTCTCTGTCATAAACCAGTATTTCCCAGCAGAGAGAGACCAGTTCTCTTACTTGAATGCTTCTTATTTAGGCCAAGGGTCTTTATCTAGTGCTTACAGGCCCCCCGAGAGGGTCTCGTAAGGGCTTTAATAAAGATATCAAAGCATGCTGACGCATGTTACACTTTAATTTCTGTATGTGAAATTACTAGAGAAGGCTATCCCTCTGGTAAGGGCTTTTAAGCTTCACAATCAAAAAACATCTGTTTTGTTCAAGTGCTTTCACAGAAAAGCCTGGAGCAGACCAGCCTTCACCGGACCCTCAAACAGCTTTAAAGTAGTCACATACCTCATATGGAGGGTTTTAAAAAAAGTAAAATTAAAAGTCCCTATTTCCCAAGCAAACCTGAATTGATCCACTACAAAATACGAGTATAATTTCCAACCCAAGCACCTTTCCTTCTTCTGTGGGAATATGCTGCCTGAACGTCCCCACAGCCAGCCGAAAATGATCAGCAGCAGCAGTTGTTCCAGCCTCCGTATTTACCTCCTCTGCCCATCCTTATCTTGCCTGCTGCAGATTTACCCTTTCTGACTTCTCCAAGCAGCACATCTGACATTTGCTCAGCCTTTCAGAAAAGAGGTGGACAAGCCGTCCAAATTTTATTTGACCAGAACAAAACCTTGAAGTAATTAATGTAAAGTAGAGTAAAGGATACCTGGCTGAAGGAAGGGTATATTCCATTTACGTCAATTATCCTCGTTATAGTTCACCAGTTTGCAGTGATAAAAAGCCATTAATGAGCTTTGTCACTGATAGCATTACTTTCTAATCTTAATTCTTTTAGGATTATTAGCTTTAAAGCCACTTGCATGAAGATAAGTTAATTTATACTAAAATTAAATTGAAAGGTAATGCTTAGATGGTGCAGCATCAACACAATAAAGCAGCACTACAAACATTCGCCTGAATGAAACCCCCTACTTCACTTCTTGTTATTCACAACCCCTGAAAATTTGTTTCATAAAACATTTTTTAAAATAAATCACAGTGATACATATGGAATAAGTTAAAAAAAAAAAAAAAAGCCTTCAATCACACCCTCTAACTTTCAACTGACTTCAAAGTTTGCATGAATTATCTTTGCTTTCTCCAACATCTTGAATATTTTCCTTTGTCCAGTCACGGTGTTTTTCACAGTGATAATTAGAAACCCCTCCTCCTAACGCAGTAGCCCCTCTGTGGGTCAGGGACCCACATAGGGGAAAAAACCCCACCTTTTTTCTCCAAGAACCTCATGACAGAAATTGTTCTAATAGGGAAACTTGACTAGAGACATAAATGAGATCACGAAGCAAGTATCTGCTGGAGGCACCAGGGCAGGACATTTTCATCAGATTATTATAGGTGGATATTTTTATTAATTGAGAAATTAATTCTCTAGAGTATACCCGATGAACATGAGATATGCTACCCTTATTAGCAGCACCACCTGCTAATGGTAGTAAAAGCTATATCCAAGAAAAGCATGCAGACTTGCCCACTGATCCCACAGTCAGTAACTCAAGACCTCTGAAGTGAAATCCAGAACAGAAAAACAAACCTCCCCAGTGGGATCCGTGTGTCTGAATTCAAGCATCTGCCACCATTTTAGACATCCCTAGGCTTGTGTGGCATTCATACACAGTCAGTGGATATAACAGGTAACCTGTGTTAGGCAAGATACTTTAAGCACAGAGTTAATTTAGGTGCCTTAAGGTAGTCCGCAAGCCCACCTATATTTATGCTCCTGATTTTCCCTCTCCCCCATCTCCTTGTTCAGTACACAGAACAAATTAAATATCTAGGAATAAGATTCAAAAACACATGGATTGCATAAAAAGACATTAAGGAGTACCCAAGAAGAAAAGTTGAGCACAGGGCAGAACAGAAACATCACAAGCAGTTAAATCAGGCTTATAACCTCTACATTCATGTATTAATAAGCTGCAGTGCAGCATCTTTGCCTGGGATTTACCTGGCTGCCAGAGTCACAGAGTAGGTGCTCCCATTCCTGTAGAGTTTCCTGGCTGTAAGTCAAGGAGAGATGCACAACGGTGTTGCTGTTCTCCACCACTACCCCACAATGCAGTTGCAGCCTCGTAACATCAGGGCTCACCCTTTCTCCTAAAAGATCAGCTGTGCACACTTAGCCCCAGCTAAGCGGGACCAGCTTTAACTTGTTATGCACTCAGGGGCTGCCTCCCATACCAAGCCCCCCATGATCCTGCCATCCCAAATCAACCCTTGGTCACAGCTGCAGCCTGGGAACTTCCACGTTAAACACGAGGGGCTTGGAGAGGTCAGGCACATCCAGGATTACACGGGGCCATGGCTGAAGAGACGGCTGTGGAAATGTCTCCCTAAACTAATGAGTGAAATGATTCTGTCCAGAAAGATCTGCTTGGAAACTTCTCTGCTGTAAGAAAAGTGAAGACTTGTAAAGCAAGTTCACAAAACCAGTCCCCACTCCCTCCAAAAAAAAAAAAAAAAAAAAAAAAGATTAAAAAAAAGAGAGAGAGATGCAATACCAAGAAAGGTAATGCTGACCTATGCAGAACCGTGGCTGGGCTGGCTGGCACCACGTCCCACTCACACAGCTGGAAGCACAGGTGCTGTGGATGGGGAGAGGAAAGGGGGAGAAGGGAACAGGCTCAACAGCCAGGTGGTTCCTTTTCTAGCAAATCATCCGGAGTTCATGCTCTCCAGCAAAAAACCACGAACCGGAAAGGGCCATCTTCAGCTCCTCGTTCCATTGCAGTAAATACACTCCTAACTCGCAGATGGGCACTTAATTCGCGATGTCGCAGAAGGTTTCACTGACCACATCAGAAGAGCCCAGCCTGCTACGTGCAGTGTAATAGTGGCTAACTAATAGAGAGGGATTGTAAATTCTGCCTAAAAGAATCCGCCACTGTCGATCTTTTGCTGAAAGTTACGTTTAATATCCTTGCAGAGAAAAGCAGATTTAGGTTTTGGAAGAATTTTCCTAAGCAAATGTCTTGAGGCTTTTTGCTTGTTAATATTCTATCCTGAAAGATAATCAAGGACTAATATGTGGGCTAAAGAGGAAATGGGTGTCTTGGCTGCTCAAACATCTTGATCAAGAACCCATTTTATCCTTTACCTGCCGATGAGAGCTACAGGGCCAATTCTCTTCTGCTTTACAGCGGCAGAATCCTGCGACCTCAGGGATATAAAACTGAAACAAAACCAGTGGGAGTTATGGCCTTAGTCAGGATTGGGGAAATAGTCTGAACTCTGTTTTGTCATTTTGCTGGTGTATATTTTTTACAGATTCTGGTCAGAAAACTTGCATTGCTTCCTTACATACACGTATGGGTAGCGCAGGGCTGACGATAGGGGATGGTCTTTTCAAGACCGTCCTGTTCAGCTGCAGCCTTTGTCACCAGTAACCCGTGTTAGTTGGTGGGAGGGAGCTGGGCTGGGACAGCACACAGCACTGCTGAGTTTTCCATCTGCTCAGCTAAGAGATGGGGCAGGGGGGAAAAGAAGAGATGGGATAATTTGCCCCTCAGTCAGGACACAAAGAATTTAAGTCTCCAGGAACGTCAGACAGAAGGTCTACCAAATTTGGCTCTTAAAGAGAACGGAAGGAAAGAAGAAAGGGAGGGAGGGAGGAAAAGCTCCTTTAAAACTTTGCAGCTATATGTGGGATGCTGCTAGATGCAAGGGAGCTGCCAGCTTTCTTAGTGTACATTACAAGTATGTAATTAAAAGCCCTTTAAAACCACCACTTATGTAAAAAAAATAAAAACAAAACCCCACAACACACAAAATAAAGAAAAACAAAACCCCAACTATAGAAATAGAAATAGTTGTTATTCTTTATTGTACTTCATAATTATGGGTAATGATTTGTTTTTCATATTTATGAGATTGAAATACTGCATCAAGCTGTTCAGATTTGCTTTTATCTTTCTCAGGCCATAGAATAGATGGTTTGATCACAATCTTTGCACAGAATCTACAGGAAATATTGAAAATTATTTCTTTTCACTAATTTCTTGTCATAATTAAATACAAAGTGCAGCTCAAAAATAATTTTGGACAAGAAAATTACCAGTAATTAAATCTGTACTATTAGTTTCCCCCTCTTCCTCTCCCCCCTCCATTTTATTTTAAAGCCTGTTTTTTAAGGAACAAAAACTTCAACAATCTCTGTCTGCTCATCAGTCCATTTTTTTCTTCTGGACCTTTGGACCTCTTAGCTAACTTGAAGCAGATTTGACAGAGTAGCAGAAATCTTAAAGATAATTATGTTCCTGAAAGTTTCATACAAATTGATGGCTGGCTGGATTGAGAAGAGAGCCAGAGAAGTTCTTCCCAGGAGGAGAAGAAAGGGCTGCAGCATGAACCTGAACCCTCATCTGTTGAGCTTCACCTACCAACACCCACCCAGCAGTCCACCTACTCAGTGACTCGGCAATGTATGCGTCTCTCAGCTTGGTCCCCAGTACATAGAACGTCCCACACACCAGGTGGTCAGGGGACACGAGAGCAAACCAAGAGAGAGCCGGGTGATGAGAAGCATCCTCAAGTTTTGCTCATGAACTAATCTTTGTTGTTTGGGGAGATCTTTTCCCTCTGCTGTAAACAGAAATTTCTGTCCTATCTGGGGGCTCTTACTACTCCCTAAATCATCCAGATGCAGGTTTGGTTCACCGTGGAGCTGGCGTACATCTTTGCTATTCAGTGGCTGTTCAGCACAGTGGGAGAAGCAGGATGAAATGGTTGCTTCTGGGCACGGCCCAGAAGGACATGTTCCTTACATCTACCCTACCATCAGCTGCAATCAAAAATGTTCAAGCAACATCAGCATGGGAACCACATACGATTTCAGTGGAGAGCACCCAACGACAGCAGCTAGTGGTCATTTCTAGACTAGGGGTGCTCAAGAATGCTTTACAACCAGAAAGCTCTTCTTTCAAAACAGGAAAGGAGATCTGGGGAACAACATATGCCAGAGCTGCCTTGGTTGTACCTGTCCTACAGGTAAACAGAGAAATTTGTCCCTGGGACATCAATCTAGCAATTTCCACTACACTTTAGCTCAAAATAAATCTTTTTGGTGTGTAACTCAGCTAGAAAATGAAAACAAATGCACTTCAAAGCTGAAAAGCCTCTTCAGTCAGCTACATCATAGCTTTGTGTTCTCTCTGGCCACAGAACAAACCAAAAACTCCACAAAGATTATTTCTTTTTTTTTTTTTTTTTTCCTTGAGGGAGAGAATGTAAGATTAAGTAATAATCAATAGCAGACTGTAAATAAACCAATCTCTTAATGGATTGCAAAGGGACTTCAGAGGTGTTTGCACTACACAGCAGCCACTTCCAAAAGAACAGGCATTTGTCTTTAAAGAGTGGAGAGAGCGTCTGTGCCAAAGAAAGGTCACGCTTAACATCAAGAGGACATGCTAAACTTCAGAAAACCTAAAAGGGACAGAGGTAGTAGGACGGATCATTCTCTCTCTTACTGGACAAGGCCCCCTGAAGCATATTTCTGAAATCCCTGCTCTGCTGCACAAAACACGTTGCAGTTCCTAATGTCAGACCTGTAGAAAGTAACAGCCCTCAAAAATAAAACAGAGATCAATATGCAACAGCTTAACCTTTTTAAGAAGAACCTAGAGGATTCAGAAATAAACCTTCTCCAGGTAAAATGCAGTCTGAGGCAGTGCTGCTGATGTGACAAAACACAAGACTTCTCTGTATTTGCAGAATAGCCACAGTTGCTGCCACAAAAGCCAAGGATTAGTGACCAATAACATCAAAACCTGCTAATCACAACTACATAATATTCACAAGCACTAAAACTGTTTCAAGTGTAGCCCAGTCATCTCTCAACACATGATTTGCTCCCTCCCAAGTTCTCCGTTACCACCCTCAACATCTCCCTAAAAAACAGCTAACCCCTCTTTCCTCTTTCCGATGGGCCCAGTTTTGCTGATTTTATGCTTTTATACAATATTTGTGACACGGCAGTGTTATAGTCATTTCAATCTTGGTCAGCAATGCTGTTAAGCTCCTACCCCCTATTTTGTTATACGTGTAATATCTCTCTCTGCTGCTGCTTCTCATGTGGTTGCCTTGTCAGTGTAGTCACAGGCCATGGGTGGCCTTTTGCCAATGTAACTCAACAACTGCTATGCCTGAATTCTTCATCTGAAACGTGGATGTGATCCAGGTATCTTTTCGAATGTAATTTTTCTGCTTTAGACATTTAGACAAAGGGACAGTGGACACCCTTTGCTCTGTTCATTCAAAGCACCTGATTGCAGATGAAGGCATTCAAGTGATATCGATGTAAAATCAGGCAAGCAGACAAATAATAGCACAACCACACATTCCCTCAAAACATTGTGCTTACACTTCTTCTACCTACCAAAACACAGCTGGAATAGAACGCTCTTCTTTTGCACCAAAGTGAAGTAGAGCATAAAACCACAAGATTATTAAACCTTTCAGTGATGGTCTTCCCCTACTTGATCCATCATTGTCTTCTGCTTGGAAAGTCCCTACTTCTCACAATCCCAGGCTATTTAGGAAAAATAAACAGGGAAGAAACTAGATGAACTCCACAGGATAGGAAAAGCGTAGTCCTGTCCTCCAGATGGTTGTAACAGCTCTGCTGTTGTGGTTACAGGGAAAACAATCATGAGGCTCCTATGGCTGCCTATGTTCAGATGACAACATTCAACAGCTGCTGTCCACCTACGTCAACATACCTAACCATACCTTCCAGCTTCTAGGAAATAAAAAAGAAATGCATACAAGAGAAGGAGCAGTAGATCCCCATCTCTGATTCTAAACTGTAGAGTTGCAAGAATTTACAATAGTTAGGATGCCAGTAAGCTATAAAGATATTTTTTCTCTTTGGTTTTGGCTAAGTTTCGTTTTCTCCTTGCTGTAGTCTTATTGGAGCAAACAACTGTTTTTCTTGATTGAACGAGAGTAGGTTGAGTCATCGGTAAGTACCTATCTCATGCCCTTAACAGCCTATCATTCAAGCCCGGAGATTTTACTCTGATGAACCCAACTACAGATGTGAAAAATGGGAACTAACAGTCGGGAACTGCTTTCCTATTATTTCCTGTTGAATTGCGTTGATTGGTTGCTCAAAAGCACAATCTGTTTATCTATTTAAGAAATAAGTACAAAATAGCAAAAATGGAAGAATCTGAGGAGACACAAGAGAAGCTTAAAATTCACAGTCTACCCATTCCATATACTTTGGATTCAAATGTTAAAATACAACCCACTTCTGACTACAAGTGAAATATGAGTGAGCTGTTCTCTAAATTAAAAGCTGGCAATACCTTTGGATTTGATAAACTGCCTGATGATGTCACAAATATTTAGAAGTGCTACCACTTTTCATAGGGGGGAAATGAAGTCTGTGTGATACTATGCCCTTCAGCTCTCATGGTGTTAAACTGAAAAAATCACTAATTATAAAACCATTCATTGAGCTTAGACTAAAGCTGAAATCTCCAGCTCAGACATTTGATTTTTGCTGATGTTCTGCTCCGTTACATGGCTGAGAAGGCAGCAGATGGTTGTAAAAGATGCAGACAAGTATCTAGCTAGGGAGACAGCAAATACAGCTAGATGATTTTATCTGCTGTGCAGCTTCCAAGAATATGGAGAAATGCACTGAACTGGTCAAAAGAAGGAGCTGGAAGGTTGGAATAAGAGCAGGTGTGGTGTGGAGCTGGCTCTATCTCAAAGCAACCTGGAGAAGCACTGAAATTCTTAACATTGTTCTGGATTTCTGATAAATTCTTCACGATATCCTGACTCCATTTAGTTTCTATATGAAGTAGCAGGACAGTCCTTTCTTGATGATAGTAGTGCCCTAAAGCTTTGGTCCTACGTGCTGTTCAACAGAGCCTTAACAATGGTATGGGCTCTTTGAATTTTCCTACAGACATCAAACTTTGTCACAGCAACTTACAGCTTGAGACCTTAATTTAAATGTGAGGAGTATAGGGGAGGCTGAAAGTTGAAGACTATAGTCTGACAGAGCAATGTGTTTTAACATGTGTGTTATTATATAACACATTAGCTTGAAAACCAAAAGCGTTTTATTTCTTTCAGTGTGCATATTAAATCTGAGAAGGTTAAATCAGGCGAGTTACCAGTGGTGAAGGCCTGACATTAAAAGCAAACTGATAGGTCTGATAAGAAAGTAGGAGGCCGAGCTTGCCTGACCTCCAGAAGCCAAGGAAGACGCTGAGGAATCTCGGGGTTCGCTGCCAAATCCAGCTGATCCACTCACCAGCGCAAGAGTGTCAGGGCATGTTAAACTGGCAACACAAAAAGCACAGCTGATGGATACATTAGGAAATGCAGACAAACCTGGATAGCAAAGAAAGGTGCTGGTTCCTAAAAGGCAAAGACAGCAGGGGTTCTGCAGTTTGAAAAGTAGGCAAGAAAGCCAGCCTTAATTAAGGTCTGTTGGACAGACATCAAGAATATGCTAAGAGAGGTCGGCAGGCCATGGACAACTCTACCAAGCTAGTGGAGAGAAGACAGAGCAGAGCTGTGAACCCGGCCTTCTGCAGGAGGGAGGGAGACTTTGTGAGGACAAGGTGGGTATGATCTCAGGTAACTGGAGTCTTCCCTGGAGCTGCCATTCCCCTTGTGACTCATTTACTTTTATTTGGTTTACCAGTACTCCTCCCCTGTTGATTCCTACCACACTGTTCTCATTTGTGCTTCGCTGATTTGAAACACTTGTGAGTTCTGGGAGGCAAAAAGAAGATGTACTGATGGGATCCTCTGCTGCAGAGAAAGAATAAATATATACATGATAATGACTGCTCACTTATGGTGACCTAAAGCTTTACAATCAGAACAGCTTTGGACATGCCTGCACATCCGCGGAAGGTAGGTGAAGCCTCTGCTATCTTTCTGCTATCAGAGATATAGGACACGAACGTTAAGAGAGGCACCAGCTACAAGTCATATCTTTTGAGATGACTGAGGAGCAGCTGTGAGAACAAAGAAAACAACAAAAAAGGTCTAAAACTGCATAAGAAATCAACAGGAAGACGCAGTCAGGCAAGCAAAAAGCCACGACAAATGCAGGTATGAGAAATAAAGTCATACGGGACTGAGACAGACATCTGGTAGGTATCACAACAAGGTTGTTTTTTTTTTCAGAACAAACAGCAAAGAAACATAAATAAATAACTTATTTGTGATCTAGTTTAACATATAAAAAGCATAATAACAATCAAACTTCCAGACGCCAATAACCTTATGTTACTGGCAACTTAAGCCATGAAACTCACCTGCTTTATATCTATGAGCAGCTTATTTTATATGACTGTGTTACTTTTAAAATATAATTCAGATGATTTTTGTGGGGACTAATTTAAGATACACTTTTCCCAAAAAGCAGTCATTAGCATTTGGTATTTAGATGGTACAAGTTTTGCACTCAGAATGCGAATGAAGTAAGTCAAGAAAAGGAGCAGGTAGATCACTTGGCCCACATTTGGCTACAGAGAAAGTAAAAGTGATCTGTGTAGTTCAAGCTGAAAATGAGAAACCTGCACGACATCTTACACCATTTCCTTTCTGGGTTGCTGGAACTGAACATTACATCAGATGGCTATTGTTAAAATAATACCAAAAACATGTGAAAAGGTGGGTTTTGCATCCATATTTTTTCCTTGGAAAGAGGAGTTCATGATTTCGGGGCCTTACCCTGCAGAGGTTTAGGTGCAGAAACAACAGTAACCTCACAAGCCAGGGAGAGCGGTGATGTCTCTGAACGTAAGGCCCTTACCGTGAGCGTGCAAGGGGACAGACCCACTTCATTCATAGAATCATAGAATTGTCCAGGTTGGAAGGGACCTCTAAGATCATCTAGTCCAACCATCAACCTCACTCTGAGCAAAACCATCACTAAACCATGTCTCTAAGCACTAGGGCAACCCGGCTTTTCAATCCCTCCAGGGATGGGGCCTCAACCACTGCCCTGGGCAGCCCAGTCCAATGTGCAATAACCCTTTCCATGGAAACATTTCTCCTAATCTCCAATCTGAACCTCCCCTGGGGCAACTTGAGGCCATTTCCTCTTGTCCCATCGCCTGGGATTTGGGAGAAGAGACCAAACAAGGACTGACAAGGATTACCAAGGAAGCCTGAGTAGTGGCAGGAGCAGCAAAGTGAAAAGTACCTCCTGATAAGCTATTTGTTGATTTTAGGTTTTGCCTTCAGGTGTGACACTTGAAGAGTTTACTTTCTAGAAATTGAATATAGACTCCTGGCAGAGACTTGTCAGCACCTTCTGAAACAGGGAGGAGAAAAATAAGAGAAACTGAACAGACAAAATAAAAGTACGCATCTTTCTGAGTTTCTTTCAAAACTGTCCTCTTTTGAATGTATCTAAAGAGACCACCACATTACTGATTTTGCCAGGCATGTAGTGTACCATAAAAAAACTCTGATTACTGCAGGCATCTCTGGAAACCAATATTTCTTGATAATGTTTACATCTGGTTCTCCACCTGCAAAAAGGCAATTAAGCACATCTTTTTACCTACTTGCTTTTTCTCCTACTTTGTTGCAAAGTGGGGTTCCTAGATTATATTTTCTTCCTTGAAAACAACGCTCATGGGAAGGAAAAGAGTGATGTGGAGGAACTACAGGGGTGGGCAAGAAGAGGATCATCTCCTTGTCATTTTCACTCCAACCAGTCTCCTCTTTTTCCTTCTAAAAAGACAGAGCCATGTAAATTTTTTTCAGCAAGCCATCTATTCAACGGTTTTAGCCCTCGTTCCTGTTGGTAAATGATCCATGGACTCCTTTTGATTTTCATTAATTCGGTGGTTATTCAAATGTACTGAATGAATGGTTTATGCAAACCTGACTGTTGCTTTGAGTGTTTGCTCATTATTCATGCTGTGTGATTGATTGTCTAAGTCCCAGGGTACTGTTTCTGCTTCAGGAGTGGAGAAGAGAAGCCCTATAACCAACAGGAGCTTTCAAGATGGCCAGACACTATCAGGGCTACTCTTCACACAAACCTCAGTTATTGCCAGTGTCTAAAATATTTCCCCTTTGTGTGAAAGAAAAAGTGCCATAAACAAAGCAAAGCCTTCTGATGCACAAAGCAAGGGGAAAAGGATAATTAAATTAATTTGCTAGTTTTCCCTTATACAAACTTTCATGATATGCAGCACTTCCACAGGAACAGTCTTTGAAATTATTCGAATACTCATTTGCAAATACATAAAAATAGTTTGTCACGCAGAAGATCTTAAAAAGAAGTGTCTTTGAGACTTGGTCTATGATTTTGCTTGAGCTGATAAGGTCCCTTAAATTCATATTTCTCCTAGATGATTTTCATTGTAAACAACCTGATAACGTCACCCATTTTTCATGTTCACAAATCATCTATAAATAGACTGAAAAATCACTTGAACATTTGTTCACCAGGTATTGACAGCTAGTCACTGACAATAGCAAGCACTGAAATCAGAAGCTCTTGAGAAAGAGTACCCAAAGCAGCCAAGCATACCTTTTGTAAAGATGGCTATTGCTTAAACTCAAGGTCATATATATGTGAACTGAAAGCTGAATGGGAAGTACTTCAGCCTGTTCTTCCTCAGTCTTCCTGCTTGTTAACTCTTACAAAGTAGCTACACTTGTGTACATTTTAGGTTTTTTTCAAGAAAGCATCTTGTTCACGTATTTGCCCACTTTATCATGCAGACTGATAGAAACTGGAAGAATACACTTGGGATGGGATTATTCTATACATCAGTATGTATGGAGACAGACTCCTGTGTCAAAGAAACCCTTCGCAAGACCCCTAAAGTAATTATTTCTTTTTTTCACTCTATATTTCTCCATGCAAGAGTGGTTTAGGGTACTTCCTTTCACTGAAAATGTCCATCCATCTCTATGTGTGCTGTGTTGCTTTCTTTCAATATTTCATGTGATTTACTTTTTCCTTTTTTTTTTACAGGGCCCTTATGTTATACCATAGCCAGCATGAGCGCACATGGGAACAGACTCAAAGCAACACAGCTCCCAGAAATCTGGCGTTTCCCAAATCTGTAGCGTTTAGCCTTCCCCCCCCCCCAATAATAGCAAGTGCTGTTACATACCGTTATAGCCAAATGCATTGAAGGTCTTTTTAAAGCCACTACACTTCAACAGGCGATTTGCCCTTCGCATTACCTCTATTCTGCCCCACTTTTGAGCTTCTTCTGCCCTTTTATCACAACCTTTAAGAGTCACCTTGTGGCATCCTTCTGCAGTCCCCCTCTGCATCAGTTGACCTTTACTGATTTATCTTGAAGCTGCCTCTGCCCCCTGTTCTTTCTCTCTGCTTCAAAATCCATTTTCTGCCCTGCTGTCTCCATAGCAAAAATGTATTGATTCCTATAGAAAATCCATGTTGTTACTTCCTTCCTCTGACCTCCGTTTACTGCTTAGGTTTGGAGAGACGGGAATTTTGTGCAAGTGAAACGCACCTGCAGCACTGGAGGGATTCTCAACAAACAAAACAATAAAACAAGAGACCCAAGTAGTGTTTGGAGAAACTATTCTAGTTTATGTGAGCCAGCACTGCACCGAGAACAGCTATTGCACTCCTCCCTTATAAGAAAATCATTATCCTTACGTGTGAAATGTGTTTTCTCTTGTACGCTGAATAACTTTGGCCTTTAATCTCTTATCTAGCTAGCTCTCAAAATATTATATCTGCAGCATCACAGTTCTGTACTTCACCCAATGACTGAACTTCCTGATCCCAGACATTTTATCTCTTTAGGTAAGCACATCAAACTGGCTTGGAAAATGGGAACTGCAAATCACATTCTCCAGGAACAGAAGCCCAAGTCTCCCTTTATATAAGCAACACGATGCTTTGTTTTATCTGAAAAGACAGATTAAAAAGCAACATCTAAATATCAAGCATCAATGAATATTGTCTCCTAATTTCCCAAAGGAAAATTAGTGCACATAATTCTTCAACCGTTTACCAAAAAAAGGTCAGATCATTATCTGGTATCTTCCAGCACAACCCAGTTGAAGAGATGAGGGCCATGCTGATTTACACCAGCTAAGAATTTTGCCCCTGTGTTTACTAAACCTGCTGTGATATTATTCTTCTGTCTGTCAGCTTTTTCATTAATTAACTAATACACGATTTATTTTGATGAATAGTACAACTGCCTTCAATTTGCTCTTGTAATTGAGGTGCGTGGTCAACCACTTGTATTCAAAAGCATGAACTGTTAAGGTCTGTTTAAGAAAAAAACGTGTTGCTTGACCAGCAGTGTGCGGAGGAATTAAAAAAGCTGCAGAAATTTAAAGAAAACAGTTTTGAAATCCATAAAAACTAAGTACCTTGCACAGGTATATTATAGAGCTCTTTTCCATTTCCTAATAAGACCAGTTATTCTGTAATAGAAGTAAAAGCATAAAAGCATTAAAGTTTAGGTGGCCACGAAGTACACATTCACTGCAGAAGTATTCCCAATGCTAATTAAAATGCACTGCAGTTCGGAAAGGAAAAAAAAAAAAATAACATTAACCCTGTCCTAAGGCAGGTAGAGAGAGAGGAACACTGAATTAAGTTAAATTAATGGGTTTTTTTATTTTACTGGTATATTGCACTTAAACATTCCCACTGAATCCCACCAGTACCAATAACTGAAATCACCACACATCAGTGACAGGCTGGTTTTGTGGCATTTCTACCTAGGTCTGAAGCAGGAGAGATTACTTCATGAGGGAGCCTGCTTCTATGTAAAGTTCAGTTAGATCAAATAATCTCAGGAGGGACATCTATGCATCTGAACTTCTCTGTGACTAACTCAACTTCAGAAACATCCAAACTTCACCTGCCACCACCCTAAGATTTTCCTGAAAAGAGGACAACTACTGTGTAGTAGCAGGAAAAGAATGGCCTTGAAATGTGTGCAATAAATACACTTGGGTAAAAGATAACCGAAGATAAATCAGGGCTTACCCTGCCCAAATATTTATGGGAAAGAGTAAGCTCTTTAAAAACCCAATGTAAATAACAGGAGAAAATTATTGTTGCCATTTTTATCTTGTGAACTAAAGTATTAAACAACTCAGCAACTTGTTTAGAGACATATAGGAAGCAATTCTTGATCTGACGCTGCTCGCAACCAGAGCAGTCATGACTTTAGTATAAAGCTCAGCCCTTCCTTTCTCATTATTTTATTAGAAGGACTTGAGAGAAGCTATTGGAAAACTGGTAATAAACAGTCATAGAGAATTCATTTCAAAATGACCAAGTAATGCATAACAGTGATCTTCATTGTACTGTCACGATTTGCTAAAGTTCTATTGAAAGTTAGTGATTTAACAAGTGTTCTTCATTTGGAAAGGAACAAACATAAGAAATTCTTTCATGGAGCAAAAAGATGGGAACGATTTGCAGCTTCCAAAACATGAGGTTCTGGCCAACAGAGAAGTACATACCAGGCACACGTACAAAAAGGTTCTAGGACAATTATTTTTAGTAGAGGTACTTACTCAAGTGAAGAGCAGAAGCCACAGGAAAGAACAAACTAGAAATAAAGTGAAGGTAATGGGCTGGAAAAGGAGCATAGCTCTGAAGAACAGTCTGGAAAGAGCACCACGTGGGCAGAATTACATCTAACAGATGTTGGCAAAGAAATATACCCCGTTCCATTCTTTGTGTGCTTAGGAAAATGGGACTTCTTGCATTTTTAAAAATAAACACTTTGCATCTTTTGTCTACCACCAACTAGTAGAACCCCAAATTTGACTTTTCTAAGAAGGGATAACAGTTCTTGTTTACTAGACAAGCATGGTTAGTTTGTCTCAATTAACTCTTTAAAAACATAAATACCGTAAGATTTTTCATATGCTTTTACATACCAAGAGTAAAGTCTGTAGACCTGGTAATCAATTTGGGCCTAAATTTTACACAGCAGAAGACTGAAATTCAGATCATAGCCACATATTAAAACTTTAAGTAAACCGAGTGATTTAAGAATAAGCAATTTCAAATCAATAAATACAGCAGGCCTCTTGGCACTTCTAAGTAAAGACACCTTCATATGTTTAACACCAAGCTCCAACTTTTAAAAGGTAAATATTTTCTTCCTCATGAAAGAACTTCTTTATTCTTAGTAGCTGAATATCTTTGCTAGACTCTCCCTTAGATTTGTGCCGTAAGATTTTTTTGGGAAAAAATCACTGTCCTGTGTTGAAGGGAAGTTCGCACACTGGGCTGTGTCGAACTCACATTCAAAGCAGCTCAAGAATGGTACAGAAAATATGAATGCCTTGAGATATTCTCCAGCCCTGATCTACCCTAACATTGGCTTGAGAATTTTCAGCTAAATACGTTGATCTTGGACTCTTTCTAGTTTAATTTTGAGGGTTCAAAGAGTCTAGGTAAAGCCTGCATTACTTAAATTTAAGGTACACCTTTAAAGAAATGAAAATCTTCTCGAACTCAAAAACAATACCGATTTTAAATTTCATTCCCTTTGTAGAATTTATTAAAGAAAGGCCAAACTGAGACTATAAATATTGACTCATTAGTAGAGCAGCATGAGATGTATGTTCTCTCCACCAAAACAAAACACAGGGTTCTGGCACCAGTCACAGTTTATCTGTTTTCTGCTTCAGATGAAGATATCTTACAAGCCTACATCCAAAATCTGATGTCGTTGGTTCTGAACCACCACGATTTACCTATGGTTTATGACTCCTGAATATTCATACATCTTTGCTGTCCAAAGTATAGAACTTATCTTCCTTTTTTTTTTCCCCCTTGCTCACTTTGAAGTGGTCGGCAAAACTCACATAATGCCCACGTGACAATGTTAAGGACACAATCTCTCTCCAAATTAATTTACATATCTATCCATTTCTTGTTTTCCTCTTTTTCCTTGGCAACAATCCATTTATATGCTTTCCTTCTCATGTTTCATTCATTCCTCTTTTCCACTTTTAATCTTTTTTTTATTTTGCTAATTTTTTTACATTTTTCTATTTTCCCTCTACATTTTTTTTTTGTTCAGTTTTACCCTCAGTCTTTCGAAGTATTTCACCCATCTTCCAAACTTTTACCCTGCTCCTATCTCCTTTTTTCACTCTGTTCCTTTTCTCCTGTTTTGTTATCCATTTGCTTTAGATTTCTTTTCAACAACTCTAACTTTCTCAAAAGGTTTCCCTGGAGATACCTCAGACATCCTCACAATGTTTAAGCCGAGATGATGTCCGCTCCACAGGTGAAACACTAACATGAAAAAACAGATCAAAGGCCCCAAAAGACACAGCCTCTGTCAAAAGCCCTTCTAAGCATCCAGAGAAACTCCTAATTAAAATAAGAATTGCTTTTGCATCTGTAAGGATGTAAAATTCCAGTGCTGATTAAACAGCTGTATGTTGCAGGGAGAAGACTTAGTGCTACGCCCTAATCACATGTGTTATACTGTCTCTGAGAAACGAAACACCGCGTAAATAGTCCAGAGAAACACAACTTAAGGGACTGTCTGGTCTGATGTTCTACGCAGGTTTGAATACAAAATGCTACACAAACATCAAATCACAATCCTACTTAAAGAAAAAAAAAAAAAAAAGAAAAGATAAAAGCAGCACTAATAATGCCTAAACTCCAAATTTCTTCAGCACATCCAGACACGGAAATATAGTTTTACTGCAACAACAACAGTATATATGCTTGGCCTGGCTCTCATAGAACACAGGATTTAATAGTCCAGGAGGCACAATGTACATGCTGTGCTAATTGCACTTTGAAGACATCCTCTTTGGTTCCTGCCAGGAGCACAGAACACAGCTTGTACATACTGTTTCCTACCTGATTAGTTCCATACATGTGCTTTTAAGGTTGAAGGTCTCCTAGTCAGCACTGGCAACCCTCACGGCTGCAAATCTGGGAATCAACATTGCCAATTCTAGCTTAAAAACAGTAGAATAATAATACAGAAACCGATTTGCTTTTTTATACGTAGCCTGAATGGGAGGCCTTACAAGATGACTGTTCTCCACAGCAATCATTAACGTGTATGTAAGTGCTTCATTCTGGCTTAACCTGGTTTGAAAACATAATTTAGAATTAAAAACATCATTCCAGCCTGGCTACCTATAATAGGAAATTTCAGGTAGACACCCTTCTGACCGAGCAACAGAGCTGTAGCGTGGCCGTAATCCATTGCCCAAGCATTTCTTTTCTCTCCACCAATTTTCTTCTTGACCCATTTCAGCAAAGTCTTTAAGCAGTGGTGTATGTTTAGTTGCCTGAAGACCCCTCTAGAGCTGAATGTGAAAGCCTACCTCCATCATCCCCACCTGATGTCTCACTTTGTCTCCTCACCTCGTTCTGCTCTTTGATGCTGCCTATCTTTTGCACAGTCACCTCAACTTCTCCTCTTCAGACATGCAGAAACTCCAGTAGTACAGCACTGAGTGGCCTAAGCACAGGTAAAGTGCGGGGTGACTGATTTCAGCTCCCGTTTGGGAGACCATTTCAGCACATGTTCAGTTTTGTCCTGATACGGTGACTTTCTGAGACAAGAGAAAAATGTGACCTAACCCATCAGTAATTTCTACTGGTTCTGATGGACTCATCACCAGGATCAGGTTCCTCTAGAACAGAGGTCATCATACGGCCCAGGTGGCCAAGAAGGCCACCAGCATCCTGGCCTGTGTCAGGAACAATGTGGGGAGTAGGACTCGGGAGGTGCTGGTCCCCCTGGACTGGGCACTGGGGAGGCCCCACCTCGAGGGCTGTGTCCAGTTTTGGGCCCCTTCCCACAAAAAAGACCTTGAGGGGCTGGAACGGGTCCAGAGAAGGGCAACGGAGCTGGTGAGGGGTCTGGAGCACAAGTCCTGTGAGGGGAGGCTGAGGGAGCTGGGGGTGTTCAACCTGGAGAAAAGGAGGCTGAGCGGAGACCTTCTGGCTCTCTGCAACTGCCTGAAAGGAGGGTGTAGCCAGGGGGGGTCGGTCTCTTCTCCCAAGGAACAGGCCATGGGACAAGAGGAAATGGCCTCAAGTTGCCCCAGGGGAGATTCAGATTGGAGATTAGGAAAAATGTTTCCACGGAAAGGGTTCTTAAGCCTTGGACTGGGCTGCCCAGAGCAGTGGTTGAGGCCCCATCCCTGGAGGGATTTAACAGCCGGGTTGCCCTAGTGCTTAGAGACATGGTTTGGTGATGGTTTTGATCAGTGAGGTTGATGGTTGGACTGGATGATCTTAAAGGTCCCTTCCAACCTGGACAATTCTATGATTCTGCAATTCTCTGCCCATGAGGTAGATATGATAAGCTAAATAAAAATAAGTTTTTCTTAAAGGTGCTTCAGACAAGCACACACAATATGCAGCCGAGAGGAAAGAAAGTACAACCTATTCACTAGAAAACCTGAAGTAGCCTCACATTTAAGAAGAAGAGAATAATCAATCCATGTTTACAGTTCCAGCGATCAATTCTGTGCTAGCAAACAATGGTATTTTCACCCTTTTTTCATAGTGCTTCTCTCTTAGGAATAACTAGAACTTATTGATTATTATTATTAGAGGGCATTAAAGGAACACGTGGCTAAAACAGCAACAGTGACAACAGGCAACACTTGTCTGTTATTTTTTCTCAAAGACCCTCAAAACACTATATGAAGGGCATTTGTGGAGTCTGTGGTTTTTCCTACCCAGGACTATTTAAGAAGAGCCGTATGAGGACTGCAGACTTTGAGGCATGAGGCAAGCCAGATTGCATCAGTGAGTCAGATCATGAAGGAGAAGACTGTGCCCGTGACTGAGGGATGCAGATGTGAGGTGCACATGCCAGAACCACTGACAGCCACCATACACATATGCCACAAGGCAGGAACCAGCCCTGGCCCCTGGCAATGTATGACTGGAGATGTTCTCAGCCTGTTGCCAAGCCCCAGGGCAAAGCTACCGCCCTGCAGCACGCTGGTGGCACCAAAGAAAGTGGTGGCAGAGCAGGTGGGCATGGCACAGCTAAGAAAAAACAAGACACTACAGGTCTACTCTGGTCTTTCCAAGGAGGAGAAAGACAAGCCTTGTGGGGCCCAGGCTGACAAAGGGGCCCTGGCACCCGCTATGGCTTTTGGCCTGACAAAGCCCAACACAGCTTACTTCTTCTTAAAGTACAATGGGCAGTACAGAAAGGTCCTTGGATATTTAAAGCACAAAGCCAAGGGGACTATGGGAGATCAAGAGAGAGCAGCATCTGAGTCACACTTCTTCTGCGTTACCTAAGGCAGCCCCTTTATTAATTTACTCATTTTCATCATACATGCATTCGTGAAGCTTTATTAACAACGGCAAGTCGCTATATACTTCTGTCATTGTTGTTGTCTGTAGGCGTTTTAGAAGAGAGAGGAAGACAGTAGAATTACTGATTTCAAAATCTCTAGTTTTGAGAACTGGAGAGCTCACAATTTTCTGTCCATTCATCCCTTTCTTTCCTCTTATCTATTCAGCAGTAAATACCAGCCATACGCACTGCAATCCATCCTACAACAGCAAGATGTGTCAGCTCTTGATGGCAGATGTTATGTTAATGTGCTTAATCTACACACTGTATCTCCACCGAGTGATGACATGCTCACTGAAAGAGACCAAGTGATTTCAAAAACACATGGGACTTGAGGCTGTTGGGGGCAGGTGAGGTCAGGTATCTAAAAAACACTGAAATCTTAAACCTTTAAATCACTGATTCCAACATAGCAGCAGGAGAGAGCTGGAACATAATAAAATGGATGGGGGTCTTGGTCTAGATCTGCTGTGTCAGGAAAAAATAAGTCTGCACCTATCACTGTGTTAGCACCTAGAACTGCCGTGGCTGTGAACCATGCAAAAATGGCAGTGGAAATGTTGCCATCCCCAAAACCAGCTTAGCATTAAACTTACCAGTCTACAAGCAAATGTCAAGATGGTGAAAGGACAAGGGAGCAACGGTCACCAGAACAAGCAGTGGCCAGAAGACACCAGTGCCTAACTAGATCAAAGTATTTCGCTGGCACCACAGCCGAGATGTTTCCAGAAGATGCACGTTTTTCAAAGATCTCCATAGAAGCTTTCTGAATTTTGCCTTTCCCATCTGTAGAGGAGAACGCGTGACTCTGTTTATCCACAAATTTGTCAAATGGGCAACGTTATGGTACCACGAGTATGAGTGAGCCTTGAACATAAACCCAGGAGCTGGCTGTCAGTTCCCAGACTGATGTGAAATACAACACTTGGAGTGTGGAGAGGCTCCTCACTGGGACTTGTTCCTTGCTTCACCAGGCGGACAGGGCTGTGTTATCCCTCAGTACCACTTGCTAATAGTTAAGTGCATACTATGACTGCCCTTACTTTGCCTTTAGCTTTTCCAAACAAGGGAGGGGGGTTAAGAATTGAGAAGAAGGTTGGAAATAAGCACGTGTCCCCAGCGCAAACACCTCTCCCATGAGTGCAGTAAAGGTTCTTAAGAACAAGATCCTTGAGCTTGTAAACATCTAATGTTTTGTCAGTGGAGTGTGAGATGAAATGTTAGAGCTCTTCTTAAAAAAAAAATAAAAATTAGCTGTTTGAATCTTTTGTGCCTTTATAAACCTCAGTAACTTTAGAGCCTCTCTCACATATTTCTACCAGCTTTTCACTAATGTGATTTAAGGGTGGTTTCAAGACAGCTAGCTAACATCATGGACTTCAGCTTCTACAGTAGGGTGGTCCATACAACTAACATGCTCAGTCTTCTTCCTGGTGCTCTGTACCCAAACACCTTTCTCGGGTATAACAAGTGCAGAACAAGTGCAAAAAACCCCCCACGCAGAAGCGTGTCCCTCCATTAAGCCGCACAAGCTGGTAACGCACAAACTACATGCAAGTGTCTTATGGAAACATTTGTTGGCAAGATAAGAGATTAAAGCTGTTTAGAAATGGGTTTTGCTTGGTTCACCTAAGTAGATTTGAACGTTTGGCCTAGAAAAGGAGCCATCATCAGTTTAGAACAGCATGGCACTGTCTGCTGAGGAATAATGACTGCAAAGTTAGCTAAATTAGATATGATGAACCACTTCAGTGGTTCACTTTCAGTGAGTTCATTAAAGCACACCATGCAAAACCCTGCCTAGCCAGAGGAGTTGATGTGGCTGGAAACAAAAAGCATAGCTAGGTTCAGCTCAACCAGTAAAAAAGTTCGGTGGGACAAACCCTGCTTTGGACACATCTGGCAACCTGGACCTTCCTGTCCATGTCCTGTAGCTGCACAGCACGAGAAGCTGGAAGAAAACACAGAGAAACAGGAGCTTGAAGCCACTTTAAAGAATCAGAGGCAGCTTGGGGTTGAAAAAGCAGCCGAATCTGGACGTGAGCCAAGTGCAATTGTGGGGACAGGGAAAAGCAGCTGGAATAAGAAAAAGCAAGGGGGAAGCCAAGCGAGGGCAGAAAACTGAGCTGCTGCAGAGGCAGCTCCCAACATCCCAAGGTCTGCTTGCCAGCTGCAGTGTCCATCTTTGGGAGCTGTGTGCCCACCTTCTCCAAGAGGGCTCCTTTCCTGAGAAGTCTCTTGTGTGTTATGTACTATCAGAGGTAGCAGAAAAACCACCAGATACCCATTTTGATTTTTAAGTATGAATGAGGAAGACAAGAGGGAGGCTGCTAGTTATTCTCAGGACTACAAGTCCAGATGTTGTGCCAGATGTTTGAAGAACCCCTGTTGTTAAAATTTCAACAGATTTCTCTGAAAGCAACCATCTTTGCAAAATATGCTCCAAGAAGAGAACGAATACAGAAGGGAAGACACAGGAAGAAAACTATCACCAAAACGAATGAGTAAATGGAAATGATTGGGAGTTTTTCAACCATATGCTTTCTCTGTGATTCACTGATTCATAGAAATGAAACTTTTCACAGCATGACTCTGAGTAAGCGTTTCTCAGGTAGAGGCCCTCAGGTACAGCACAGACCTGCTGAGCACACAGGAGAGACACAACTCATCCCACAGCACTTTGTATTGCAGGTATAAAAATTACCTAAATTCTGCCCAGAGAGGTGGTGGAGTCTCCGTCTCTGGAGACATTTCAAAACTCTGGAGACATTCAAACCATTGCCTGGACACACTCCTGTGCAACCTGCTCTGGGTGGACCTGCTTTGGCAGGGGGTTGGACTAGATGGTCTCCAGAGGTCCCTTCCAACCCCACAGCATTCTGTGATTCTGTGATCTCTCACTAAGCACCCTCACCAGGAGGCTACGCAGTAAGAATTTTACTTTCTTTTCTTACAAGGACTGTGTGTGCATATGCAGAAACACATACATACATGAAAACCCCAACAGACTATGTAATCTTTTCCTCCCGTGGCATAGGAACATTTTTCTTAAATCCCAAGAACTTCAGAGGCTGAGGAAAGACATTTTCTACCCAGCTCTACTAATAAGTTAAATAAAACTAATAATCATATCTATTAAGCACTAAACACCTATTTAGCTCTTCCAGTTAACTGGTCTGGAACAGATCTAAATTAAAGCAGGCTAGTACAAATATATTAATTCAGTAACAGCAACATGAACATCCTTGTAAATCAGAGCTGATCAGCTGTCATGCAAGCTCACAGATATTTTACAGCTTTTGCCTTTGCTCAAGTTAGGATGAAAAACAGAACTCATATCTTTGACCTTATGAAGCATCCTTCATACATAAATATGAAGATTTCTTAAGTAGAAGAGAATAATTTTCACTAAGATAAATTTGCTACTGGATGGTGTACAAAATATATCATATGGGTATTTCCTCAAGGGTGAAATATCTTTTAAGTATGTGTACATGAAAGAAAAACCCTTCTAAATGTTTCTCTTTTGCGTGGTATCTGGGATTTCTTCAACCAAATGGAAAAAGTATAATTGCATGAAAGGATATCGAGAACTACACGTATTTTAACATACACTTCCCACACATGCCCCCAAAATCTTTTAAAAAGTAAGAGTCATATTTTCTGGGACAAAACAACATCTTCCTGGTTTGCTTTTGTATATTTAGAACAAAACCACCACAAAAATCTCTGAAATTCTAGCAGCATGAATAAGATCAACATCTTAACAGTGAAAACAGAATTGAGTTTACAGAGAAATACCCTTTTCAACCTTGTGTCTATCTTGTATCTTCTTTGTATCTTTGTATTTTATGAAAGCTCACCATTGTTTCTTCATCCCATTCAACAACAAAAGAAGGTAGCATAAAGTGATTCAAGACATTTAATCCAAGCTTAACAACTTATCTCCTACTTGAAATATTGGCAATGAACAGCCTGTCAGGTAGTGGAAAAACATATTTACATTTAGAGATTTGACTTCAACCTAATTTTCTTCTGCAGGATGCTGTAGATCTGCCCTGAAATCAATGGCATTATGATACAATCATTTAAAAGTGGGTTAAGAGAAAGTTTGAGTCAAAGGTAGCCAGATCCTTCGGACGAAGGAAAATATAATGATGGTAGAAGAGTTGAGTTTTTAATAAGTCATTTTAATACTCACTTTGGGAAAAATGAAAGTCCTGGAAGGCTGTAAGGTGACTGAAACTGAAGCACGACAAAAATAATTTAGCACTGAAAGAATCTGGAAAGTTAATCCTTTGACTACATTACAAATCCAATCATGTGGAGAGAAGCCTAGATGCAAACAGATGCGTGTCTTGGCACAATCTCCATTTAGCCATCTTACTCTTGTTCAGAAAAGACTGAAGGCACTTAGATAAACGTCCTCATGGCCCAGAGTTAAAAATAAATAAATCCCTAAATCCTTTCATTTTCTTAACTCTGCCATTTTTAAAGCTAGACAAAAAGTTCTAAATCAGGCCTCACAAATACTTGCTTGCGTCCTGAAATCATACTTTGTTCATTTCTCCTGATTTAGTCATTGCTCATGAACATTCACACTTGCAATTTTTTGTTTGCACATATGTTTAGGGAACATCTGTTCTTTGTTCCCATCTGATTATCTATGTAGCTATGCATGAAGGAGGCTACTGGTTGTCTGCTACTGTCGCTTATTTTTATCTAACTTTATGCGCTCAAGTCAGAGGGAGAAGGGACTGAATACAGCAGGAGCTGACTGTTTTCCTTGCACAGCTGGTGAAATGCCTGACTTTCACATGATGTGTATCTTCAGCAACCAGATATCAAGGCACTTTATTGAAGGAGGCCAGTGTCATTATCACTGCCTTGGAAACAGGGAGAAAAAAGACCACCTGACTTGGTCAAGACCAGTGGGAGAGCTTAACACAGACACCAGCTCTCCTGCATCCTCGTTCATGTCTCTCTCCTTTGCTCTACACTATCTTCCTATAATAAAAGGTGAACTACATTATTTCAAATAACTAGTTTGAAACTAGGAAGAAAAGAAGAAAGGAGTTACTCAGAAAAAGTAAGCGATCTGTTACATTAGATGATTTGGGGGCAATAAATAATTTCATCAGTGCATCCTGTCTGAGTATACAATTTCATTTGAATGATGATTGATAAAGCAACTTGAACATGGGTCAGCATTCAGGACCCTGCGACACTAATATATTTTTTTTCATCACTGAAGTTAGGACTATTTCCTACAGTGTTTGTTTTTCCGAAATACAGAATTTCCCTCCAACAATAGGTTCTTTAAAACTATGCAAGTTCACACCACAAATTAACTAGAAGATACTTGATAATAACATACATTTGCTACAAGTCATGTTTGTGATTGCCTCTCCTGCCAGGCATAGTGTAAGAATATGTAAGATGTGATGGAAGCAGCCAGGTTTCTGTAACAAAGGGTGGTTTTCCTTCCCAGGCTGTTTTTAAAAGTGTCTGGTATTGTACAGCGGAAGCAATTGCAGCAGAATGAAAGTTTCTGCTTTTTATCCCCATTTCTATTTACCTGCCTGCAAAACAATCTAAATTTTCCCTGCAATTCTCCTTGACATTTCCTTTATCTATTTTCCTTTCTCATTAGTCTGCCTCGTGAGAAAATATGGGTGCAGAATACTAAATCAACTTTATGGTCAACACATCTGGTGCATATTGACAGACAGATTGTCCACATACGTAAGTCTTGGGTTTGAGAATTTTTTTACCAGAAGTGTAAGAATATGTTCTTCCTGAACTGGAATACGTTCAAGAAAAACCTTTGCAAATAAAAGACTGTTATTCACCTCAAATTAAGCAGGTGGCATCATTATAGCAAAGCAATGTAAACATAGAAAAAGAGAAGAGAAAGACGTATTTTCTATCATTTCTCTGAGTATCTGTTTGGCTGGTTGTTCTGTTTTACCTTTTTGATTATATGCATTAAGTCATTTTCATTAAGAGGCATCCCAGGAGGAATTGGTCTATGTTAATTTACCCAAGGAGCAGACAAAAGTTTCTGACCCTAAGACTTGCCTTCCATGATTTTAATCTTGTTATGACATTCCAATGTCCCTGCAGCCCCTTTTACCACCCACAAAGTGAGACCCTTAGTCCCTTGACCCCCTTGTCCCCATGATGCTACTGACACCATTTCACAGCCTTGTTTCACTGCCAAATTTGCCACAAAGCACTGGGAAGCACTCAAAGGCTCAGAAGCCAAACTGTAGTTATCTGTCATCTTAGCAGACTCTTTTTCACTTTAAAATCAATCTTTGGTTGGATGTAACTTGTGTAAGCAGCAATCACAGCCTTCTTTCAGTGTTTATTGCTGGCTGTTTACTCACCGTACAGCCAGATTGGGAAGCTGAAGAAGTTATGCCAGTGAAGTATGTTGGAAGAATACAAAGCAGAAGTGGAGAAGAAAATCTGTACCTTATTATTCAATATGTACCTCATACTTTTAGACTCAAGTCAAACGTATCCAAAAATCACCTGCCATTATAATTTCCTACAAACAGTACCCTGAAGTTCAGAGACTAATTTTTAAGACAAATAAATACAAAACACAGGTGCATTACAACTTGAATTTGACAGATCTACTAGAGTTCACTAGAGTTTGGGGTTGTTGAGCCTGTAGCAAAGGAGGCTGAGGGGAGACCTTCTCGCTCTCTCCAACTCCCTGAAAGGAGGGTGTAGCCAGGGGGGGTCGGTCTCTTCTCCCAAGGAACAGGCCATGGGACAAGAGGAAATGGCCTCAAGTTGCCCCAGGGGAGGTTCAGATTGGAGATTAGGAGAAATATTTCCAGAGAAAGGGTTCTTAAGCCTTGGCCTGGGCTGCCCAGGGCAGTGGTTGAGGCCCCATCCCTGGAGGGATTGAAAAGCCGGGTTGCCCTAGTGCTTAGAGCCATGGTTTAGTGATGGTTTTGATCAGAGTGAGGTTGATGGTTGGACTAGATGATCTTAGAGGTCCCTTCCAACCTACACAATTCTATGATTCTATGACAAGCATGCCATTTCATACATCACCCCAATTAGAAGTGGAAGGGCATTTTGGGTGACTTTCAGATATTCTGTGTCTCTTCTTCAACACCAATGGGATTTGGTAATGCTCAGCAACTGGGAGGAGATGCTCAGCCTTTTGCAGGACTGAACCTATAATTATGAGTAGGCAGGAACGTTGATAAGCCAATGGTTAAAAAATACCTATGTCAAAGTGATTTGTTTAGGTGTAGCTGTTCACAGGACACATCAGAACTGTAACTTAAAAACATACCTCTCGGAGTTAATACAGTTATTCAGATATTGGAAATGGCAGTGGGTTTAACATACAGGTATGCCTGTTGTCTGAGCAGCAGGACAAGAGGGGAGAGGACAAGAATAGGAAGAGGGTGAGGATAAGAAAGAGGGGAAAAAGCGGAAAAGAGCAGAGAAACGAAAGAGAGAAACAATATTCCCATAGGGTCAATGAGGAAAAACGAGAAAGATGCTAAGAACGAGTTAAAGAGCTGAAAAAAACACTGCTGTGCAATGACAGCTTTGTAAGACCATGAAAATATACCAAAACAACAGCACTGCAAACAAATATGCATCTCTTTTAAGTAAAATCTTGCAAATCTTACTCAGGCAAAAAATATATTACAGTAACCGCTGAGTAGGATTTGCAGATTTCACCATTTACTAGCAGAATTTAGAGTTATTATTCTCATCTGGTTTTCATTAACACTGAAATTCCATGTGAAGTCCTAGCTTCACTGAAGTTAATGCCCAAACTGTCTTTGACTGTTAACGGGCTCTGAATTTCTGCATCATTAAGTACTACTACATGTATTAAGTAGCTTACAGCAGTATAACTTATTACATTAAGGACACATATTTCAGTGCACCCAGTAAAAGAGCACAGGCTAAAAGGAAACGCAAGACTTATTGGATCTTTAATCATCATCCTGGTTAGCAAAACTATAACCATATTTTCATGCACGCTTTGAGATGGCGTGAGAGCTGCTGCCAAAAGAAGCCAACCTAACCATTTTTGCTGGACAGTTTCTGATGTGAATTGGTCTCTGATTCAACTTGCTGCATAAATGTGCCAGTGAAAGGAGGGAGAAACGTGAAGTCAAGAATGAATGTCTGCCTACGAGAGGAAAGTACGTCTTCCTTCAGTGGAGATCATAGTTTGTTCCAGCTTCAAGCATTTGTGAAATTGCGATGGCAGAGGGATCAGGAGCTGTGATTTTTCGAGTGGTTTCAAGGTACAAGGACCAACAGACAACAGCATGTCAAACCAGTGAATGATAAACTTCAGTGCCTATTTATGATGTTCACGGCAGAAACAAGATAACTGAACTGTGCATCCAAAGACTCTGGCCCTGATGCTGCTGCTACCCTGGGTATCTTCAAGCCTCTGTGGTGTTCAGGCCCCCACTGTGGAGATGGGCAAGAGCTTGCTCTGCCCAAGCAGCTCTAAGCCCCTGACTGTAAACTATTCATGAAACAGAAGCATGAAGCTACAGTCAGCCCTGCAAGCATCAAAGGTCCATTGAAACAAAAATATATGGGCTTCTAGCCCACTCGGAGCACAGGCAGAGCATGCTTATGTCTGCCTGCAAAAGGCAATGCAAATGTAGCCGTCTTTCTTTTTCTTCTGTCACTCACTGAATCACACAGAATCATCATGGTTGGAAAGGATCTCTGAGATCACTGAGTCCAACCATCCACGCACAAAAAAAAAACCCAAACCCACAATCTCAGGCACTAGAGCATGCCCTGAAGTGCCACATCCACACGTTTCTTAAATACCTCCAGGGATGGTGACTCCACCACCCCCCTGGGCAGGCCCTTCCAGCGCCTGACCACCCTCTCAATAAAGTAATTCTTCCCAATATCTAATCTAAACCTCCCCTGCCCCAACTTCAGACCATTTCCTCTTGCCCATAATGACAGCATCTTATCCAGTAATGACAGCATTATTCCCTTGGGAGAAGAGGCCAACCCCCACCTCTCTACACCCTCCTTTCAGGGAGTTGTAGAGGGCAATGAGGTCTCCCCTCAGCCTCCTCTTCTCCCAACTAAACATGCCCAGCTCCCTCAGCCTCTCCTCATACGACTTGTTCTCTGGACCCCTCACCAGCTTGGTGGCTTTTCACTGGTCTGGTTTATTTGCACGGGGAGATCTTCATCGCAGCAACCCTCTCACACTCCAGATCCTGTTTGGACGCTTGGGTCCTACACAGCACCAGCAACAATTCCCCGCTGCTGCCTCTCAGGAAAGGGAAGTTTTAATCTGCTGTATCTGGATAAACCCGCGCTGCAAAGCTGCAGGCAGCAGATAATTCCCTCTCCATCACCAGGTTTAATTCCCAGTTTCCAGGGAGTGGAAGCGGAGGGTGGAAGCTGCAGCAGGTAGGAAGAAGGAGTGCTGCTAATTATGAACCATGTGGGGGGCACGGATTTTTTTTTTTTTTTTTGCAGTGAGTACTAACAAAACACCGTATTGCCAGTGCAGCAGCTCCAAATGGAAAAACACAGTGATGCCTCTGACAACTCTAATGGAGACAGGAGAGCCCCAAGAACATCCCAGTACAGCTCCATTGACTTCAACAGGCTACAGCAAAAATAGCAGAAACTCACCTACTGAGAAACTAATAATGAGTAGGGGTCTTTTTTACTCACCTTCCTTTTCTATCTGCTCTTGAAGTAACTTAAATAACACCCCAGAAAATGGAAAACAAATAAGTTGTGCATAAAAAAGGGAGATAAAATGGGATTTAGAAGGGCCAAAAAAATATTGGAGGAGCTGGGAGAAAGGAAGGAGTTAGCAAATGAAATCTTGTCCTGATTATCTCATAGTTCTAATGATCTGAAAAGAGGGGGCGGAAAGAACAAGGAAGAGATCAAGGAGCTTAGAGTAATTAATTAATTCATTGTTTGGATTGTCTCCTATTCTTCAGCACAGAAAAAGAAATCAAGATTAAAAATAAAAATGAAAGTGAAAGTTATTAGAATAATTAACTCATAATTACATTGTTGTGCTGATTTGTTTTTGTTCTAACTATAAAAAAGAAGTCCAATAAATTCTACTTCATCAAGTTATTTTTTAACACTTTTTTTTTTTTTCCAAAGGAAAAGCTTTTGAAGTGTGCAATTTAATGCCATTTGCAAAAAGGAAGGAAGATCATTGCTCAAACCAAAGAGACCAGCCCAAACAAAGATCCCCTGTATCAGGCTAAGAAACTGGGGATGCCCGCTCAATTGGGACTGGTCTATCTTTACAAGGCATTGCACTCTAGGAGACACCTCGCTTTCTTTTGTGTAGCCCTGACAAGAAAATACACTCCTAAACATGTGCTTCTGTGTCCAGTTTTGGGCCCTTTACCACAAAAAAGACCTTGAGGGGCTGGAACGGGTCCAGAGAAGGTGAGGGGTCTGGAGCACAAGTCTTGTGAGGAGAGGCTGAGGGAGCTGGGGGTGTTGAGCCTGGAGAAAAGGAGGCTGAGCGGAGACCTTCTGGCTCTCTCCAACTCCCTGAAAGGAGGGTGTAGCCAGGGGGGGTCGGTCTCTTCTCCCAAGGAACAGGCCATGGGACAAGAGGAAATGGCCTCAAGTTGACCCAGGGGAGGTTCAGATTGGAGATTAGGAAAAATGTTTCCATGGAAAGGGTTCTTAAGCCTTGGACTGGGCTGCCCAGAGCAGTGGTTGAGGCCCCATCCCTGGAGGGATTTAACAGCCAGGTTGACCTAATGCTTAGAGACATGGTTTAGTGATGGTTTTGATCAGAGTGAGGTTGATGGTTGGACTGGATGATCTTAAAGGTCCCTTCCAACCCGGACAATTCTGTGATTCTAATGCAGAATTGGAAACCTGTCATGCAACTGAACTTCACAAAGCCCGAAACACTGCTTCCGAAGAGGTGAGATTCCCCACATGTTTAAGTGGAAAACTGCTGCTCTGGATGACCTCTGCCAGTGCAGATTCTCAAGTGTCTATTTTTGATGAGAAGAGGGAAGCGTGTGGCTCCAGCCCACCTCAGCTCAATCACGCGCCACATCTTTGGGCAACGCAGCAGCAGATCTGTTGAGCAGCTTTCTGCTGAGGGAGCAGAAAGGCCAAACAGCTGTGCCCCACGCCATTGCCCCTCTTGGTTGGAGAAACCCAGGCTGCTCCTCCTGGTGAGAGTCCCCCGCTGGGGGCAAAGCTGCCCAGGGCTAAGGATGGAGATCCACTCAGGCACCGATCTCGACAGAGAAACCGCTCATGTGCAAGGACAAATGGTTTTAAATCTGCTTGTGAACCTGAGAGAGGTTACCCCTGGGCCTTGCAGTGATTTGACAGCGTGTACTATATGCATAATGTATGTGACTAGCACAGACCCAGGGATGATGCAGTATACAAATGAGTACTGGAATGGAAAAGGTATGCACCGGTTCGACTCGTCTAAATTAAAAACACAGCGAAGCCACTGCTGAACAACGCAATACACCGAGCTCCCTCGGCAACAACGCAGAGGTGCACCGTCTAGGACAACAGCTAGTGCCACCAACGTCTCTGAAATACAAGGTGAACAAACCTGGGAGGAAAAAAAGAAATAAAAAAAACATCGCCGTCCTTGCTAGCAAGACCCAAAGAGACCCAAAGACCCAGCAATATTACAGGATGAGGCTGGTGGCTGCTGATAAAGTGATCAGCCCCCCAAAAGTCCTACGCTGGCCACAGGCAACACTAGCCTGGAATACGCAGGATCTCATTTATTCCATCTGGTTTTGTTACTTCTTTTAATACCTTGTTGTTGTCCTGGTTATGTTATTCATGGTAGCATATATTGTTAATTATCATTCTTATTATTGCTACTATTATTACTACCGTAATTACTATTGTTGTTATCATTATCATAAACCTCCATAGCCCCTGCAAATATTGAAGTTGGCCAAATGCCTACTTTAAGAAACACATTTAGGGAAAGCTGAATCTGAATCATTGGTAAATTTTGGCTTTTTAATATTCCTCATATTTAGCTTACAATATGGAATTTATTTACCTCCAGTCAGCCTCTTTGTTGGATATTTTACATCATCTACAGGCTACTCACTCACCTAGACTGCATATTCCAGCACTGTGTCAAATTTTACCTGATGTGAGGAGTTTAAGGAATGGGAAAAAAGAAGACTTGAAAGGGAACTGCTCAAGACACCAGTTGAATATTGTATGAAAGACAGTCTTATGCATACAGTGGGACAAGTTTGCAGATGATGAAAACAGCTGTAGTTTTGGTGAAGCTAGTAGACCTGTGCTAGAAGGTAACAATGTCTTACTAGACACGGAGATTTCAAGCGGAGCTTTAATTTTCCAAAGAACCTATCCTAGCTAACTTGTTTCAAGGATTTGAGAGCTGATCCCTCCAGAAGATAAAAAAAAAAAAAAAAAACACAAGAAAATAAATGCTGTATCATGGGAATTTATGATATCTTTAGTAGACTGGCACATTTTAAAAGTTGCTCCATAATGCAGTCATTTTTATTTCAGCTATTCCTCGGCACTTTTCAATTATTAAAGTTTAATGCACAGAATTCCTTGAGGACTTTCACATTTATTAACAAAGCATTTTATGTGCTAACAGAAAATCCCAAAATTAGGAGAAATCATTTACAAGGAGACAACAGCTGTTCCAGCATTAAAACTTTAATTGGCACCCCCTAACAGATCGTTGGGTATTTCAGTCATCCTCTTAAGGATGGGATAATCCTTATATTATTCAGAAAGAGAACAATTTGTAAGAAGAGGATTGCGCATTAGCAGAGATTGAGTGTGTATGCAGATGCAAATACATGTCTGTCCAAAATAGATGGTGCCCTGAGCAGCCACTGTGAGTCAGGAACCTGAATTCTGTCAGTCACCTGTGATTTTAGACAAGCCATTTCTCTAATTTGCTTCCCTACTCACTTCTTGCCAGTAAATCTTCAAAGTTCTTCAGAACCATGGTCATATCTCACTACCCCTGCTATTAAACAGAGCCTTCAGCTACCTTGGTAACGACAAAAATAACGGATATCATTTGTTAACACACAAGAATGTGAGAAGGTGATTCCTTGTGTGCTACGTAAATGGGAGAGAAAGATAATTTCTGCTGAATATCTACGCATTCTGAATCAACACCAAAGCAACATAAATCAGCTCTGACAATGCATCCCTCATTCAAATTCTTCTATTCATAAACAGTGTTTTTAAGAATTAGGTTAGTGTCTGAGAGACAGAGAAGACCATTGATGAAATTATTAGTGGACTGGCTCAATGGCACATTTGGGAAAAAAAAAAAAGGATAAAATGAACAGAGTAATTGGTACAGTAAATTACCTCCGTATTTTAACATCCATTCATCTAAACCTTGCACCATTGGTACGAAACTGAAAACTATTGGTGTGCTTCTCCTCAGAGATTTTTTCCATCTCTGAACAACATCGTCAACAAAGTTTTTTTCTGTTTTCCTTCATTCCCAAGCAGCCTAAATAAAACAGTAACGGAGAATCACGGAGAAGATGATTAAAAGTGGTATTTAAAAAAATGCCTTGGGATGGGATTTCATTTCATAAGCAGCAGCTTAAGTGTTTTGTTGATCTTGGGTCTTAGAAGAAGCTTTGCTCCAATGGTAGGAAATACATAATGGTTTCACAGCTTAGCCACACTAACAACCAAGTACATCAAATGCTTTCTTCATACCATAATGAAGAAAATGCTTCCTAATATTTGCCTTTGAATATTATGTGGGAAACGGAAAGCAAAGCAATGATTATTTGCAGAAGAGTAACCCAACTATTTTCAACTCTTTCAATTAACTTCAAATTTAAGAATGAAAAAAGCCAACAAACTATTATTCAATTAAGATTTCAAATGGTTGATTCTGAAAAAGATGAGACAGTAAAGATGAAACAGTGGTTAAAAAATATATACTTTTGCAAAAACTTATTGTTGTCTTGCTTTCACAGGCAACCCTCCTATTAACTTTGGTGGTGATGTATCATTATTGCATGTTTTTCTCTGCTCACAGCTAGTCTCCAGCTTCTGGCCAAAGCAGATGCCCCATTTCTGTTGCAAGCATAAATGCCAAGGACCTGAAGTATACGTGCACGAATATGGACCTAAATTTAGCTCTAAACACAGATCTACACTGAGGAACCTTTCACTCCACAGAGAGCTTGTAACAAGGTCCACTGTAGCTCTTGGAAGCCTAGTCTGAGTAAAGGAAAATCCTCCTTAAATTCTAGTCACCCCTTTGCGAGGTGTACACAGTTGCGTGAAACACTCAGGTCAGATTTTTCAATATCTATCAGCTTCTAAAAAATAAAATGTCTGGATTATGACAACTGATCCTTACAACCATCATATCTGAATTCAGCAATTCATGTGTACCTTGATGCAAAAGGAGGTCTTTCATCCAAAGAACATCATTACAAATGACTGATACCTGTTGTTCTGCATTGTTAAGGAGATGCTGCAGAAAAAATTGTATTTAGTGTCACTCTCACAGCTACTACTCGGCTTTGCATTTCAGCAGCAGAAAAAAATCCATCAAGAATTGCTCAGAGGGGAAAGCTGACAAGAAAGGGAAAGGTACATCAAAACGTGAGTGACAATCCTATTGACTTAGCCTCAATCACTCTTAAAATACTGTATTAGATATACATGCATGCAGTAGTGTTCGTACTTCCATATGATAAGAAAACCAGGCAGAACAGATACATTTTCAGTTTAGACACAGAACAAATGAAATTGTAAAAGTTTGTATTGTACAAAAGCATAGTGCTCCAAAACTAGTATTCAGCACGCGTGGGAATCAAGACTATAGACCAGAGATTATAACAAGGTTTCTCCTTCCTTTCTATATGCATCTATATACATAGTGTAGTCCATCCTCAGTATTATTTTAACAGTTTGGATAACATAACTATACTGTCTCACATGAATGCCGTAACCACATGACTTGAAGCTCATCTACTTGCATAACATTTTAAATCACGTATTCTCCCTGCTTGAGGCAACACTGACAGTCCCTCTCATACTTGTCCCTGCCAGGTCAAAGTAGGAAAGAGTAAGAAGTAAGGTTTCAGGGTTCAGATGCGCTGGGGTAGGGCTGCAGCACCGTTTCACGTTCACTCGACAGGAAGCCAAGGAACTGGACAGTTGCATGCCAAAGCTTGCAGAGGTATTAATGAAAATAATGTGGATTTAACACATAAATTCACACAGTGGAAAGACTTACTTGCCGGATCCCCAATATGAATAAATGCCAGAGAAGAGGTAATCTAAATGGTTATTAGCATAATTTGAGTGCTGAGTGCTGTTCTGCTCCAGCTACAAATGTGATTGAGACATATGCTTGCTCTGATGGAGGAAATTAGCAGAGGATTACCTCTTTCCCTAAGAAGATTAAACTAAAAAGAAAAAAATAATTTGCTTTCCATTGCAGTGCCATACTATCTACCATTAAAAGGAAACAGACTACATTAAAAAGGACCATCAGTTTAATGGAAAGATTATTCTGACAGTTGCCAGCTTTACAGCCTGTTTAGTCACGTAAGGCAAGCCCACGTAAGAAGCAACAGCAGAAGCTGTTGCCTTAGCCCAGACAGCAGAAACAAAAAGAATTTGTAATGAAATAATGAAATGAAACCAGGAGATCAGGAGTTTCTTCTAGATTCCTGCCCTGCCAGCATTGTAGAACTATTCCATCATCCCATCCCATCCCAACAGAGGAGCCTATGCAAAACTGCTGGTTATAGGAACTGGGGGAATGGACAAAAATGATCCCATTCCTTGTCACCCTAACCCTGCCCAAGCCTTCAAGATTTGTTATAGAGTTCAGTATCTACGTATTGTGATTGAAAGCTGAAGTATGAAGGAACAGGGATTATAACGCAGTTACTCCTGGTATCCTCAAATCCACACTCCACGTGCCACACAATCGTGTGCCAGTCACGGGAAAGCGTCCAGGCTGCGCTGCCCAAATGCACTGCTAATGATGCTGGAGGGGGCTGCCCATGCAAAAGGTCGAAGGACGTGCAAGCATTAACACACGTGAGCCATAACACCTTTCCTCATTACCTGACAAAAAACACCCAATCCACCCGCACGTGATTTTGCAGTATTCTGTTACCACTGTGGACAGAGAAAACATAGGCATTTTGCAGGTATTTTCACTGTGTCACGAGCAGCATCTATGGTTTTCCCCTGTTCTGCAATAGCCCTAGCTGAATAAAGATACACAGGAACCTTGTTTCCAGGTGCTTTTTATAACCACCTAGGTACTTTTCTTGAACAGAAAGGGTTCAATTAGAAATACAACCAGAAAAAAAGAAAAGCCAGAGCCTAGACAGGCCTACATCCTACTCGTATCTTGTGCACGGCACTTCCCACTCTCTCATACAAGCTCTTCAAGCTGCAGAAAATAACAACCACTTAGCCCAGGAGTATACCTGTGGTCCGGTAACTCTAAGCCCACTTCCCAGCTCTCTAAGGACCCCAGTTTAGAGATTATTGTGGCAGAGAATAGGTCTCATATGTACTACCTCCTTAAAGATGAGAGATTAGGATACGTCCCATTTATGATGCCCATTTATATTAATTCCCGCATCTCTGTTTGACCGAACCAGTCAACTGCACTTAACCTCAGCCTGCAGTACGAAGCAGTCGTATCTAAAACACTCGTATTACTACTGCCATGCTAAGGAAAAACATCTTCACCTCTCCTTACGCAGCTCACTCATGTGGAAACCGGATAAAAGAAAGCATTAGGAGGCAACTTGCGCTGGAGCTGGTGCCTGATTCCAGGCACCGCTCTGAAAAAGCGCTGTAGAAAAGAAAAAAATAAAAACAAACACCAAACCACCCTAAAACCCTGCACTAAAATGACGTTGGCGGAGCAGAGTCGGGAGGCGTTGTGACTCAGACACACATGGCTGAGTCACCAGTCCCCTGTGCCTTCTCACTGCTCCTGTCTGACAGTAATTTCCCGCAGGCACAGGCTAGCTGGCAATTATTAGCCACCTCCCCTTGCCCACCCCGGACCAGATTAGCTCTGCTTCCAGCTAAGCGCAGACAGAAGGATTGATATGAGCAGGTTGAACGTCTCACTTTGGTGTTTCTGGATTATGCACGGGGAATTGGCCTTCCCTCTCAGCCTGTTTTTTTCAGAGACACAACCCAAGACGCAACGTAGCCAGCTACCACCTGATGGGTTCAGTGCAGAATCAAAAAAAAAGCCAACAAAACAAAAGTCTTATCCCTGCTTCAGGAATGTAGAGATCTGGCCTTGGCAGGCAGGTGTAAGACAAATGTTTGGTTTTAATCAATAACATTTATCAAACAAATAAATGCTTTTGAGGGGAAATGGGGGAGATACCTTTTGCAGCAGGAAAATGTCCTTTCCTGAAGGATGAGAAGAGTACTTACATTACATCCTCAACAGCAAGGCCTTGTTTACTCATTAAATACTTTGTCTTATTCCAGTTTCAGCCTGCGTACAATGAGTGTTCAGTACCCTTCTTACTGGTTATCTATGCATTTTCTTAAATGTACCACTTTTTTATCTGTCAGCGTGCTGTCCATTGAATGCTGGCAGATGACAGTGGCAATGCTGGAGAGCACAGGGCAGGGGATGGGCCAAGGGGGATTGCCCTCTTCCCAAGGAAGGATTCATCACCTAAGGACAGAGTGTAGGTAAAGAGGCTCCTGAGAAAAGCAAACCATTTGCTAGAGGTGACATTTAGCAGCTCTTTCAGCCCCCAGTTTTTATTTTAACAGCCAGTTAATCCAAACACAAACAAACTGTCCCTAGCAAAGCCCACGTTTTATTGCTAACATGAGGTCTCCTCCTCCAGCTTGGAGATTCAGGCTCCACAGGTGCACAAGAGAGCTGACATACTGAAGGGAGTGCAAGTGCTCAGGAATACCTATCTGGATCCAGGAAAGGAACTACTTATATAAATAGATAAAGTAAGGGCATGGATCATCACAGTTCAAAGTCCTGTCAAAGAAAAGGAGAACTGCAAGAGCACAAAGCTCTCCTGCCTGGGTGGCCCTTCTGGATGTAGCACAATGTGCATTAGGACAAGACCGCATTGGGAAGGTGCCAGTGATTTATCTAGGGAACTTTAATCTCTGGCTACCAATCTGAAATCTTTCAGGAACAGAGAAAAAAAAAAAATCTTTTAAAAATTGAAGCTAAGCTACCTGCAACCATTTTGTAATTTTACACATTAAAAATAAACAATACGCAGTTAGCAGTCTCATTCCCCGGACTCTTCCTGCCATGAGTTTTAGCCGACTACATTTATTTGCTTCCTGATAACATGTTCTCAGAATTGCACAGTATCACCTTTTCCAGTGCAAAACCAGACTCTGACATAAACAAATCTGATTTTGCTTACAGAAAGGAACACTGTTAGATTTACACTATCTAAAAGGGCAGAAGTTAACTGTTCTTGTCACCTTTATCCTAAAGAGGGCTCAGAACAGGCAACAGATCTTTGCTTTTCTGATTTGATATAATAAAACTAAAGCAATTAAGCACTCATTTTTCACAACACGGAAAGCAGTTTTTACACTGATTTCAGTTCTGCCAACAGGGTTGTCACCCTGACCCCAGGGTGATTTCATTCTCGATCTCTCTGTTTTCTTCCTGATAATCATCCTCACTCTTCCTTAAAAGATTCCACAATGGTGAGATTCGGGTGTCTCGGTCCACTCTGCTTGCTATGGCAAGTGCTCCCTTCAGGCTATCTGGCCACTATGACTGTGAATACCAGAGGATTTCAAGTTATTGTATACGGCATCTCCTCCAGCAGGTGAAAAACTCAACCCATTACTGATCCCAGCCTTTGCTCTCAGTTCTCAACTCTGAGCAAAGACTATAGGGCGGAGAAACGCTGGGCTCGTCCTTGCATCTTTAGTGATCCCAGTGTCTGTAGCAAGAGCAACCAGAGAAAGAACAGTCCTTCACAATGTCAGCCCCGTGCGGGACAGAACATCGTTCCATCATGCCCTGACAGCAGCTTATATGAGATGGGAAGTTATCGTGCTGGATCTCAGCCAGGAGCACGACTCCCTCTCCTCTGGAAATCAACAGAGATTTGACCATTGGCTGCTGTGGGAACAAGAATAAACCCTTGCTGTTGCTGGGCTTGCAGTAGGGCTCTCCGTGCCACCCGCTCTCTCTTTGCTTCCTCATTAACATCCTGTAATTGCAATGGCTTTGTCAGGCTGGTTTACACTGCCCAAGGCAAAAGAGAAAATGCCCACCTTTCCACCACGGGGTCATCTGCATAAACAATTAATGAAGAGTTGTTGCCCTCAGCTAATGTCCTGTCTGTCAAGTTGCTATAACCCAGGGCTAGTTAGATCTTCCGAACAACGATCAGTTGCTGCTAATGCTCCAGTAGACTATTAAACTCCTGTTGGCAGGCTAAAGCATCAGACAAACATAGTGGGCTTCTTGATTAAAATACCGAAAAGACTGCATCCTGCTGTCAATAATGGTTTTGATCTCCGAAAAGAAGAAAAATACCTTGTGGCAGAAATGTAATTACAAGAGAAACGCTGTACTTCCCTGGTTTAGAGCAGATGGAGAAAAGGTCAGCTATCAATTAAGCTGTAGGATAAAATATTCTCATATATAGATAAGAAAAGAATCAATGAAAATAAACTCCTTTGTATGAGAATAGATGTGTTCTCTATTTCACTTATACTGCAAGGAGATGAGCAAGCAAATGCCGAAGAAAAGTAGTTCACTGGCTACCTTCTAACAATGCCATGATAGTATTTTAAGATAGCCTTCAAAATCTGAGACCTACATTTAAGCAAAACCTGTCCTGCACATTTGCATTTTTTTGTTTCTGTTCAGCACCATTTCAATTTAAAATAATGAGAGATTTTTCCTGGCAGAAATAGTATTTTCTTGAGATTCCATTATTAAGCCTGCCATTTCACATTTAAAGTTCGATGTTAGCAGATAGAGCTGGGTCAAAGAGGGAGAAACTCCTTATGATGAAGATTAATTAGTGGAATGAGTACGTACCAAGCTGAACAATTCCAACAGAACTATATAAATAAAATGTCATTAAAATAAACAGTAGCTAGTTTAGTTACGCTCTCATCAAAACAGTCTTTAAAAGTAATTTTTCTTGAACTAATATTTTTGAAAGAGTGGAGAGGTTCTGTCCTGAAGTTTTCATGCTGAAATATGGCCTCTGCCTTAGACATATCCAAGTCCACTTAGGAAATAAATTACCATGGTAAAAGTACGCTTCATCTTTACTCATTAATGAACTATTCAAAGAAAAATAATTTGTATTTACTTCTGAAATACTCCTGAGTATATGAATTACATTTCCAAGTATTTTTAACAGATGTGCTGGGCATCTTCTCCATTGTACAGCACGTGTACATGCTGTACACGTATGTACAGCATGTGTCATGCAGAAACAAAAAATAATAAATCATTTTCTCCAGTGTTTACCAGCTCCCTTTTCTTGTGCATAGAAATTTATCCTTTTGAGTCTATTACAAAAATTATACTAAAAGTAATCACAAGTCATCCTGTTTAAAGTTTAAGGAATTAATGCCTCAGTTTATTATTGATGAATGATAGTTTAACCTAAAAAATTAAGATAATATGTTTACTTGAAGTGCCCATGAACTTGTCTCCAAATTCTACCCTATTTATTTCCTTCAATTCTCTCCCCATCTATTTCTCTCATGCGTCCAAACAATGGCTAAGACTCAGAAATATGCCAGTGCCAAGCACAAATGACCGGTGTGCACAGACAGGGGCAAACTACTTTGTGTCACATAAGCTACGATATCTCCAACAGCAAAGGTCAATGACAGGTATTTCTCAAGGGAAAAAGAAATAAAAATGACCAAAACAAGTCTACCCTTTGAGGACATTAATTTATTTCCTATTTCTGATTGCTCTGTGAGCTAGATCTAATTCAGACCTTAACTTATAGCTGGGCTCTATTTGTTTAGAAAGAAAGCCTCTTTCTTTTCCCTGCTTTGAGTAGGATATTAATTGTTGTCAAAACATCAGACTTGCAGAAGATCATTTTGCTGTTGCCTGTGCCACGATTCAATAAGCTTGTAAGCTTTTGCTGATTTAATTTCACACATGCCAATCACTTTCAAAATTTTGACTCAAGAAGTTAAAAACCATAGTCCATCAATGCCTGCAAGCTGCTGAGGAGTCACCTTGCAGCTTCTACATGGTACATTCAATGCTCAGCAGACTTCTGCTCGTTCTAAATAAGCATTTAGAGACCAGGCAGGACAAACGGACCTGATAACGTGTACGTTCCTGAAAAGGATCTGAAGGAGTGACATATATGAAAAGATAAACCCCTGCTATTTCCATTGCCAAGATTTTTTTTAGTGTAAATAAGATAATTTCTTTTCTTTACTGCTAAAATCCAGAAGTTTAGTTTTGGGCTCTTTCCTCCCAAATGCACCCCCCTTTACACTGTATAAAGAGCATTCAGCTTTAAAAATGGTGTTAAACACCATAAGCTTTGACCTTCTGTGCATTTCACTCCATCCTCTCCAACTACTGCTCAGTTCCTTCACAAAATACTAGTGAATTAGATCCAATGCCTACTACCTACTAAACTTTTAAAAAACGTTCACTGCTAAATCTATCAGTAAATCCATTTTCAAAGCTATCTCCTAGCTTCCATAAGTTCAAGTTTAACACTTTGAGACAAATCCACATATAGAAGATTGAGTGCACACTACATTATGGCTGCCACTTATATTTACACTGCACAGGTGAATAATAGGTTGACTTACTCCATACACGATATTTATACCGAACGTTTGAAAACAGTCATGTCAATTGCCCAGATACCAGATCTCTAAATTGCAGTGCCACCAATGGAATCCTGAAAATATAGCTCAGGTAGCTCCAATTTTTAAATCACAGAACCAACATAACATAAAATGTAAATAACTTTCATCGGGGATTAAAAAGATGTTTATAATAAGAACAGCAATATCTGAAACATTTTGTGTAGCATTTTTTCCTGGCACAAATTAATGGCATTTATTTCATACGATTCCACTACTCATGATAGACCAGGGCAGTTTACAAAGCCGCATCTATCATTAATGTCTGGATCAGTTATTCTTTGATGCCTTAAGTGCCTTGGTTTGTGTATGCTTCTGAGCAGATGGAGAGTGAATTCTGATTTTGGCAATTAGCAGATGGGTCACCTAACATAATTTTTAGTTAGTTAATATATTAGGTTTTGTAAAACAGAGGCTTAACGAACTATTTTACGTATAATTATTAATAATTGTAACTATTACATGGCGAGTAGGCAAGCTGCATAACTGTTATGTACCCAGTAAAGGGGCACACTCAGCTCTGGTCGTATAAAGCTATTGCTTTACTCAGAAGAGAAAGAATCTCATAAGGGTAGCAAATGCCAGTCTGCTCCTTCTACAACAGCTCTGTATTCGAAGATACAAAAACGTTTTAAAGAGGGTCTTATTTCTGTCATTCTCAGATGAGAAAGTTGCGCTTCAAATGGCACAGGAGTTTGGCAAAAGTCAGGCTGGGAACTGTTACCAGAGCTAAGAAGAGAGCCCGTGCTCCTGCGCTCAGCCAGCATCCCTGCCCAGCATCCCTGCCTCTCAAGAAGCACCACACGGGATCAACCCAGAAGGAGAAACCTTCAGGGTCACGGGCCATCAGCCCTGGCTCTCAACAGTGACAGCTCAGCCCTGAGAAGGGAGGAAGATACATCTTTCCACTTACCCATTTTGATTCCTTCCTCTACCTTTCCCTTCCTTCAACTCTGCTTTGTCCAAGGCAGACTGCTGTGCATTTCCCCGCCCTGCAGGGGTAAAAAAAAAAAAGAACCCAAAAAATGGTGAAAATCTACAAATCATCCCATAACTTGCCAAAGCAGCATTACACTTTATTCCAGAGCTGGGAACTATATAGAAAATGAGAAAGAATCAGCCATTCCCAAGTAACTATATCATCATTTATTATCGCATCCATTCCTCAATGGTTAATGCAGGTCAGGGTAATTTAGACATCTTGAAGCAGCTCTAAATTACTCTTTGGCCCTCGATCATTCTTTATAGCACCTCGGACTATAGCACAAGGTCACTTTTTTCCTCCCTTCCATAGGTGATCTGACAGCTGAGGATCTTGAAGCAAATCTCTAGGAAGGGTCAGGAACTCTCAGAATCACAGAGGAAAAGCAATTCAGAGGTGATCAGAGAGAGCACGGGAGTCTCTGAATCAGGGTGGTGGTTTTGCCTGTTAAAAAGATGAATTTAGTCCCTGACAACCAGAAAATGTCCTTCAGTTTGGGTTATTTCTTAGGGTCTAATTAAATTATCCTGGGTGTCTTTCTCTCTGTAATGCTCATCAGGAGGCTGACAGATTTGGTTCCCGCATCTCAGGAAAAATTGCATGCATATGTCAGTGGAAAAATCACAGTCTTCAGTCATGGTTTCGAGAAATATCATATAAATAAATGAAATCTTAGAACTGTTTTCTGGGAGATCTCTCTATCTTTTCTTCCTCTCACACATACAGGCTCCTCACTGGGCACGAGGCCTATGCAAATGTGAAAAGTGACTTTAGGGATACAAAGTGCATCCTGCTTGCACCGAGGTTTTCAGACTGTCTTGAACAGATTATTCACCACGTATAGAAGCCAAGNGAGACCGACCCCCACCTCTCTACAGCTTCCTTTCAGGTACTTGTACAGAGCGATAAGGTCTCCCCTCAGTCTCCTCTTCCCCAGACTGAACAACCCCAGCTCCCTCAGCCTCTCCTCGTAAGACTTGTGCTCCAGACCCCCTCACCAGCTTCGTTGCCCTTCTCTGGACCCGCTCCAGCACCTCAATGTCCCTCTTGTGGTAGGGGAAGGTTTCCCACGTGGAGAACGCTTTTTAAAATCCAAAATACAGAGATTTGGGGTTTCCATATTTCCATAGTATTTCCAAAGATTCCCTTTTCCAAGAAAACAAAAGTGAAGTTGAAAACCTAGAGATTAATAGGAATCATCCCTATGGTGAAACAGCTGAGCTGTATTTTAAGAAATGTTCATGTGCCATTCAGAGACCACACAAGACTATCCCACTTGTCTGCCTCTTACTATAAAAAACAAAAAAAGCACAAGAGACAGAGAGAAAGGGAGAGTGAGTGAAGAAGAAAGCTGAGTGAAGGAGCACTCTGAAGCAGCTGAGGATACAGTTACCAAGTATTAGGGGATCAGCCTGATGAAAGGATTCATTATGGGATCCCAGGACTTCAGGAGATCAGAGGAGCCTTGGGGATGTTTTTAGATCCTGGATTCCAACATGCCATTCCTACTGAAACCTGAGGATGACCTTAAATACTCAGAGATAGACCCAGGGATAAGGTTACTACATAGCCCGTCTACAGTGATTTGTTAGTGAGAACCCATTAACGAGCAACTAGTTCCCTTAACCAAAGAACAACAACTTATACTTAGTAATAACATGACTAAGACATTGACCTACTTGAGCAATCAACTCTTACGCCAGGAGAAGCCAAAGAATCTTAAGGTCTCGGATTTCTCTTCTCACCCCATTTCATTCACCTGTCATGCGTAGGATGACTGGGCAAGCACTGGTCTGCCTCATGCTGAAGCTCCGGTCCCACTAAAGTCCATGACAAAACTCTTGTTGGCTCATAATCCTGTTGACCTAATCCAGCATTGGAATAGGCTGCCCAGAGAAGCGGTTGAGGCACCATCCCTGGAGGTGTTCAAAAGATGGGTTGACATGGCCCTCAAGAATATGGTTTAGTGTGGTGTTGTTTGTGTGGGTTTTTTGGTTTTTTTCTTATTTCTTATTTATTTTTTTTTGTCAGAGTTAGGTTGATGGTTGGACTAGATGATCTTTAAGGTCCCTTCCAACCTAGAGTATTCTATGATTCTATGATAAGACCGTGCCTTCCCTATCAAACTTAAACAATACATTTTGATTTACTGTCTCACTTATTGCACTGTCTTTCTCTTTCTTCTGAGGAGGGAAGAAGTCTTAAAAAAGAAGTCTTTTCTGTCTCTTCTGCTTAACCATAGTATCTGAAAGTAATGTTATTATAAGCGCTACAAAACCAAAGGAGCTAATGTTGTCTGTGCATTAGCTCTCTAAACTATTAAATGGACTCCACTGTTTTCTCAAGGGTTCAGCATCCAAGCTGGGATAGTCTAGCGTGGCCGAGACCACTCTGTGATGCCACCCACAGACGCTGCGCTGGCTTTTGCTGGGCTGCATTGACTTGTGTGCTTGGACTTTCGGGGTAGACACTGCAGAACAGCAACACGAGCTGCCCTATGGATCCTCTCCCAGCCTGCTGTAGGAGAACTCAATCGCCTTTTTCGTGCTAACGGGCAAAAACTGACCTTGAACTAGCAGTTCATTTACACAAAACGCTTCCAAGTGAACACATTTCACATTTCTATCCTGTGCCTTCATTTTGGCTGGAAGGAGCAGCAACAGTCCAGACCAATGAAGCAAACCAGTTATTAGCATAACTCTCAGAGGAAGAGACAGAAGGGGGAAGGAGGCTTCATAGCAACTATTTCTCCAGTGGCTGGCTAATGAGAGAAAAAAGAAACAGGAATCCTTTCCTACAGCTACAGAGATCGTACATGAAGAGAAATAAGGGGGGGGAATATTTACAGAGGTGCTGATAGATTCGGTGATGATTTATTCTGGGACACCCAGCAAACAGAACAGTAGCAAGACAGCTCTATAATGGGCCGACTAGCAACAAAGCCAGATCTTCTGCCCGAGGAAGGTCCCATCTCGGATGTCTGTGAGGAATATGGTGGTCCAGACTCGGCTCTACAGATCAGTGAACCATTCAACCTCAACCCTGCCAAGCACTTCAAAGCAAAAATAAACAAGAAGTTTTAATGGCTTTCTATGTATCTGTAATAACAAGGATGAATCAAAATTATCCACAGACACACTAGCAGGAAAGGAAGCACTGATCAAGAGAGAATGCATGGAGCACTAAGGACCACCTTTTGGTCCTTCTACAGCTGCAACAGGAGTATCCTCCAAAGGAGAGGCAGATGAGCTACTCTGTAAAAACCGCAAATGATAATTTCTATCTACTAGTCCAATCTGCATGCATCAAAATTCACGTCAGGACTACAAAATCCCAAATACTTTGGTTTTGTTGGGTTTTTATATGTGGGACCTTTTTGAGAGTCACATCCAAAATATCTGTAAATACAAATTATACTTAACCGCTGTCCCTCTTTCTCAAAGATCTGAAAAGCTGAAGTACTAAAACGGTATTTATATGGCAGAAAAAAAAAAGCAGCAAATGCCAGCTGATGCTTACTTCAGCTGTAACTGGCAACAGAAATGTGTATTTTAAATGCACGTGTGCATGCACACACACATACATGTCTCAAGTTTGCACCTAAGACTATACAGCAGTTGCTCTGTAAGATGTAGCCCAGCATACCTTATAAACGGTTGTACTCCAGCAATTTATTTACAGTGAACTTTTTTCTTTAAATAAAAATGATCTAGCAATTTCCACATCACCGTTAACACAAGAAAAGTAACAGGAACTAATGTTGTCAACATAAAGAAAATACATAAATATTTCTCAGGGAGATGATATATGTTTTCCCAATAAACAGCTGAGCAGATACATAGGAACCATGTTTTCTTTCAGGCTGGATACAAACCCCAAATCTACTTAAACATAGTTTTAGGGTTTGGTGGGTTGTTTGGTTTGGTTTTTTTTTCATCTTGGCTTTAACAAAACAAAGCAAGAAGAGCTTGCTTTGTTTTGTTAAAGCCAAGATAATGAAAAAAAAATAAAAATCAAGAATCAAGACACACATGGCTAGCTGGAGAACACATGCCATCACATGCCCTAGCACAGAAAAGTAATAATCATCCAAAAGGGAAATCACTGTAGACTCCACCAGTAAGGAAACTTAAACCATGAAGCTCTTCTTTTATACTTTTAAAGGGGATAAGCGCATTGAAACACGTATGTTGCCATCTCGTGCTTTTGTAACTATGGGGAACTGAATCTCTTGATTTCCCCCAAGTTCAGAAAGTTGTTGTGCAGCTTCAGATAAATAGAAGTTCGAATAAATACACTTCTGAGTCATCCATCAACCTCTCATTTACTCATTTAGTGGGAGGGTGAACGTCTTTTATGAAAGTCTGGTGGAGCACCACGGAGGTTAAGAACACGCTCAATCTGATTTTTCGGCAGCTCCGCAGCGCTCCCCGGCCAAGGGAGGAGGATTCCTGCCCCGAGCCTCACGCAGCTCTGCTAAGGCAGCTCCGTCTGACCTCCTCTATCCCCGCACTCGTAGCCTCGGGAGGAGACTGCCAACCGCTCCCAAGCGTGGGGAGGGTCTGCAACAGTCCCTAATATTAGCATATTTCAAATGGCAGGTGGAGAGATTTCTTTGTCAGAAGCAGCGAGCTGTGCCGGCTCTGCTAAGAGCTGAAGTGATAGAACATGCACCCCCATGAAACGCAATGAAACACCCAGGGCCAGATTCTCATCTCCCTAAAGTGAAGAGACTTACTGAAGCTAGCAACATATTTTATGGATTACAGTGAGAGCAAGCGTCTACCTGAGCACGCGAATCCTCCTTTGAATTTAGGAATTTGTACTGACTCTGACTGCACGTAGGCAGAAGGTGGCCACTTACCGACTACGTTAGTTCTCAGTAGCTCAAATCCGACAGCGCAAAACAAGTGTCGTGACCATAATCTACTTCTTATGAATGGGAATTTTCAAGAAAGATTAAGAGAGAAAAAAAAAAGAACCCATCTGTCAAGTCTAGGCTTCTCTCTGTGTCTCTTGAAAGAGTTGAGAGAAGAAGTAAAAATGACGAACTGAAAAGGAAAAAAAAAAAAAACACAGAAAATAAGGTGCAGCCTTCCTTCAGCCTAATTCCTTTGAGATCAGAGTGGCAGCGCTGGAAAGGGCCAGGCCATGACGAAGGAAAAGAAAACACAAGAGTGATTGTTAGATGGATATCCTGAGCCACTAGAGATGCTTCCCTGACTTTTTCACTGACCAAAAGACTAGATTACAGTCTTAAACTGTAACAGCCTTAAAACATACCGAAGATTGGATATAACCACAACAAAATCTTTTCTTGTTATTACCTGCAATTTCAATGTTCTTTGACCAGTAGGGTGCCACAGAGTGTCCACCTACAACACTCAGATGTGTGAAGGACAGCTACAAACACCATTGTAGTTACAAATGAATAGCTTGGGCTATTCATCATCATCATCACTAAACTTAGGCAAGTGATACCTAAACCATTTAGGATCATTCTACTATACCCTCCTGTACTGTACTGCATTCTTTTCTCTAGATGAGACTTACATGAAAATGCCAAGTCAGTAAATCACACACATACACACACAAAAAAAGAACTAGAATTCATCTACAGAATTATTCTGTAATTCCAGTATGTAAATTACTCCTAGATCATCCAGCTCTGTAAAACATTGCTCTGCAAAAGTAATAGGTACAGAAATGAGGTGAAGCAAGGGGCAAGTTAGTTCTTATCCATAAGCCCCGTGTCAGAGTCAGAATTCAACTTTTATGTCCAGAAAAGTCGTTTGAAATCTCTGCCTCAACTCCCCGCCCTTGAAGTCCTTTGGCAAACCTTTTTAGAGCATAAGACCCCCAAGGAAGCCGTGTGGTACTGCCTAGCAGAATATAGCCTCAGATATAGGACTTCTACATACACAATGACAGAGAGATATACTAAAATGTCAATGAAAAAAAAAAGAAATTATCAGACCCTGTTTTGAAGATCTTTTAAAATATAATTTATTCCTGGTTTTGTATACTGAATACGAGATATAAATGTATTTAGCAATAGCATTTATACTTTTTCCACTATAAAATGATGAAATTTTTTTTTTTCAAAAAGCACAAACATGTATGTGAAATGTTAATTGGCAAAATGTGTGAAAGTAAAGGTCTTGGTTAATTTGAATTTCCTTAATCATCTCTAAAGGAAGTTTTTAAGTTGGTCAAGTTTTTAAGAGAGAATACCACTCCATTTTCTGAAACAGCTTTGTGATTTTTCAAGTAGGGAAGTGAAATGAGTATCTAGATTCTACTTAAAATATATCCTGAGAGCTTCTTTCCATCAACAGGTCTGATTTTTGAAAAGGATAATGGACTTCTAATACTACATGGAGCCTATTCACTGATGTAACTCAGCCACGTATGTGGAAGCTGCAAAAGTTGGTTTTGGTATGTCTTTAACAGATATTTTTGGCATCCTTTATTGCAGATTATACTATCAGGGAGAAAAGTCTTCAAAAGGATTTTCTCTGTATAGGAAGCTACCTGAAAAAATTCTCATAAAAATTTTTAAACTACACTTAATTGACACAGACAAAATTGAAAATACCCTTGGTGCGCCTGTCTGGATACAAATCTGGAGGACAGAACAGCACAGTGCCTGTCTAACACAGATCGCCCTGAGTTCCCTGAAGGTCTCACAGAGTTTGACACGTAATTGCATTCCCATGCACACTAGAATGAATGCAATGCCAAATTGGTTCTGTCAAGCAAATCTGACGTGACATACTCAGAAGTGAGGTCACAGAGCTTCCTGGCTACAACATTTTAATTGAAATATCCGCTGTATTTAATACAGTGGAGAACGACCAGCTGAATCATCGTGGAAGATCCTACTGGAGCATCTACCCTGCAAAAAGCACAAGGTGTTGTACAATGTGCACAGCTCATGTTACCAATGCCAATGTCTGAAAACATGGAATTAAAAGAAAATATTTCATTTGAATGGGAGCTATCGTGCAAACTTATATAAAGGACATCAGGACACAGAAAAAAAATAGAATTGGATAGGTCGAAGAGATAATGAACAGAATATATTTAGAAATAGCAATAACAATGGAGGAACTGAAACCAAGGGTAACAGGTCACCAGGCTTTAGAACTGAATTCTTGCCCCCACTGAGGTCAGTAGCAAAGTTTTCATTAACTTTAAGAGGATTGGGATCTCATGCAATATTAATGAAATTTAGATGGGAAAATAATATGATATAAGAGCTAATTTTTCAAATTTTTGTACAATAAATGAACGTCCCTTCTGTTTTCATTCAGTTTCTGCCATCTATTAAAAGCTATTCTTTGAGGTATTTTCAGCCTGACTTCCAAATAGAAGCTTGAGGCTGGGGAGATAGGAAAAAAAAAAAAAAAAGAAAGATGGGTAAAGGCATATCTGTTTTGGTCAGTGAAATGTGTGATGTGACCTGACATCAGGATTTTCCTTCTTGAGGAGTTGAAGGAGAAATTTCCATTCTTTGATGTCCCATAGGTCAGCAGAGAAATAATGGAGCAAATTGGGAGACTGGGGCAGGTAATGAGTGTGCACTCAGCCTGGCCTTCATACAGTTTCCTGCATTTACAGGAATTACTGCCTTTAAAATAAATAAATAAATAAATAAATAAATTGCTTAGCCCTTACCTAGCAGGATCTGGAGTTAATACTGAATACTTAGTTTTAGCTCCCCTAGTATTTTCTGTAGTGCGGTTTAATCTTTACCCACCACAATTTAAAACTCCAAGGATAGGTTCTTCATTGTTGAGTTAATTCACAAGAGTTAGTGTAGATCAAGGTGAAGGCAGACACATATGACATAAATATCGAGTAGTACAAGGCAACCAGGTGAACACAAAAGCTCAGATCTGTTTGGAGAGTATAAACACGTTAGAATCTCCTGAGCTTTTAGCCTAGGCTTGTGTTAAAAAACTCCTCAGCGCTCAAATGAAGGGATATTTGTGTGGATTTTTGATGTGTATAGGTCTTCAGTGAGCGACAGCACTTGAGTTATAATTTGGAGTTAGCTCTGGAGTAAAGTAAGCTTAAAGCTCATTGATCTCACACATTATTCATGAAGATGCTATGATGGCAAAAAGAAGGTTCTTCCCTCTGTGAGACTGGGGGCTGGAGGTACTCCTCCTCCTTCTCTTCCTCCTGGGTCCAGAAGATGCCTCCTTGATCTGCTGCCTCCACCTCATGGCACACAAATATTTCTCTTTCAATTGGATGTCATTAGCTATAGTGCTCATTTACAACCAAAATTTACATTCCCTCATTATTGTAATTGTTCAGCTCAGTACTGTAATTGGAAATCTGCAGCTTCGGATAATAAAAGCGCTGAAGTATGGGACTTACTGTTACATCTCTTGCACTGCGGGATGGACGCGCTCCAGATCCCATCAGGGATGGGGCTGTTGCTGTGCCTTTGCTCTCTTCCCATTCACCTGCCCGAGTCGCCTCCCGCGGAAACTGGGGAACAAGAGCACAAGGGAAGAAAAGCGGTTGTGCGAGGTGCCACGCTAACACAAAATATTGATGCAGCTGAATAATTCACCCAGCAGCTTTGAGAATCTCATGGGATGACAAAACTAGCCACAATTTACTGGGGTTCTTTTAGCAGAAGATGCCAATTTGTGGACAGCTAAACGTAGCATGTAACTGTGTTGATTGTGAGAACATTTTGGTTTGATGCTTTCTGCAAATGCGTAGGTTTGATCATCTATCTTCAAACCCAGTTTTCATCTCAACTTCTTCTATTTTATTGGGTACATCATATGAAAAAATAAAAAAATTAGGAAAAAACATTCTGCACAAGCCTCTTCCTACCCATCTCTCCTGAAATTTCATTTCTTTAGCTTCTCAAAACTTTTTGCGTTCATTCCCTCTGGCCATTTAAGGAGGAAAAGACAAAAACAAGCTCAAAAAGATTAGATTCATATACATTTTGGATACAACGACACTCAGTTCCCACCCATCTCTTGTTAAAATGAGATTGCAGAGATGCTATCTCATGAGAGGGACCTTCACTTCATTTTGCAATTTTCTCTGTATGGTTTCCAGTCGTGTTCCTCTCGTTCGGAACACGTCACACGCTGTCGAGCGCGGTGCCACGCGCCTGAGATTTGGCAGGCTTTGCAACACTATAGGTTTCCCTTCTTTTTGACATCCTAGCAATCCTTGCTGCTGATGACAGGAAAGGCCAGAGGGGAGTATGTGAAAAGCAGCTGGGAGCACGGCGGAGTAAGGAACCGGTGAAGGCTTGCCCAGGCTCACCAATTTCAGTTTCATCTTGAGGCCAAGCCTTTGATCAATTCGTGGCTGTAATTTTCAATAGAACATACGCATTTTCACTCAGGCTTTTATTTTACTGTCGGATCTTTCGCATTTAAAGCCCTCCCTGCTCTTAGTCTCTGGTAAGGAGGGAACAGACCAAGGGAAAAGAAAGCTGAGCTGCTTCACTAGGTGCTTCGGTATGTTGCTGCAGTTGGAGTGGCAGGACTGGTGCCACCGGCATAAGGAGCCAGCCTTATTTCGTGTGCAATCTACCCCAGCATTCAGACAGTAATCTGAGCTCCTTGGGTTTTCCTTCTTCGAAACTCCTGCCCCTGGTCCTGCCCAACTCAAATGTCAGCAATGTCCTTCTTGTAGCGAGGGGCCCAGAACTGGACACGGCCCTCGAGGTGAGGCCTCACCAGTGCCCAGTCCAGAGGCACCAGCACTGCCCTGCTCCTGCTGGACACGCTGGTCCTGACACAGGCCAGGATGCTGGTGGCCTTCTTGGCCACCTGGGCACACTGCTGGCTCATGCTTCAATAAGAGGCACATCTAAAACGTACAAGACAGTGTCACACGGGTGCATTGGGTATCAGTTCAGTATTGGAGTAGGATGTGTGGATTTCCTCACAGGCTTCTAGCCCAGAGGGGCAGGAGCATCCAGTGAAAAAGGGAAAATACCTTCACTCTGTCCAATGCAACAGGGTCTCATCGGAAGGGTTGACTCCAACCACTGTTCCCAAACTGCCTTTTCCAACAAGCTGAGAGCTCGATTTGCCTCTCTGGTATGATGCGAAATTCTTCTGCAGGAGAGGAAATATCTAATAGGCTCAGAAGGATAGCATACCAGAATTAAGGGAAATTCTGGATATGAATCAGTATTCCTGCATAAGATCACAAAGTTCATTATGAATAGGTTGTCTGAGGCATCAAACTTCTGCATAGCACAAATCTGAATTTCACTGAATTTTCACTGAATTTTTAGAGTTGGAAGGGACCATAGAGATCATCTAGTGATGATCATCTGTGATGAAACTGGACTCTCCGTGACTGCCCAGCAAGAATAAAATGAAGATTTATCATCAGAAAATGGAACAGACCCCTTCCATGGGAAAATATACTCTCTAGGTGGACTTTCAGTTGTGAAAATCCTATATGGGTCAATTTACCATAAACACTAAAGCTGTCCTGCTTGGAATGCCAAATGAGAATTTACTTACATTTTTCTGCACCATTACATGCCGAGAATTACCTGAACAAAATCTACTGATTTGGATCAATATTCTACTTTGCATCCACAAGTGTCAACCGTACTGCTCAGGAGAGCTGCAGTTCCTGGCTTCATGTGCTCCTGTCCATTTACTTGCTTGCTAAACTACATCTCCCCCAAATTCATTAATATTTGAGTAGATGTTTTGCTCCATATTCTGTGACTAGCTTTAGCACACAGACACATCCTACAGATTCGAGTTGATCTCTGCCCTCCATCTTTCCACACTATAATGAAACAGGTGGTGTGGAAATTACGCAATAAGCTCCTGTATCCTTCCAAAATCCTACACATGGAATAAATTACTGCAGAGGAAAGGCACCGCATGTCCCAAGACTGTCTGTAGCCTGACACTATGAAAATGCTTTTGAATAGCTCGTTCCAGAAAATAGCAAAACATACATTGAGACATCTTCTCTTCCCCTGTCATTGAGTAGAACAACCTATGAGAGAGACAGACTTTCAACCAGGGTATTTTGTCTCTCTCTTTCTGCTAGCGTGACCAGCAGTTTGGTGTTTCTCTTTAGTTTCCTTTTTTCAGTGTTTTGTACACTAGAAATATATCTCTCAACCAAGCTGGAGCCTCTGTCTATGTGGTCTCCATTCCAAAACCAGTTCTCCATTCATTACTTCAGACGGTAGTTTCAATTCCAATTTCTTCCTAATCCAGATGTTAATCTCTCACCCTTAAGAACAGCTATTTTTCATTTCTTCCCAACTACCGTTCTTGTCTGTGTTCCTTGCCTGGGGTGGAGACCCCCAAGCTCACTCACCAGGTGATTTGCTTTGCCCATTAATTTTACCCTCTCTGAAATATAATCCACAGACAGACTAATTTTCTGTAGTTTCATACCCATCTTTGGAAAGAAAGATATGGTTTCAGTTTATATTTTATTATTATATGAGTTACCAGTAATAGCAAGCAAAAAGCAAGGACTGTGACATCTTTCCAGCTTATGTAGCCTTTGCTCAGAGGGGAGGTATACTAGGAGAGTAACTACCTAAGGCTGTTACATATCCCTTAAACAGTAGATTTTGAATGTAATGGTAAGGGTGACTAATAGTGGAAGCACTGTTAAATGCACGCAATTATGAATGAAATAAAAAGTCCCTTTGGGTTCTTTTTGGGGGTAGCAACAAATGAAGCAGATGTTAGCAGCTTTAAGTAGACTCAGATTTTCTGGATTTTCTGTCACAGCAGTAGACTGCTGGGTACAGAGTCTGAGTCTACAGACAGGCTTGCTTGTCTTGGAAGTAATTGGCAGATGCCACCAGAGATCCACACTCACATCTTCAAAACCCCTCATTGATGTTTTTTTTTTTTTTTTCCTGTCACGCATTAGGCACAGGTAAAGAAGAAACTCCAGAGTGTTTCCTACAGGGAACTTGCCCATTTGTCTGACTGGCACCATCACACTTAGGTGAGCTCCTCTTCTCTTGCTGTGATTTGGCAGACAGCTGCTGCGGTATAGCTGTAGCCCTGCATCTCAATTTACTCGTTCAGCAAACACCATAAGTGAAGGGAAATATTCTGGATATAGCACAAAATAATCCCCATATCATCCTTCCTAGGTGAGACACGTTTCAGGCAGCATCACCAACATCCTTCACATTGCCAGTGCCATGTAACAGCACTGTCTGTAAACAGGATCCCATTTCTACATTTCCATGAAAACGTTATCATTACTCCTTTCTGTTTGACAAGCAGAGCTCTCCATCCCCTCAGTTTATCCCATTACTCTTTCACACCAGTCCTTGTGTTTAATGCCTCTACTTGATTCACCCCACCATCGCTTTACTTTCCTTCCTTCAGATCCCTTTTTATAACAAATTAGCTGCACAAAGAACCTCTTTCCGCTAAGACCTCTAATATTCCAGTTGTCTATTGATTGCTTAGGCTGTAAGAATACCTGCTAAAACACATAACCCAAGAATATAATGCTGAGGAGCAATTTTCTTTGGGAGGCAGGCAATAAGCCATCTGCCCCTGCCGCTCAGTAGTTCGGATCTGGGCTGCTCACTTAGGGCAGCCCGACCCACATGAACGCACCGCATAATCCAGATGGGGTTTGGAAATCTAATAATCCCTATGTCAGCAGCCCCCTCCTTTCTCATCTTGGGATTTTAACTGTGACTGGCTTGGAGTCACGTGATACTCTAATTAATTAAGCCTTCTGCACACATCATGTATCTGCATACAGATATAAGATCTCATCACCAACACAAATGAAACCATCAATCAGTTCACCAAACATAACTGAAGAAATTCAGACTAGAAAGTTGGAAAGTCTTTACAAGTGATTCATAACATTACACAGCTCCTCTTGGAGAACTTACACGCTAGAAATTTGCTCTTTCAGGCTCCAGAAAAAGAGATGTTTTTTATTGCACTAAGCAGCAGCAGGGAAGTGACTCATGGCAAAACAAACAAATGAAATGGAGATAAGAAGTGAAAAAATCCGGGCAAAGAAAGGAAATTTTAAAAAGGTTACACTGTTTATTAATCAGTGCCAAAATCCTACCTCGGTCTCTTGTGTCTTACCACTTAGAGAATGGTTGGCCATGAATGGGTCAGTAGGCAGTAGCACTCGTCTTTCTGCTCGTGTGACTGTCACTTCCAGGTAAAAGGAAGAGACAAACACCTGGGCATAGATATTTGTGCTCCCGCTGCCGCCAAAAGATTCACAAAAGCCGGTTACCAAGCAACAATTTATGACAAATATCTAAACAGCATCCTCTTTGTACTCAGATTTAAGAGCAGAAGAGTCAGTCCCCACTGCTGTTGTCAGGTCACTGAGGAGACAGTGTGTCTCCCACTGTCTGAATGGTGCCGTAAAAGGGGTCTCGTTAACTCTTTTTCTGAAGTTGCCTGCTCTTAAGCTGTAAATTGTGTATATTAAGAAGGTAACTCTTACCAAGCATGGATCACAGAGCATCAAATGACTAGGTGAACGTTTAAGTGGGCTTTACCACTACCTTGATATTTATTTAATGGACTAGGCATTCGCACACAATGGTGATAAGTGCCAATTATGGAGCTGAGAGAGAAAAAGTGCTCCGATTGGGCTGGTAAAAAGCAAAAAAAGGGGAAAAGGGGCAATCCTATAATGCTTCTGTCAGCAGCACTTCTCATACCAGTGCCTTATTAAATACAAATTTCTCTTTCTTCTCCAGATAATTGTATAAACAAAACTTCTATTTTTGAGATTGTACTTTTGTCTTCTGTTAATTTCCAATGCTAGAACACATTAAATATGTACACACATACTTATGCACATTCAGATATGTATGCATACATTGTATTTTAATATATAGGCTTCAGGTGTTAAGGATACCACTGAGGGCAGAGCTCGGGCCACAATGTGAAGGACAGTATATTGGCTTCTCCTGCTAACAACCAGCAGCAGCAGCAAAATTGCCTTAATCCTGCACTCCATGAATCCGCAGAGCATCCAACTAGATGTGCTGTTTCTAGGTCCTACTCATCTGCCAACCCTGCCGCACGCAGAGTGTTTGGCAACGTGTAAGTGAGGAACATGGAGAGGAGATGGAGATGAAGGCTTACCAGGTCTGCCACCACCACTAGCAGTGACAGCCCAAAGAAACAGCTCCTGAACTGGCTTTTATTACTTTTTTTTCTTTTTTTCCTAATGGATGTGAAAATAACTTAGAAGCTTTCTTACAAAACTGGTTAGACAGACAGACAGCGTGGTTTGGGATGCTTTGCGAGAGCTTTTTTCACCCCCTCCTTCATTTCACCTTATTTAAAATTAACTTACATTCTCACCTATACTTAAGCAGAAACTGTTGCCATGGTAACCCTGGAGGTCTTCTAAATCCAGCACATGATGTAAGCAACACAAACGAGTCCCTATAGAAAGGCACACTGGCACCAGACACAGCCAGTTCTGCAAGGATTTCATTTGGGGGCCGGGGGGGAGCAGACATAGAAGCAGCCATCGCTGCTGCTGCCGCCCCCGAAAGGCACCGGGGCTCTCGATCGGGAGGCACCTCTCACCCTTCTCCCTTCTCAGACGTGCAAGGAGCTGAAAACGGAGAGCCCGAAGCTCTGTAATGAGCTGGGAGAAAGGTGCCCCCAGAGCTGACCCCGACACTGCTGCGCCTGAAAACCTCCACGGAAGCACAAGCCCAGTTGGCTTGGTGGCAGCCCGTGGTGAAGGAGGGAGCAGGGTTCGCATCATTTTCTCCTAATTTTTTGCATGTATTGCTCTTTTTGCCCAACCGCCCTGGTTTTAGATGCCTGTCCCCACCATGTTACTCCCACAGCAGCAGCGTCCCCTTGCCAGCTTGCTGGCACGACTCAAGGGGTGGGTGGCCAAGGCAGCACCATCCTGACTTGCACAGATCTGGTCACACCCCGATCCAGAGACACCACAGGTTGAATCAGTCTTTGCCACCGTCATCCATCATCCCATGATTTTGATGCTTGTTGGATGTACCAAATTGTCAGCCCTCTTGGTTAAAACACCTCAGTTGCCCACACAAGAGCTGTAGCTGCCCATTCGGCTCCTACAGCCCCACTGACCCTGCCTGAACATCTGAGCACGGAAATGTAACGTGAAAGGAGGTTCAGTCGCCACAATTCCCTCCAACATTTTCTTCTCTGCTCAGCTCATTAGTGCTTTTGTGTACCCCTAAGACCGGGGTGAGACCACTAAGTCATTTCCCATGGACTGCTTAGCTGCTATCACAATAACAACAATTACTGATTTGGGCTGGAGTGGAACCAAAGAGCCCATTTCTTCAAACATTGCCCAATGCATCTGCTGAAAATTATTCCACGTGGCACATATATTGACAGAAATCCTCTTTAAAAGACTTATTTCCCTCCCATCTGTGTGACTTGCCTATGTATGTATTCCCAGGCTTTCCAGGATTTTATTTCTCCTCCCTGACTATCTGAATTCCAAGTTTTGTGGAATTTCCGAGCTTCGATAAATCCCTACAAAGTGTTCATTTAACAATGGAAACAAGATTAGATCAGAAAAAGGGGAATTTAAAGAACAGATCCTATCCTACCACTATCCTTATTATTAACAAGGCGAGGTTTTATATGTGATAAGGTCAAAAAAAGGATGTATTTTTCCATCCTTTTTCTCTTCATATTGAGAAATCCTACATACAATCCCAGAGTTTACAGCAGGGCTCTTTACAACAAAGGTTTTGGAATCTAGCATAGGAATTCAGAGAGGGCAGGAGCTATTTTTGCCAAACTGGCATTTGATCTCCTTGGACTATCTTTATCACAGAGTATTGTGAGGACACATATAGCAATATATAGACTTTTTTACTTAGAGCTCCTCTGCTTCCTATGTTGAAAATTTGCTGGTGGTTTTGCCTAAGCAAAGACCAGAGGAACAGGCTAAACAAAGTGGGTTTTGGCTGACTTTTACATAAGTGAATAAAATAAACCAACAGCAACAATAGCTACAAAAAAAATCATGGGGCAATCAGTGAATTTTCCGACCAGGTGCCGACTTTCCAGCTTCTGCAGCTCTCATTTCTACTGCGGTTACCTCCTCTAGATATTTTTAAATCTATATAGGTGCACATATTGGACCAGATACTCTCCTACTTTCGATCTCTGGAGATTTCAGCTCTGTTAAAGCTCAAAAACCCACTGCTTCTGCTCACCCTCTGTTAGCTTGGCACACTAAGTCATACCAGAACTATATTTATCACTTTTAATTTTCTGGTATTTTAACATTTTTATCTTATTAAACACTGTGCAATAGTTAATGGTCTTTTTCTTAATTTCAAATTTTATTCTTAATACTCCTACCTCCCTATCCATACGCAAACCTCCAATTTGTGAAGCAGACTGCTGCTGATGCCTGAACTTCATTGGTGACTTTTAATTAGACACAGTGGCTTTTGAAAGTGTTCCTACTCTGCACGGTAGCAAGCAGTCACGGGCATTGTCAGACACGTGGTTTCCAGCTCTTCACCGTCCCAAACCTTACATAATTTCATTAAAACCAGTGGAAATTAAATAAAAATTGTACCAAATCAGAATGCCACACCTTTCCAACTGCTTTATCCTAGTGTGAGTGACTGCATAATATAGCACTCAATGGGAAATCAGCTTTACATTTTTACCATTTAAGAGGAGATTTAAGCAGTCCCCTGGGATCCTGTTGAAGTGGCCCAAATAGGAGTAGGGAAGGAGAATGAAACTTTCTGCCTATGATTCAAGGCTCACCAACCATTTCTTTTAATTTTTTCTTCTGCCATCTTCACTGACATCCTCTATCCAGCAACTTTAGAAGCCATCAGAAAAAATTAACATATGCCTAGAGACAGTTCTGCTATCAGGAGAGAACCTGGAGTAGGAGAGAAGGTCATGGGATACTGCCAAGTATGTTCAGGCTGTACTCAATAATCCTGTGACACTAACGTCATCCCGTGCCCTTGTCAAAGAGCATTCCTACCTGCACAAACAGATGTGGGAGTTCTGCCCTTGGGATCTGCGCAATCATGCATCCTAATCCCAAACGGGTGCCCAACGTGCCATCGTTTCTCATCGTTCTATGGCCTCGAAAAGTGTCTCTATCAATTTAATCTCCAGCATGTTTTACTGGCAACAACAAACCAAGGAATTAACTATTTAGGAATATGACTTCCTCGTTAAGGACTAGGTAGCTGCAAGAAGTTCAGTAGCTGAGGCAGGAAATAAGAACTTCTTATCCATAATGCCGAGCTCATATTCTAATCCCTTACAGCTCCAATGCCACGCTTATTCAAAAAGCCCAGGAAGGATCCCTGCTCTGCTACTACCTGTACATTATGTCTTCTACAGATAGAAGAAGTCAAAATTCCATGTATCCATCAAATTCAGGAGAACCAAGATTTTATTCACATACAGACCAAAGCAGTATGAAAGACTGGCCAAGGGAAACTTAGAGAGGCGCACACAACGAACACAAATTCCAGCCACTGACCCAGCACACAATTCTTTCAGATGCCACGTTCACTTACCACTTCATATATATACATATTTAAATTTATATATTTATCTGTGAATCATATTAATATATTTCTTCCACTAGTCCAAAAGAAATAGCACAATATAAGAAGAAATATTACCTGCAACTGGAAGAGATCAGGTTTTTTTCTGTGGAAGATGGAAGAGCCTGTGTGTGAATGAAAGTAGCTGAGCCCTCGCTTACCAGCTGAGAGACATAAACCACTATAATGAGTATGCTGTGAACTACACCAAGGGATAAGGCATTGTACTTCACAGCTCAGATGAAAATCATATATGTAATCAGTTTAAGGGACAGGTTTAACTCTGCAGCTGGTCGGTAGCCGAACGTGCCCATGGCCACACATCAGATGAGAAGCAATACCTTGTGAAGCACAGGTCACTAAAGCCACCTTCGCCCTCCCATCCATATACTAAATGAAGGAACTGGCCAACCTCTTTTCCCTAAAAAGGCTGGCTACTAAACAAAACGGCTAATCAGATGAAATGTTTAGCTTGCTTATTTATGGAACAAAGCATGTCTCGTTCAACTATTAGCCTTAGCAGGTATGTCAAATACGGTGCGACACGATGAATCCCAAGTCTGGCAAAACCTGAAGCATGTTGCTGGACAACAAGGCGATTTCTTTACTGAAAAAGTGAATAAGAACTGATGAAGCTAAAAGTAGCCAAGGTTGGGTTTGCATTTTATTCGTACAGTACCTGGGTAACCATTTCTCCAGGCGCTTTATTGAAGAAAGCTGTATGGAAAGCAAGATGGAGAATAAGATGGGGAGATAAGAGGTGTGTTCCATGCTGTCTGACAAGACTGAAAGACTGGGCTGTAAATAGCTGGGAGGTCCCTCCTTACTGCCTCTGTGCAGGCTCAGCTGGAACACCAAAGCAGTGGTTGCGGTAGTAGATTTCTTGAAATGACCTAAAGAGCTGGTAAAAGAAAGTGGGACTTACTTAAGGAGCTATTAAATAAGGCATTGCATATTGATCTGACAAGGTGGATTCAGTTACTGGGCTGATGCACACACAGCCTGCTAAAGCGAGTTTATCCGAGTCTAGTTACAGACTTTCTTTGCCATTTAGGTGGTATTTGAAGTGAGACAAGAATAAAAGCAGTTTCCAAGCTATTTGAAAGAGTATTTCTGACACCTCAGGTCAACTGTCATTCTATTTCCAGGGCAGACATATAACTACTCTACGTGGAACTTATTTAGCAAAAAGGGGACTGGAGCCCTGGACAGGGTGACAGGGTGTCCACGCCGAGTTTCTCATAGAGCCTCTGACAGAATAGCTTTGCCATTTTCAAGCCACATAGATGATTTCTTACCCATGGTCTGGTCTCAGCTGCCTGAACTCTACTGAGATGACGAAAAACAGAGAACAAATTAACTGCCAATTATTTTTGAAGCTAGCCACAGTCACTTTTAGGATGAATGTATTTTTTCTTGGCCTACAACACTTGAAATTAGCAGGTTTTTGTTTCCAGTTTAGGGCACAGAAAAGCAAGGCCATTCTTGAGGGAATGTTAAATATTCTTATATATTCCAACTATGTCTCTGCGCTCCAAAGGTGCATGAAAAACATTGTGGCAAAACCTGGAGCTGAACCACCATTCCCTGAAACTTCATCCAGTATCAAGAGTCTACAACAACAAAACCCAACCAAATATCTTTAGGAATCACCATATATGGTTCATATTCCTTTTTCTTCATTGCTCGTGGCTTTTTTTTCCCAGGCCTTCACTGCATAGAGACCATCAGCAAGCTTTCACTGAATTTTTAGAGTTGGAAGGGACCATAGAGATCATCTAATCCAACTCCCCTGCTGAAGCAGGATTGCCTACAGCTAGAGCATGTTACTCAGGACGGCATCCAGGCGGGTCTTGAAAATCTCCAAGGAAGGAGACTCCTCAACCTCCCTGGGCAGCCTGTTCCAGGGCTCTGCCACCCTCACCGTGAAGAAGTTTCTCCTCATATTTGAGTGGAACCTCTTATGTTCCAACTTGTGCCTGTTGCCCCTCGTCCTCTCACTGGGAACCACTGAAAAGAGTCTGGCTCCCTCCTCCTTCAACCCTCCCTTGAGATACTTGTGAGCATTGATAAGGTCTCCCCTCAGCCTTAGCACACAGCAAGAAGACATTCTTACTTATTTTTATACACCTTGATGCAGTGTTTCAATCAGAGCATAAATTGTTTCTCAAGAAGACCACCGTTTCAAATACTATTTACATCTCCATCAGCATACCACCCTTTTTTGTTAGCATACCAAATGGAAGGAAAAACATAAAAATGTAGTATGAATATTAAAAGAAGCCCAGCTATCTATTTTGTTATGAAATAAATTCCCTAGGAGAGAGTTACAGGTCTCTCACTGGAAACATCTAAGGTCTAGCAGGGAATGCATTAAAAGAGGTGCAGCAGAGAACTACCTTAATCTCACGGATGTGCCAGATGACCTGAAAAGGTTTTATCCTCTAATACATAGGATTCTATGTTACATGTATTTCTCTCGGTATTCGTCTTCTCTTTCTGACTGCAAATCCCATTCAAATGCACACTCCTTCTCCTGCATAATGCAACATATAAAATGGCACTAACCAATTATCTTAGCCACTTAATACCTACAGAGTTGGCCCTTTTGAAATACTATAAGCCTATTTTTTCCCTGGATATGTCATTAGAATGGAAGTGCCACTATGCTCCTGATGACTTGTACAAAAGAAGACAGAACTGATTGTGAATGTGTTAATTATATTTTAACTTCGCAATGCATTTCAGAAAACATTAATAAGACCAAAATTTCAATTATTAATTATATAATGAGTAACACAATGCAGTTTTGCAGTCTAATCCAGGCACACTCCTGAATAATTTAATTCTGAAAATGGTGCAGCACAAAAGGCCTGGCTCACGGTAAAATCAGGCGGTAGTGGGACTGTAATAGTCTCAGAGCAAAGAAACCCACATTACTTTCTTCCAAAAAACCACCCTGAAATTCAAATGCTCTTCAGTAATAAAAATTAGATTAGGAAATGTAATCTTGGCACAATATCTAATCAAAGAATAGGTCACCAACCAGTCATTTCTTACACTAATATCAGTGGCAAAACCTGCACTCCAAAAATATGCAATTTCAAGTGTTTGACTGATGATGTTTGTTTCCTGGTTATTCATCATGGGTTTCAGCTGCTTACTGCTCAATCTTTCTTCACAGGACCTATTGTGTAAATGCTCATATTTATTATTAGGGTATGGGGTAGCTGGCAGGGAAACAATCTGAAAAAAGAATTGTGGAAAACAGAAAGTCCTCGGAATTTTTTTACTGTGATGCAGAGGAAAACAGACATCATTAAAAAATATTTGGGGAAAAAAAAAAAGAACAGAAATTGTTTCTCATGCCTTCCCCCTAAGCCTTAGTCCAAATGCACATTTTCCCAGAGTTTACTGAAAAGCAGAGAGACAAGGGATTTGAAGGAAGCACTCCCACGTCTGGAAAAAATCCCATGCTGGCTACTGCAAGGTGAAGGAATGTGATCTCCTGACAGCAACCCCTCTTGTCTCTCAACCTTTGATCTCCCCGTCTGCCCCCTCATCAGTCTCCTTTCACTTCCCTCTGCAGCTAAAAAACACCTTGCCAACCAAGGACTGAACCGCACTTCTGCAAAACATTTCAGATTTGGCAAACTGGCGTTTTCTGACAACAGTGAGTAGAATCATAGAATCACAGGATGGTTGGAATTGGAAGGGACCTTCAAGATCATCGTGTTCCAACCCCCCTGCCCTGGGCAGGGACACCTCCCACCAGACCAGGTTGCTCCAAGCCCCATCCAGCCTGGCCTTGAACCCCTCCAGGGATGGGGCAGCCACAGCTTCTCTGGGCAACCTGTTCCAGTGTCTCACCACCCTCACAGCAAAGAATTTCTTCCTAATATCTAATCTAAATCTCCCCTCTTCCAATTTAAAACCGTTACCCCTTGTCCTGTCACTTTACTCCCTGACAAAGAGTCCCTCCCCATCTCTCCTGTAGCCCCTTCAGGTACTGGAAGGCTGCTAGAAGGTCCCCCCGGAGCCTTCTCTTCTCCAGGCTGAACAACCCCAGCTCTCTCAGCCTGAACTCACAGGAGAGGTGCTCCAGCCCTCTGAGCATCAGTACCCACATGGCTCTAGGTTAGACACCCTGCAGAGCTGGGAGGATGCTAGAGGTGGACGGGTGCAGGAAGCCTGGCCAGGGAACACTTTGCTCAGGCTTCTTACTAATTTTCAATGGACTGCCACGTCCTCCCAAGCACGTCTCAGAGGGAAGGAGGTAGGATGGTGACCCTGGTGCTACCCACACGTCAGAGAATAAAACAGAACGAAAAAGCGGTGATCACATTGCAGTTTGTTTTTTGTTTTTTTCAGATCCATCCTGGATTGCCATCGCCACGAGAAGGAGCATAGATCCAGGGGCCAGATGGAGCAAACACCGGTGTCTTACAAATGCCACCACCGCAGGGAAAGGCAGGCAGTCGCACACACGAATAAAGGGAGGGAGCGCCAGCATCCAGTGAGAAGAAATAAGGTTGCTGTGGGCAGGAGGGCTGGGGACAGGAACAGATTGCTGCTCTGCTTCTCGCACCCCAGCGCCCTGCCAAATTGTCACTCGGGCCAGAAGTGGCAGCGTCACCGCAGCCGGTGAATCCCTGCCAGGGCACCCGCAGCCGGCCTGAAGGGAGCCAACGTGACCCCCCTGCTCACCCCACCGCCCGCCGGCTTCCAGATAGCCCATGTCACCAGGATGGGGTCACCTCTCTGCGTGGGCTTTTCTCTTTCTGGCTGAAATAGGCCCCTCCGCGTTTCGGTGACGCCAGCCGGACCACAGGGAAACAAACATTTGCACTGCGAATTTTCGGGTTTTATTGCTGCTGAAGGCAAAAAATAAAAAAAACAAAACAAAACAAACTCGGTCCTTTTAAAGCATAAGCCCCTCCTGAAACGCCGGCAGGGAACCTGCAACGCACGCTGGGTGAACGCTGAGAAGGTAAACGGGCGGTATTATTGCTTCAGCCAGATAATTGCCTTCTCCTCAGCTCTTTCCTACGTGCCCGCTGCAGATTTCCAGGCCACACGGAGAAATGCTCGCTCCCAAACCCTGAGAGAGGAGAGGGGACGAGTCTCGCTGCCCGTATTGTCCCCCACGAGTGGCTCCTGACGAAGCCATCGCTGCGAAAGCGCGGTCTGGGTACAAGCCACAGAGGCAGAAACAACGCAACGTGGAGCCATCTACTCACACACACCAAGTCGTTCATTACGGTTAATTTTACGGTTATGGGGTGGTTTTATGCTAATTATCCTTAATTTAGGCAAAGCTGAAGTGCTTCGTTGAGTTAAAACCCAAGACTTGGAAGGCACTCACTGAGTTTGAGATCACATCGTGCAAGACAAACAGATCTTCTTACTCCCTTGTGAAACACTACTAGGTTTATGAGCAAAAAAACAGCCATAGAAATGACTACATAGAAAAATGGCAGTTTCCTGCCTAGGAATAGCATTCCTGAAAGCAGGACATACCCATGGTTATGAAAAATAAACTCCACTGAAACCATTTGCACCTCCCCTGGCTCTGTTGCTCCGTGGCCTACAAACCCTCCTTCTGCACCTCCCTCACTTCCTCTTCATTTTGCCCTGTAAAACGCCACAAAAGGAGCACTTATTGAGTTGATATTTCTTTGACACCATATGTGCAATTTGCACCCAAAAAAAAAAAAAAAAAAAAGGTTTTGGCTAAAAACAGAGACATTTACTTCATGCTTCTTTCACGGTCACCGGAAGACTTATGATTTCTTAAAAAATAAAAAATTTAAATAGAAATTAAAAAACGATGTCTCTCCCCTTCCCAGAATAAGTAATAATAAGTAATAAGTAATAAATCCATTTTATTTTTAAATATTTAGCTTATGCCACACTCTTTATTAGCAATGCTGTATACAATGACATTATAAAACAAATGTTTTCTTTCTTCACACTGCCTTTTAAAAAATGACAACTTGATACAGAAAACGGGTGGGGAGCGAGATTCCTAGCTCAAGTTTTACGGAGCTAGAAAAATTCCAACTTTGCCAAGGAAAAGAGCAAGAGGAGAGGATTCCTGCCAAGTGCAGAGAACCATCTTCCAAGCACCACGAGGCTGTGACTGCAGAGGAACCCTGCGTTGTTCTGGGGAAACACATTAGACACAAAGGAAATTTTCTCCTGACAGAGCAGCAGGGTTTCTTTTTCTTCCTCCCCACCTCCCCATTTCTTGTATTTAAAGGACCTTTTTTTTAACTGTCGTGAAGGACTGGGCAATGGCCACCTTGCTTTGGTCATCAGCCATTCAAGTGAGAAGCTACTACGGCTGCGTTAGTTCGCAGTCCCATACAGAAGTATCACAAGAGCTGTCTTGTCAAGTGTTGTACAATGAACACGTTTCTTCAAATCCACATAATGATCTACTCAGCTGAGTAGAAGCATTTTTTTTATTTATTTAAAAAACATGCTTTCAGTGTAGATTTGGCCGAGTAAACTTTACTAAGCTTACGACTGCTAACCTAACGAGTGCTAAGATATTTCAAGTCCCTCGGGAGACCCCAGTGCTGAGCTTTCAGGTCTCTACGTTGCAAGCAGTTTGCCTGCACGCATCCTTAGCCTCAGCACGGTCCAAGCAGACGCTAACATTTCCTTACAGCCCGGGGCACAAACTGCAGATATTGCCTCTGCTCACAAAGCTTAAGCAAAAGGATGTAGGGATTTTTCCGATGACAACACAGTGCTGTTCACAGGGTAGGAGCAATGTTCAAATTGAGAGAGATTCCACAGAAAATGCCACACTGGACTTAATTTATATATAGGCACCGACTAAAAAGCAAGCATTTCCCAACAATGGCATAATTATTTTCGATTCCAGGTGTGCTATATCTATGCATTAACTAACTCTATGATAGACTACTCCAGGCAAATGTTCAGTTTTGAAGGACTGGGTCAGGTTTCTTTTTGCAACGCAGCAAATTGTTCCCCACTGCAAGCATCCATCCTCCTTTCCTGACAGGCAGGAGCCAAACAGTTCACCAGGAATCAACTCAGAATAGCAGTTATTATGGTTATTATTCTGACAACAGTTACATATTTGTGCTTAAATAAGTGACTTTGAGGCAGGACAAGAAGCGACCCCATGGCGCAAGGACACAACCTCGTATTACCAAAGTTGATGAGAACTATGGAAGGGAATGAAATTAAGCAGTCTGTGAATGTATGAAAGACAGGAACCTGAATCCAATGTTTGAATGAAGAGCTGAACTGTTTTCCTTAACAGAGTGGGAGGAGTGTGGAGGAACATTTTGTCCCCTCAGAGAAAAGGCCGCACTTAGTTAAGATCTCATTGAGTTTCTAGGCATCTTATATCATTCTGCAAAAATATCCTTCTTGCTGAAGTCTTTTTCCGCACCTCAGTTCGTCCAATATGGTTGTCCTAGCATAACCCACTTCTCAGAAACTTCTCTCCTAACTCCTAATTCTCACTTTCACCCACAGACATCCTGCAAATCTAGAGCTGGGCAAGAAGTGGAAAGTAGCTTCAGGGAAATCACTTCTTTCCAAAAATACTGTTGTATCATTTGGAACTACAGTTCAGAAATGTAAGAGCTTACACACAAGGGAAAAAAAATATATATATTTTAAAACTTAATTATTTTAGAAAAGAGGAAATTGAATCCTCCAAAACAATCTTCCGTATCCTTCACCTCCCAGTTCTCCAAGCGACCCCAGGCCTGGTAGAAAAACATTGAGTTTTCCTCAGTACAACAAACACTCTCTGGAAACCTGATTAACACGTGTGCCTGCCTTCATCAAAACCCTGACGTTTTTGAAACGGCAAATTATTAACAAGAATTAAACCTGCAGGAAAGGAAGACCTCAATTTCAAAATCCAGGACCGCATTTAATTCAGCTGCCCATTTATAGCCGCCTCGTTCTCTACTTGCATCGTTAGGAAAACGGGGCACTGACGGTTGTGTCAGCACCAGCGGTTTGAATCTTATTAGATTTACTGCTGGGTTTAAACAGCAGTTGTGTTCCCCCCGTAACCACGTCCCAAGCTCACCTTGGCCTAGTTTAGCTTGCCAACATTGTCTGGCTAGCTGCAGCAAGGTAATTAATTTCACACCCGCGCTACGCTATACACCACAGCCCTTACGGGCTAACGGTGTTTCCAAGTTGTGTGTCATCTCGCGTCCTTAGGTGTCCCTGAAAAGAGCGTGCAACACAGAAGAGCGATCCTGAGGGCAGGCAGGTGGGTGTTTGATTGCATACGTGCAAAATGAAGCACTTGGGTGGTGGCGTAGGTCCACGCGTGTCAAACGGCTGGCCAGAGAGAGAGACTCAGACATCACGCTGCCGTATAATTAGCCGGCTCAACTCTGTTACACACTGCATCTTTCTTTTATCTTTGATGGGCTATACATCCGTCTGCCTCGGGATTAATTCTTCACTTCCCAACCCACGCTTCCCTGGAGACGGGGACATGCTATGAAATAACTTCCCCAAGACGCATTTTTCCCTCCACCTCTGTGTAATTCCATATTCTGCTCCCACCGAGACACAAACCCAGTCCTGCACTGGGCTGGTATCTCACAAGCCTCAGGGCCGGACCCTCTCTTCAGGCAGAAGGGGGGCGGTCGCAGCTTCCCAATAGGAATCAAACAGTAGTTGTCGCATCTGCAGTTATTCAGAAAGAAACTCATATTTGGTTGCACTGGAAAATCCTCATTGAGGGAGATGCTTATTCATGAGCAGCAGAAAGGAACGCAGGAAGCAATATCAATAAGATTACATCTGTTTGCACACACTACAGCTGCAGAAAATCCTTAGGCCCAGAGATTTTAAGGCTAGATGGAACTATCGAGAGCGACTTGTCTGACCTCCTGCATTATACTGATTTTCACCCAGTAATTCCCGTAATCAAGCCCAATGCTTCACAGTTAAACTAGAATATAACATCAGTAAAGGTCTGTAACTGGGATGAAACATTTCTAAAGGATGGAGAGTCTACTGCATTTCTTGGTCATCCATCCCACTGATTAATTACCTTTGCTGTCACATTTTGGTGCTTTACTCACACTTATATTTTTTGTGCTCTCTCTGTAACAGGGAGAGACTGAAATTGGGGCTGCATTTTTAACCTGGCACTAGATCGCGGGAGCAATTGCACAGACGCCACGTAACAAAGGGAACGTCACCCCCATAGTCCTGCTCATGACTCCCATTCTCAGCAGCCAAAGGACTGAACTCACATTTTCTCTGAAGATTCTGAATATTTGGGGCTGGAGGCTGCGTTGCCAGCGCTTACACAATCTGAGAGGCGCTATCACAAAGCAAATCATCGTTAAATCCAATCTTTCTGCCTATGGCGTTACACTGCGCTTCATGCGCGTCTCTTTGCCCAGAATCCGAGGTATGCATTTCACAGATTTGGTTCAGCACATATGGTCTACATTTGCTTGTTTCTAACGGTGTGATCTTGCCACTCGCTGCATTAAAAAACATAGTATTAGGCTGGAATCACATGGCTCAAGTACTATCGATTTTTCTGTATGTCACATCGCTAAACCCTCCAAACCCTCCAGAACCAGCTTATCGCAAGCCTAGAGGTCACAGCAGATTTGCCAGATTTTGTAGGGTTTTTTTTTTTAAGGAAATTGGATTAATTTGAGAAAAACTTCAACTGGCTCCTACTGTACTAGTGGCGCTTGTGAAAATTCTGCGATATTGGTGATTTTGCAAATTAATCGTTTTGAGACCAAGCTAAATATAATAGCTGGAGTCTCCTTTTTTCATTTAGAACTATTCAAAGACAGAGGTGCCAGAATGCATTGGGGTTTGGGTGAAATTCTCTCTGGCGCTGCATTATGAGGTTTAAGGTGTTGAACAGTATAACTGAAAAGACAGAACCACTGCAATACACAGCACTGCCTGAGAGCTGTGCTGCCACTCGTGGGACCGCAGAGCTCCAACAGCCATTTCATGACATTTAGAAAAGGTGTCTTGCCACACGCAGACACTTTGGGAATGCCAGTACACTCCAAAAGATTAGAGGGTCCTTTGTATTTCGCCTTTGTACTCGTGCTCCTACAAATCTTACTGCCGTTGAACCACACAGTCAAAAGCTGACGGGGGAAGTATGTGCTCTTTAGGAGGCTGTCCCTTCTGCCATGGTTGTGAATTTGGATTAAGTGTGCAAAAATACACCCTTGGAATATGTAAGAGGTCAAACTGCCTGGAGGTCCACAGGAAAAGCTCCCTCACCTTTCACTGTTTAAGATGAGCTTCACTTGCATCATCCTACTGTATATAAAAAAAATACCAATTTCCTACAATCCTTGCCCTAAAGAATTAGAACACATTTGAATTTCTATTTGTGCTCCCTGTATACTCAAAAGAGTTTGTGGGCACCTGTCAGTCAAGTGGGTATTGTTCCCTGGCTATCCACTCTTTTGCTGATCTCATTTGTCAGTTTGATCGACAGGAGAGTATTTTGGTTATGTTTATTTTGAAGAATTGTAATTGCTATTAAAATTCCAAAGACAAATAAGTTCATCTTTTTCCCCAGTGTCACTGAGACATTTAAACAATAGCAGTGATTAATTTAAACTGAAAAATAAGTTGTGGTTCCTTGTAAATCCAAATGCCCTTTCCTCCCATTTTAAGTCATTAATTATCTCAGTCATTTGTAAACTCCTTGCTGAGCGTGGAATATTATGACCAACCTGTTGCTATTCAGAGAAGCTCTTTCTCCAGCCATTTCCTTGCGTCGAATTCAGCTCACACTGACTGCAGCATGCAACGTGTCCCACAGCCCAGGAAGAACTCCTTCCATTCTTCAGCAGTTGGCATACCCCACAGGTAAACAGATTTTCAAATCCTGCTGTCTATAACTATTTACAAATCAGTCTTTAGTACTATACACTTCCCATGCATCAGGATCAGTTATTTGCAAGTTTATGTCCCACTCACATACACTGACATAGAGAGGCCTCTAGAGGGATGGAATTTTATCCATACATTGATACATTGATGACATCTGCGCATTGTCCCATACATCCATCTCTCAGCAGTAAAAATAATAATTAAAAAAATCTCACCTGATTATAAAATCCAACTGAACCACAAGAAAGAAAACCCTTTAGAAACGGGATTCAACTGGTGATGGTGGTGGTCTGTGATATAAATCTCAAGAGCAATGCACCTCATGAAAATATATTGAAAGGAAAGAAAAATAGTTTGCATAAGGCAGATTAAATTGATTAGTCAGAGATAAGGAAATGATACAACCAGTAAGAAAAGACACGTGAAACAAAAACTATTTTCAAATGGAGATATCATATCATGTTTTTAGTTATCTTAGATAAAAGAAAGACATTTATACATACTGGCATTCTTATGGAGACTGGTAAAACATCTTCCCTCCACACTGGGGGAACTACAGTAACTTGGCTTAGAAAACTGTACCAAATTTTTATCTTAGTGATATTATCCCATCTCTGTGGCCAGAGTTAAACCAAAGGAGAGAACTAGTGAAATCCTCTGGAAACAAATGACAAATGAACATTAAGAGGCAAAGATAAAACAGCTTAGGTGAACAGCTTCAAACGGTTTATCTTCAAAGGACTTGGCTGGGCCACCAGTTTGGAAAAAGTTGCCTACCTGGGTATGAAAATGGTTTTCTATTATTAAGCACAGGATGAGAAGTTATTTAACTATTACAGAGCCTCAAGCCAGAGAAGAGAGTAAATTATCAACAAGAATGTCAATGAGAGTGGTGAGTCACGCTCTAAGAGATGGGAAAAGAGAGAAAAAGAAGGTCCAGCAAGGAAGGGGGTTTAATTTTCCCCAGAGATGGAGGTGAGCAGTCTATGTAATGCACCGAACCTTTCAAGAAAAGAAATACACAGAAAGACCTTTATTATTATAACTCCTTGATATATATGCTTCCTAACTCCAGATAAATGAAAATATACTATTTATAAGAAGATTGTTTTGCAGCTCTTCTCTCTACTTGCTAATCCCACCTTCCCCAGAGAGCAAGAGTTTTCAGACTCAAATTGCATCTACAGTGGTTGCAGACAGACATCTTGGGGAATGGAGAACACCACAATCTGCCTCACTCTCAAGAAATCCAGCCTAGTGTACTTGAACATGGGGCTTCACCAAGAGCGAGGGAAAGGAATTCAGGACCATCCCCAAAGTGCATACTCAGGAACAGTTGAAAAAGGTGGAACATTGGTGGTTTGCTTTGTAAATGAGACACAAAGATGGTATACGTTAAAGCAGAAAGTATGCTACATATTCCCTCTCGATACCCAGAGAGAGCTCTTTCCTTCCCACATCACAAGATTAAATCAATGAAAAATGTGAGAAAAATGTGTGAGGTGTGAGGCTATATCCAAATGCCTGAGACACGCTTGCAAGTCCTATTTGTCATAATTCATGCATGCCTGCGAGGTCACTGTTTTGTAGGTGTCTACAACACATCTCTTGTAGGCGTTTTCTCATCGAATCAGATGGTCAACATAAGCAAGGCAAGCTGTCGGGCATGTGCTTGCCTATTTTTATTTTTTTTCTTTTGGTGCAAGTCTAATAAAAGTCATACCTCTACCCACGAACCTTTTCTTACTTATTTGTCCTTAGATGGCATGGTTGGCCTTCCTGCCAACCTGCTTTGTCATGATGTCCTAAAGAAGTCACACAAAGCAACTGAAATCAGGGAAAGTGCCACAGGGAAACTGGTTCCTCTTCCAGAGATAAGGGCCACCGTTGAAGCACGACCATAGAATCACACAGAATCACAGAATGCTATTGGGTTGGAAGGGACCTCTGGAGATCATCCAGTCCAACCCCCCTGACAAAGCAGGTCCACCCAGAGCAGGTCCCACAGGAACGTGTCCAGGTGGGTTTGAATGTCTCCAGAGAAGGAGACTCCACCACCTCTCTGGGCAGCCTCTGCCAGGGCTCTGCCACCCTCACAGGGAAGAAGTTCCTCCTCATGTTTAGGTGGAACTTCTTAGGTTCAAGTTTGTGCCCGTTCCCTCGTCCTGTCACTGGGCACCACTGAGAAAAGACTGGCCCCATCCTCCTGACACCCACCCTTGAAGTATTTATAGGCGTTGATCAGATGCCCCCTCAGTCTTCTCTTCTCCAGACTAAAAAGACCCAGGTCAGCCCCCAACCTGCCCTGGTGAAGGGGGTTATTTCTCCCCAGGTGCAGCACCCTACACTTGCCCTGGTTGAATTCCATCAGCTTCCTCTCTGCCCAACTCTCCAGCCTCTCCAGGTCTTGCTGGATGGCAGCACAGCCTTCTGGGGTGTCAGCCACCCCTCCCACTGTTGTGTCACCAGCAAACTTGCTGAGGGTAGTCTCTGTCCCTTCATCCAGGTCATTGATGACTATATTGAAGAGGACTGGACCATAAACCATTACAGAATGCCTATACCACATAAAAGGAGAAGGCTGTATAAAGTGGTGTGTGTATAAACCTTTTGGCCCCTTAAAGTGCAGCAATGGACTAAATTCTGCTTACTAATATTTTTAGACAATCATATAAAAAAAATTTCTTACAGGATGAATGATGAAAACAAGCAAATTCCCTGCAGCTTGAGTCCTTCGTTACCCGCAACGCTGCGGGAGTGCACACGCGCTGAAGGCATTAGCACGCTTTCACACCCCGCCTGTGATGGCACTCAAGACCTTCTTCAGGGCAACTTTTGCTGTTACAGAACTAGGTCACAAACCCATGCAGCCCCAAACCTTTAGACTGCCTTCCAAATCGTCAAGATTAAATGGGAATAAAGAGAGAGAAAAACTCCCAGTGCCCGTAGTGTTCACGGATTCCCATGAGAGGAAGAACAAGCACCTCTTTCATTGGTTTCAATAGCTACGTATTAACAGTTGGTCACAACACCCAGATTAGAAGATGGTAACTGTCAGGGTTTCATTCCATTAGCCGGGCAGTCACAAAAACCAAGGATGCTGTTCATATCTTTCAGCATCCTCACAGAAGTGTTCTCTTCACTCTGGAGATGTCAACTCCCCATTCTGAATGAGCTGCTGCTCTCCTAAATAAACACATCACATACACACCGTGCCACACGGAAAAAAAAATAAATATTACACCGACGGGGAAGACATAAAAAGAATGTGTCAGAGATGACTTCAGCATGGATGTAGGAGTACAGCTGGCGGACAAAAGCCACACGTGAAGTAAGCAAAATGCTGAGAGTTTGGGCCTGGCGCCAGAAAAAGCCTTGGTGGATGTATCTTTTTTCAATAATGAACTCCCACCACAGCCTACACTTTATGAGCCTGACACATCCAAATTACGTTCAGCAACATTTAAATGTTGAAATAATAGGATAAATTCAAACCAATTAGAGAGCATATGGAATATTGCCTTCCTAATGGTATGCAGAAGCATCTCCTGTCAGTTTTATCAGATTAAAGACCCCAAGTGCTGGCAGGGATCAGATCCGCGGTGATAAACGGGCACAGGGGTACGAGCCGAGCCGCATGTGATCTTTGAGGTGGGTCTAACACAGGAGAAGGAATCTGCATTGCAGTTGGAGGCTTCTCCCTTTGTTTCAAGGGAGCAGGGAAATCAGACCGAATTCTCAGCCCAATCAAAGACCCATGTTTTGCCAGGTCGATGCCTTGGAAGGAGTACATTTTCTGTTCTTTTGTCATCTGGGCATTGCTATCCCAAGATGAATGCCCCAAAGAACACCCCAATTAACCTTCAAGTGACAATGAAATGCTTTCCTTCCGTTGTTCCCGTACAAAACAAAAATAGTAAGAAAAAATTTCAGCTTTAAGCAGAAGTAGAAACATTAAAACAGAAGGAAAAAAAGGTACAGCCAATTCTTCAAAATAACATAAAGAAGAAACAAACCCCCAGCAAAATTATCTAACCGCCATCTGAGGCAGACACCCAGCATGAAAATTTTTTGCCCAAATTGCTGAAGTTTGGCAAAATTACAAGCAACTGGAAAAAGGGACATGCTGCCACCTTTGTGTTTGGTAATGATAGATTTTAAATAAATCATCACAGCTGCAGAAGTTCTTTGTCCACTTTGGTTAGTTCTCCAGGGATTTATTACTATTTTTTTGTGCATGCTAAATCAATCCAAGGCTTTTAAGACCCTTCAACATGATGTGTGAGATGCGCAGTTTAGAGTCTCAGCCCCAAGGACTGCCGTGAAGTTAAATTAGAGTAGGTCAGTCTGTAGATAGAGTCATAGAATCATAGATTAGTTGGGGTTGGAAGCAACCTTTAGAGGTCATCTAGTTCAACCTCCTCTGCAATAGGCAATAAGCAGGGACATCTTCAACTAGATCAGGTTGCTCGGAGCCCCGTCTAACCTGATCTTGAATGTTTCAAGGGATGGGGCATCTACCACCTCTCTGGGCAACCTGTTTAAGTGTATCACCAACCTCATTGTGAAAAAATTTCTTCCTTACGCCTAGTCTAGCTTAAAACCATTACCCCTTGTCCTATTGCAACAGGCCCCGCGCTAAAATGTTTGTCCCCACCTTTCCTGTCGGTTCCCTTTAAGTACTGAAAGAGCCTTCCTCTCCCCAGAGCCTTCTCCAGATTGAACCTCAACTCTCTCAGCTGCCCAGCTGAGGGTCTGGTGTGTGCACTTGCTTTAACCAGTTGAAAATGCCCTGTCTACAGCTTTGATTTCGGGCGCACTGTGCCAGTGCGAGTGCTTCCAGGGGTTCTTTGAGTCTCTCCTGTTACCTGCCTGCAAAGGCACACGGCAGCATAACCGAGGTGCTGCCCTAGGCATGGTGCCAGCCTCATCTCAGCCCCAAAGCCCATCTGGTGAGAAGGTGCACCCCGGAAAAAAAGGCCCTTGTTCTCTGGAAATCCTTAGCTGCTGAAGTAACCCCTCAAGCACCAGTGAAATATTCTGGCCCATAGTGGTCATGGCCTGGAGAAGCTGCATGTATAGCCCCCAGCAGCACAGAGTAGAAAAACATGTGCCAAGTCAAGCCTGTAGACCTACCAAAAAACCATGCATCCTTTCCCCAACAGTGGCATTAGCAGAAGAGCTTGAAATATTTAGGATCCTGGCACAGATATGACACAAGACTATTTAACCAGCCTACAAATCATTTAAAAGGCAGCCAGTAATAAAAATGCAATTCCCCTGCTAATCCTTAGTTCTCTCTTTCACAATATGCTTTCCACCTGTGTTCCTTCATCTCCAGCTCTCTCTTTACTTTGCAGCACTTTGAGGAAGTACCTTATCCAAAGTACAATTCAGCTCCAGGGATTTAAGTAAACGCAGGCTGGAGACTCTTGGAATTTAGGTTTTTTTTTCACTAGTCACACAATACTTGGTGTTTTCTTTTTGCTCCTAGAGGCATCTGGTTAAATGATGCATCAGTTTTAATTGAAACATATTAACCTAACCAAGTTTTGAAAATCTCATGATTGGCAGAAGCCTGGCTTTTGAACATCTGTGATTACCATTGTTCTCCACTATTATCCCTGGTCAAAATGAAAATTTAAGGATACTCAATGAAACCTATTTTTCCCGCAGCCTATATGCTTGGGAAGCGTCACTCCATCTGTTTCACGTTCGGAGAAGTAACGCGACAATGTGATTAAATACCTGCCCATTTTGATCCCCGACTGACACAAAATCCATCTTCTATTTACATATATCACCTGGCTTCCTCACCTAACCAAAGAACAAGTGTACAAGGGGCCACGCAGCTTTCCCCTCGTATTGTTTTGCCAATACCTCACTCTTGCATGTGAGGCACATCTGCTTCCGCCGCTTCCAAAGCCCCGCTCCCGCTTACGGCAATAGGGTCTAAGCACAAAGCTGAGACACAAAAGCTCTGCAGGATACCTAGAATACCACTGAGCTAATGCCACCATGCCTCCCCTTTAAATACTCTTTTTCCTAATATTAGAAGGCGATGATTAAACTCGCCGATGACTACTCACGACGCACTGTCACGCAAACAATAAATTACTTTCTGTTCATAACTTTAATTTCAAGACCCAGCAAAAAGTTTGGTATTGGCTGAGGGGTCAGGAGCCTCAACAACTAACAAGCAAAGCTTATTTCTCTTGACCGAATTTTAGTAGTGCTCTCATAAAAGGCTGTGATGTTAGAGGTTTCAGAGTGACCCGTCTCTTCCTTCCTCAGGTCTTCGTGTAGATTCAAGATTTAGTTTCTTGCATTTATTTTACGCTTTGGTTGGAGGAATGGGACAGGGATTTCCAACCTCAAAATATAGTTATCTGCTGAACGTAAGTTAAAACGAAAACAGCTTTTGCAGCAAAATGAGGAGTGGGGACAGATGAAAAATGTGCAGATTCACTTAAAAGAGCAAAATTAATAATTATCACACTACTTCCTTTAATCTCTCTATGTTGAAAAGCAAACAAAGCATGTTGTTTTCACACATCAGAATTTGTTTTTACTGCAGCTACCAACAACAGTTGTTGATGGAAAGGAGGGCAAAATAAGGTGACTTTAAAAGCATTCCTTCTTAAAGAACTATGTCAAAGTTACCAGGGCATAAAACTGGAATGATGGCCTGCCATAAACTCTACCTTCAGACTTCTGATAGTAAAATTTGATGAGAGTAATACATCTACATCCTAAAGCAGCAGAGGCCAGTCCCTTTGTCTTTACTCAGAAAAAAAAGAAAACAAACCCCATCACATAGCTGTGCTGGTACCTTCTGCCACGTGAAAGTGAGATTTCAGAAAGTCAGGATGGCTGTATAGCCACACAGGACACAAAATTGCTAACTTCTCTACACCTGCTGCCAAAATACAAAGACAGTAAATGAAATTTTTATCCGTTCTTCCATTCATTCAAGTTTCACAGCCACTGAGCCACACAGCATAGAGTCTCACCAACCTCTATTGCATCCCTAAACGCTACTGCCACAGAAACATGCTGCAAGTACACACCTCCTCAGGCACTCTGTCTTCCTCTGGGAGATGCCAAAAGGCAAACCCAAAGGAAGTGTTGAGCACAGACAGCATGGAGCACTGGCCACAGAGGAAACCCTGAAAAGGCAGATCTCCAGCATCTTCGGGGCTGAATCACAGAATGCTATGGGGTTGGAAGGGACCTCTGGAGATCACCTAGTCCATCCCCCTGCCAAAGCAGGTCCACCCAGAGCAGGTCCCTCAGGAACGTGTCCAGGTGGGTTTGAATGTCTCCAGAGAAGGAGACTCCACCACCTCTCTGGGCAGCCTCTTCCATGGCTCTGCCACCCTCAAAGTGAAGAAGTTCCTCCTCATGTTTAGGTGGAACTTCTTAGGTTCAAGTTTGTGCCCGTTCCCTCGTCCTGTCACTGGGCACCACTGAAAAAAGACTGGCCCCATCCTCCTGACACCCACCTTTGAAGTATTTATAGGTGTTGATCAGATGCCCCCTCAGTCTTCTCTTCTCCAGACTAAAAAGACCCAGGTCAGCCCCCAACCTGCCCTGGTGAAGGGGGTTATTCCTCCCCAGGTACAGCACCCTACACTTGCCCTGGTTGAATTCCATCAGCTTCCTCTCTGCCCAACTCTGCCATCCATCTCGCTGGATGGCAGCACAGCCTTCTGGGGTGTCAGCCACCCCTCCCACTGTTGTGTCACCAGCAAACTTGCTGAGGGTACTCTCTGTCCCTTCATCCAAGTCATTGATGACTATATTGAAGAGGACCGGACCCAGTACTGACCCCCAGGGAACTCCACTTATCCCTGGGGGACTCAACTTGAAGGGTTGCCCCCCCTTAAACCACTCTGTTCTCTCTGGCCTGTGCCAACCCTCCTATAACTTTGGGGGAGGTAGGATGTGTGGATCTCCTGGATGCCTCTCTTTTTTCAATGCCTTATGAGAGCCCCAGAAGAACCACGTTGTTAGAAGCGGAGCAGCTGGAGCAAGCATAAATACAGCAAGCTGCAGAATCGTCTGTAGCTGTGCATTTACTTTTGCACCACGCTACTTTTCAAACACTGGCTCAGGGTGACTCCCTGGCATGCAAGGTGACAGCGGGGTGGCCAGGGTGCCACACAGCCCCTCAGGTGCCTGCTGCTCTGCATCCCTGTGACCGACAGGGACCGTGCAACGCAAGCCTATGCACGGAGGCACGGTTCTCCACCCGGAATTTGGGATGGCCTTGCTCGACATCCAACGTGCGGGTGGGAGAGCTCGGAGAGAACACACAGGAGATCCTTTGAGGAAGCTGCGACCCAATGAATCAAGGAGATTTAATCACCCAGCTGCTCCCTGCTTGACTCTTCTCACTTCTAGCATTAGCTAGACACACTGCCCCAAGGCGCTGCTGCCTCCCTCCCGTGCCAGCACCTGAGATCTGCATTTGCCAGGGAAAGAGGGCCCTGGAGACCTGACCCTTCCTGCAGCAGAAGGGAGCCGTGCCGTGGCTGCCTGCTCCACCGTCGTGCGCGTGGAGGCAGGGACAGCATTCGCAGCGTTTCGCAAAGCTCTGCCACGCTGTGTTGTCACATTACAATGTGCCATCATCAAACAGTTTGTTCAATCCCTTCTTGATTAAATTCAGCTTCATTAAACCTAAGTAATGACCCTGTTTTGTTTTAACAGCAACCATATTTCCATTCTAAGTGTCTTTCTGAATATCTTCTTCCCCTTTTAGACCTTTCTGCGACCTCTGAGCATATTCATGTCCCATCCCATTTTTCATTTCCCTTCTCATTCTTTTTCTTTCCATGCAGGCAGCTTCCTCCCTACGAACTTTGTTGAAGCATCTCTCTGGTTCCTGCCTTTCAGCATCTCCAGGGGTCTGATTGTGCATGCAGCCCTTGAAGCTGAATCAAACAGGCACCTTTGTCCTGGGATGATAGAAAGTTAGCTGCTTTGATTCCTGTTGCTATTGCGTGCAGCAGATAAAAGTGGTAATGCTTAGACAAATCAGACATTTTCCTGGCGATTGTATAACACTCCTCAGGTTCCATTTTTACACAAACATGATCTTTCTGCACAGACTACCTACATCGCCGAATTATCATTCCTTCAGTACATTAAATTTGCATTTAATATACAGCGCACACACAAACAGGCTACAGCGTAAAAAAGGGGGCAGAGACATCGAAATAAAAACCCATGGGTACCTAAAAGAGGCGGAGGAACCCAAAGCAACAGCAGCTTCAGCTCCCCTTGCTGAGTCAACAGACACTAAGGACAAATGGTACCCACCTAATTGTCCTTCAGAGACCCCCACACCCTCCCCACGCACCTCGCTCCTGTAACCCGGGTGAGCCTTCACACAGACCCCGTGTGAGAAACGGCTGCTTTTAAAGAGCTGGAGGCTTTAGGGAAGAAAGATGCTTTTCAATGAACAGATGACTGCCAGAAAAGGAGAGGATATTGGAGTAAATGAAAACCAAAGGCCTGCTGGAGCCCAGCGTGCCGGATGCGCAGGTACACATGGGCAGAAGCAGGGAAGCTCTGCCCTCCTTTACACTCATCAACACGTCTTGCCTTTCCATCAGCACATTTAGAGAGTGTCCTTGAATTCTCATTCCATGTATATTTATACCATGGGAGAACAGGGAAGCTTACCTTAAAGCTATTTTAAAGGCTTTTTTTTTTTTTTTTTTTTTTTAAAGTGGCACTTCAAGCCAACAGGGGTCTGCTTTCTGTTTTGGATTGCATATATAATCTGAAGGGGATTAACGTGGTGCTGGCTGCTAGGCTAAACTGGATCAAAAAATGTTAGAGCATAATGTACCCTATCTAATGTTTAATAATAGCTGTAGTTTTAGAGTTATCACACTTCTGATGTTTTAGACTTCTTATTCATTTCAGTAGCAGCAGAATCATTCTCTGTTAGAATTGCTCCTCTCTTACCTTGGATGACTTTTGGAAAAGCAGAAGCTTTTGTAACGGTATGTCAGGCTCCCAAGCAAGGAACTGTAAAGACGTGAAGCAAATTCTGCCCAGAGCTGAGAGAACTGCTGCTTTGTAGGCATTTGTAGGTGAAATAAAGAAAATCACTTTGTTTGGCGAACAGTTATTAAAGAATGAAATAATCTGCATAGAAACCAGCGGGGAGATTTATTTTCACAAAGCTGGGTGGTTTAATGAGCAGGCTGACAGCACAGTTCTGCAAGCCTATATTAGCAAAGAGCCAGGGAGAGCAATCTAGGGGCTGAGAGGTACGGCAACCAGTGCATCAACCAGCGAGTGGGTGGGTGGGAACGTCTTAAACTCAAATTGCTCTTGATGGAAAAATATCTTGCAGTTATCCCACAGCTGAGTATGACTGATACAGCTGAGAAGCTAGGAAGTGCAAGTCAAAATGAGGGGGATTCTCTTTTTTTTTTTTTTTTTAATCATGGCTGATCAGATAGTTTTAATCATTAGATTTCAGCTTGACATGAGAATAGACCTCAAATCTGAAGAGCAAGTATTTACCATTGAAAAGTCAATTCCTCTGTCACTAGCTCTGGCAATAGTATCACCATAATTATGAGTTTAATATCTGAAATTCGTTGATTTCATATTTGCATGCATGTATGCTAACTAAAATTAATTAATTTTAATTGCATACACCAATTACAACATCAGGCTCATTTTCCAACATATTATTCCTCGCTGATTACATATCCTCTAAGATTGCTTTAATTTTTCATTTTGTGCTTTAAAGTCAAAGAATAATATGTATTTCTAATTAAGTTCACTTACATATCTCACTGCTGATTAAATCACTATTTAATATTTTATAACACAAGCCACCTTTAATTTCCTCCACTGAGAGCAAAAGCCTGGCAAACCCTTTTCTTTCTCCCCGACCTTGCCATTCCTGTGTCGCTACCGGCAGATTTCTCCCATCTCCACAGCAGAACGGCAATGAACCACCTTGTTGACAGATATTCATCCTCGGGGGAGGAAGGCGAGCACCTTAGTGACCACAGGACCTGCTCTGAAGAGACCAGCAACCTGCCACCGGCACTAAGAGATCAGAAACAGACATTCAGGAGAGATTTTTATCGGCGTCTTAGGGGATTGCAGGTCTCGCCGAGACTCTCTTGGAGATGACACATTTCAAACCTTTTAGGGGATCCTGCAAGTCCCCTGTCGGTGCCCACCAAAGGCTGAGAAAGGAAAAGGAGATTCTCCTCTCTCTCCCAACCAGCACAGCAGAGCGAAACTTGCCAGGCTGTCCTGAGCCAGGACTGCATTAGTATGGGCAAAGTCTTAACAGAAATTGGTAGAAAATCTTAAGGAGAAGTCTCCAAACTGCTTCTGCTTGCCCATGTGTCTTGCACAACTTGGGCTGTAGAAGCTAAACAGTGTCATTTCTACCACATCATTCCTGAGGTAGAAGAAAAAAAAGTAAATCAAATTAAATCCTTAAGAAATTTGACTTTTGAACAACCAAAAGAAAAAATGACATCCCTGGTACCTCAGAATTTGACCCAAACTTCACTGAAATGAATGGGAAACTTCCGATGATGTATTTAGGAGCACGATTAATCCCATACACAATGGATACACATATTTTTGTCAGTGGGATAGACTTAGGAAGACCAGTGCTGATTTGGGCTCTGAATGAAACCAAAGCACTCCCAGTGCCTGAGTTTGCATGCACAGCATTTTTTTTTGGGGGGGTGTGGGGAGAGGGTGTGTGTCTAGTTATTAAATAAGAGTAATCTTTATCTGAATTACTTGTTAAACTATTCCTTTGCAGTAAGCATCTAATTAATTGGCTAGAGACTCCTTGGCCCATATTCATCACACCTAACTTGGCATGTCAGCAAAGCGCTGGATCCCTCCCATAGTCAAGAGGAGGAGAGAGGATTCTCCAGAGCATGGTTCATCCCCTCTAGGCTCTAAATTGTACTCTCCACTGACTACCAAAGCTTCAGCTGATACTTACCATCTAAAACTAGTTATGAGTGTCATTGTGATAACGTCAGGTCAGAGAAACAATCAAATTGGAGTGGGAGGCTACCACTAAAACCACTGGGTCAACCGGGAGAATAATCATAACCATAAATACTTTGCACACTAAGTTTCTCACTGAAGTAAACAAAAAAAGTAGATAATGGAGCACGTGTTTCATGGTACCAAAACCAGAAGACACATTCAAATGAAAAATATACTGCCCAAACCCTTCAAAACTGATGTTTGAGGGAAAATAGAAGAAACAAGGAAGAAAAATTGGGACAGAAATAAAGAGAGAGGGAAAATCCCCGAGAAGAAAAACAGAAGAAAGGAAAAATATTTAAAAAAAAAAAATAAAAATCCCTGTCTCCCATCTCTCAGAAATAAAGAAATCATTTATATTCACTTTTCTTCTCAAGACTGGATGATTATTCAGGCTGCGTTTGAGATGTAGGTAAATACTGTTGCTGTGTCCAATAGGTTAGCACAATCCTTCCAAGGAAAAAAATGCACACCATCTAAACTAAGAATGATGAGCCAGCAGACTTTCTCAAACAATACATAGCAAAAAAACCCACCAAACCAGCTCAAGTCCCTGCTATAGGTCCCTCTGTAAGTTTATTCAATTTGTCACCATCTAACAATACTGAAATTGGAAAGAGAGAGGAGCCTCAATTCAGGCATTAGTTGGTCTGTCACACTTCATCAGCTGTGAAATGGGGCTCATATCCCTTTATTTACTTCAGAGTAATATCATAAGGATATATATTAAATATATGTGTCATCTCAGATACTATAGTAGAGCAGACAATATGGCATTTAAAATAGAGAAAAATAATAGAACCAATTGCTCAAATTTTGCTTGGATTCATTTCCTTCTAGATATTAAGTTAGGAGACAGACAGATAGGAATTATATTTATATGTTTATCTTTACATGTCTGAGTGAATGTAATCCATATAGTGTGGCATAGAGTTTGTTTGAGTGTATCGTTAAAATGTGATCTTTTTTGTATTGCTTTCCCATTAATTACAACGTACATGTTGCCTAGGTCAGTGTGCTATCTCAGAAGACAATATTCAGTAGGATTGGCTTAATCTTTCTTTAGTCTAAAAAATAAGCATATCTACACACAGCTAGCTGATCAGCCTGCTTCTGTTGTCAACGGAAACATGTTCAGGAGGACAATTTACCTTCAGTATCTTAGACAACTGTCTTCTCCATTGGCTGCAGTAAACCCAGAAGCCATTTTTTGGGAAAACATCTAAGGTTTGAATGCTAGAGTTAGGTAAAATGATTCCCACGCCTCTGGGGAAAAAAAAAAAAAAAAAAAGACCAGATTATCCAGCATGTAACCTTGAGGAGATAAGAGAAGAATATTTCTTAGAAGAGACAGCATCCAAGCAGAATACAGAGACATCTGAAGGAGCTGATGACTGAGTATTTCTGAACCAATGGCAATGCCCATGGCTGGATTTATTATTTTGTTTTTAATCTGAAGAATGAATTCTTCCCAGTTAACCAAAAAGAGACCCTGAAAATGGTCCATGTTATTTTATAGCATAAGATGGCAAAGGGTTTGAGGGAGGCAGGAGATGGCTTCTGCTGTTTATATTTCTGTTTCATGCCTGGAATCAATACCAGAGCTGGGAACAGCATAGCTGAGCCTGTGATCATATCCCACATGGCACGGGAGGCTCACAGCAATAAAAGGATTGTTAATAACCAATATTGATTCACCTTTCCCTAATGCATGGATAAAAATGTCATCAATAAGCTGGCCAACAGCTCGAGGCGATGAGCCCCATAATAGGCTACTATGCCAAGAACAAAATAGCGTTCATTTATTTATTCAAATGTCAAATCAGCTGCAAGTAATCTTCAAAGATTACTTTGATTGGATTTAAAACAACAGGGATACCATCTACCTGGCAACTTCTTTTGTGGTTGTTGCACCCATGTTGCTCCTCTATGTGGTGTCTGCTTTAGATGTTGCAGAGCTGGCTTCACCTGACTCTCCACCTCCACCCATCTTCGCTGATCCATCATCCTTTCAGTCCCAAGATCCAGCACCTCAATTTTATTTTCTTTCTTTTACTGCGATATTATAAGCAAAGCAGTATATCACAGCAGTTACAGAAAGGTTTTAATTTTTGCTGCGTTGAGTGACATGCATGAGGAAAAGTATTTCAAGTTAGAAAGAACTTGCCTAAGAGCCTTTCCCACTATGTTTTTTTTTCTCTCATTAAAATAAACGGGAGTGGAATAGAGCTACTCAGAAAAGCTCGTAGACCTCTCCTCGGTAAAAACTTTACTAACAGAGACTAGATACCACTTTGCAATCAAATGCTACGTAAAGGTGAGGCAAGTAGAAAACATGAAAATATTGCAAAATCTTCATTCCTAAAACTACATTCAAATGAATAATAACATGGTATAAGTATAATCCTATGAACCTTGCAATGTAATTGCTATTTTTTTAATTTATTAAAAAATCCAAATGTACTACTCTGGGAGGTTAAAGGGTTTTGGGGAAGAGGTGAAATGCTTCTTTTCTACATTTTAATCCCATTATAGGTTTTCCTTTCTGTCTATATATTTATACAACATTCGTTACCATAGTTTCCAAGCACGTGAGCATCACAAGATTGTGTTATGATTAGTTATCTTTTTTTTTTTTCCTAGTGAGAAACTGATTCTGGGTTCAAGCGAGGAGACTTAGGTAGACACCAAGCCTCCAAATATTAACCCATTGTAAATTGCAGAACTTCAGTTCCTCCCCATATGACAATTTGAGGACTTTGATGCAACTTGAATCCAGGGAAAGAAAAGCTTGGATTTTGAACTCCTTATGTCCATCTTTAACAAGGAGTTGTTTTTAAGAGCTAGCTTTTTTCTCCACAGAGCTTCAGACATCAATGAAGGTGACAGAGAAATGTCCGTTTCATGGAATATGCATGGCTGTATAAATAATAAATAAAAGTACTCAGCAGCATGGCATACGTGAGTCATATGCACAAAGTGGCCTCACTAGCAAGCTAAAAATAACATTCTGGCAAAATTCTGAACAGAAATTTGACCAACAGGATTGCTTTACCCTTGCTCAGGTACACAATGCCAAAATAAAAACCTTTAAATTATCTGCATGTCCTTTTATATTTCCTTAGGTACCCTTTCCACTGCTCAGGGATCCAAAGAATTCTTCTAAGAAAAGCAGCCCAGTAAAAATGGCAACAGGGAGTTCAGAAGTCGATGTCTCTCAGAAACTTCAGATCAAATCTATTTGTTTTAGAGATGGGCTATTTGCTTCCTATTTCCTCTCCCAGTAGCCATTCTAAAAAAAAATCACTGTGTGTCTGAAGCCAGCCTAGATCCTCCCTCTCTGCTACGTGACCATCAGTAAATAATTGTGGAGCACTAATTAGGTCTGTTATCATATCTTAGAAGTTCTGCTGTCATCAACGTATGTATTGAACTAGCACAACACCACGGATCCAGATACAGTCTCTTGAGGCTATCTGATGTATCCTTTTAATTAAAACTCAATAAACACTTCTAATGATAAAGATACACGGAAAGGAGCAGAATTGAGATCTCTTCGTGGAGCAGTGCCACTTCTGGAGGATGAATGAGAGTAAAACAAGCAGTAGAGGCATATTTTTGCCACTGAAATCAGCAGTTAAAACTCTGAACACAGATACGAAGCAGACCTCATAAGTAAGGTGACACTTTAGTACTGCTGTTGTTCAGAGTGGAACCAAACCTTCAAAGAATATACATCCTAAGTTGTTCTCAAGAAATATTCTGGAGTGGTTAACACTTTAATTTCATACTAGAAATCTCTAGCAGGCACTGCAAAATAGACAGGAGTGCTTGTGGTCTTACTTAATGTTCTATGGCCGTGGTTCACCACTTAAATAAGAGAAAAACAGGAAATCATTACATTTTATACTCTTACAAATGTATGGAGTCAATCTCTTCTTTAGCAGTTTTGTACATGTTTGTCACAACTACCAAAGAGGTCACAAAAATGGCATCTATAAAGATAAGTGCTCCTCTAGAAACCCACAGAAATACCAGCTACTTGTGAAAGAACCTCAGAACAGCCTGAAAATCTGAGAATCCAAAGACAAAGTTGTGCATTCTTTACTGTTTAGTCTTAGAGTTTCTATCACTGGGATATCACAAAGCGTATCGTTTTCTTGTTTTCTGTTATGACAGAGTTGCCTATGTTAAAATAAAAATTCAGAAGCATGTTTTGATCTCAACCAAAACTATAACATAAGAATAGCCATACTCAGTCAGATGAAAGATCTGTCTTGACCATTCTCTGACATTGGCCAGTAATGCATGAGCAGGTGAAAATACAGAAACCAAGACAATTATGGAACGATATTTCCTCAGCATAATCCCAAAATAATAACTTGCCCTTGGTCTTATAACCTCTGGAGACAGGATCTGAAGGCAACATAGAGAAATATGGCAATAGTAATGGATAAATTGAGTAAGTTACTTGATTTTGTGGGGCTTTTTTCTGGATTTGGAAAATACAGAGACTGTAATGATCGCAAGCATCTTCCAAAAATGCACAAGCCTCCCTGCCCTTGGCAAGACACCAAAGCTCTTTCCTTTTCCACCCTGTTTTCCTTCCAGACGTATAGAGAATTTTGTTAGCTGCCACCAATAGAACCACTTAATTAGAAGCCAGGTTTAGTTCCCTTAGCGAAAAAATAAAGATATAACCACCACAGCAGTTATTAAACAGAAGCTTTGGTGAAAATGCCCAGAGGAGGCATTGCAAAGATCAGAGGCTGCTAAGCCTTATATTGTGATAGACAGTTTGATTAACTGAGTTTTCACATTGTGTTGGTCCTTTTCATTATTCCAAGAGAGGACTGTTTCAACGTTGTTTTCAGATGGCACTGTCCTTTCTTTTCCAATAATACCTTTGCCCAGCATCTTCCATCCTGTCTGATAACCCTCTGAGTCCCAATGCATTAGTGTTTGGTACATAATCTCTCATTTGATTGCCATAAGCAAGAACATTTGGGTTTCTGGGTTACCCCAAGGTCGATTATTTTCATTGTTTGGGTTACACAGTTATATACAGAGGTTACTGCCAGCCCTTTTTCTCTCTTCGGGTTGAAAGCACCATATTTAACAGAGTTCACGAGGTATACTGATTTGCGCCTGAGACTCTTAACTGTAAAAATACATGCATAATTATCATTGTGAAGAAATAAAGTTACTTAGATGGAGCTTTCCAGAATATTCTTCCTTTCAACACAGGAAAATCCAAAGACTCTACTTAAGAGGAGTTGTTACTGGATTTTTGGAAAAGACCTGTTCGCTTTGGACACATTTTTCCTAATTTGTTACTGTAACAGTTTACCCACTGAACTAAGTACAAATGCCGATGTATAACACATTTACCTTTAGACTGGATATTCTCAGTTGTGACATTCAATTCCTTAAGTATTTTTGAAGTCATTACCAATTCCCTCCCACAAGAACCTTTTTAAAATACAAGGAGAAAGTTAGACAGATTTGACCTTGATGAAACACTGCTTATTATATTTTCAGGTATCTCCATATTGCAGCTTATTATCACACACAGTGGGTTCTGTAGAAAGATATTTGTTCTATAAAACGTAGTTTAGAGTTTCTAGTCTTTTTATCTCTTTCAAAGGACAAGTTTATTTCCTGGTATATTTTTGAAAATATTCATTAAGGGGAGCTCTGTGGGGCTCAGACAGGGGCTTTTCAAACTTCAAGCAAAGAGCAAGGACTTTTTTCCATCATTTGTATCCTTTTAATAATTTAAGAAAAAGAAGGAAACAAACTGAAGCTTCAGATCTACAATACATGGATTGAATAATTATGTCACATCAGATCCTATACATTAGCGTTGGAGAGGGGGTCCTATCATAGCATTTGGCAGGAGTAACACAAGTCATATTACAACTCAGTAATTATATCTTCTTTAAAATTACAGCTTCAGAAACAGCAAGAGACAGAGACAACTGAAGTCTCTTAGACTTCTTTTGGATAAGTGAGAAAACTCAGTGTCTGGCAAGAAAAGGGACACCTGTCATTTGCTGGAAAAGTGGAACATGTGAAGCTTACCCTCAAAATTTAGCTTTTCTCTTTTTTTTCCCTCTCTACAAAATACCACACAATTAATCCCACAGGCTTTATTTAATTGTAATACTGTAGTACCTACCTAATAGGCTCCTTTCCCTGGAGATCAGTTTATCATGGAGGCTATCACACTAAGAATCCATAAGAATCCACGCAAAGCAAATGCTGTTGTGTGAAAACTAATGAACAGTGGTGAAACATAAGGGGTGTCTGCTTGTTTTAAAAACCTGAAAATAAGATATTGACATATCTCTAGTCATGAGGGAAGAAGAAAAAAAGATTATCCTTGTATTTGAACTCTGCTGGAGTCTAAGTAGCCTTCCTCCCTGTGGTCTTTGGATCAGGCCATCTGCAAACCCCCAGAACTAGAATGGGGATAAAATTTAAATTCAGATAGATAGTTCCAAGCGTTGAGTTCTTGACCATTTCCAACTCACTTCACTGCTAAAAGTTTCTCCATTCCCAGTCCTTCATAACATCATAACACTACCTGCTTTTTCATCTGCCCACTACATCTCCCTCCTCTTTGTGCCTCCCACTGTACTGGAGACTCACCACCTCGTACCTACAGGTTGCAGAAGAGCCTTGTCACAGCATCGTCATGGTTAGAAAGGACCTCTGAGATCACCGAGTCCAACCACACACACACAAAAATCCCCCACAATCTTGGGCACTAGAGCATGCCCTGAAGTGCCACATCTACACGTTTCTTAAATACCTCCAGGGATGGTGACTCCACCACCTCCCTGGGCAGGCCCTTCCAGCACCTGACCACTCTCTCAATAAAGTAATTCTTCCCAATATCTAATCTAAACCTCCCCTGGCCCAATTTCAAACCATTTCCTCTGGGCCTGCCATTATTCCCTTGGGAGAAGAGGCCAACACCCACCTCTCTACACCCTCCTGTCAGGGAGCTGTAGAAGGCAATAAGGTCCCCCCCTCAGCCTCCTCTTCTCCAAACCAAACATGCCCAGCTCCCTCAGCCTCTCCTCGTAGGACTTGTTCCCCAGACCCCTCACCAGCTTGGTGGCTCTCCTCTGGACACGCTCCAGCACCTCAATGTCCTTCTTACAGTGAGGGGCCCAGAACTGAACACAGCCCTCGAGGTGAGGCCTCACCAGTGCCCAGTCCAGAGGCACCAGCACTGCCCTACTCCTGCTGGCCACGCTGGTCCTGACACAGGCCAGGATGCTGGTGGCCTTCTTGGCCACCTGGGCACACTGCTGGCTGATGTTAAGCCAGTTGTCCACCAGCACCCCCAGGTCCTTGTCTGCAGAGACCTTCTAAAATATGTGGCTTTGATGGAGATGTTTGGATACTTTGCTGCATTGCACAGAAAGAAGTTGCCCAGCCAAAATGAAGAGAACAACCCAGTCTTCTCATACTTCGCCTCTGTGCATGTAAGCGCTGCCTTTTGCTGGACTGCTCCGCTCACCCCAGCACAATAAATTGGAAGGCAACAAGATGAAATTTAATTTACTCACAGAATCCATATCTAGCACTTTGCATGATACACAGCTCCGAAAAAACTCCAGAACAGAGAGGAAGTCACAATAAAGAGCAAAAGACAGATTTTGAGAGGCACCAGGCCTCCTCACAGAGGAAAGCTTCCTAGTTTATGAGGAAGTATATTACTGCCAATCCCAACTGAAACTGAAATATTGTATAATCCAATTAAAAAAGACAACTCATTCCTTCAAAAGGATACCATTGAGCCAGATAAAATTCTGATGAGAAAACTCAGATCCTTTGAAAATTCATAAACTATTCACGAATAACAAAACAAATGAAGTTCTGATAAATCAGATTACGAGGATGGATATGTAGTTCCTTAACACAGAAAATACCACAGCTATGGTAGGGAAATAATTGAAGAAATACTAGGATCTGCTTGAACAAGGGATGGGCGTCGCAGCCGGGCTGCAAGGCTGCAAAGAGAAAATACCCCCAGCCTCCTTAGTCCATCAAAACTGTGTCTGCTAATTGTTGCCCAATAATATATGCAGCTGTTCAGCCCAGTTTATTTCTTATCAGTGGGTGACTTTGCCTCCTGGGCCTTGCCTTACCAGATTCACCTGCCATTACAAGGGTCTGCTCACGCACCTCTGGTCCCTGAATCAATGCCAAAGCTGCAGCAGGTTCCTGGCGGTGAGAAAAGCAACACCAGAAGCCTAGAAAATGATTCCCAAAGTTACTGAAAAGGATGGGTTCGCCTGCCTCCACCTTCACAGCCAGCCTGTCTCAGAGCAACGAGCCCTGTGACCTAAGGAATCGGTGGGTTTTGCTCATTGTGGTTGGAGCAGGAAAAAAATGAAAAGCAAAAGAGAGAGAACCTTGGCGCTAATTCTCAGCCTGCAAAATCCTTCAACTGAAGGGCACAGATTACTAAAAGCTAAGATGAATGAAATATCCTTTTTTTTTTTTTTTTTCTCTATTTTAGCCTTTGAATGAAACCCCATTAGAGCAGGTGCTGAGTGAGCGGCACAAATTACCATAACCTTGAAGAAAGAGCTTATCTTTGGTTCAGCATTTAGGAATGTAGGGCAGTCCTTAATATACAGATAAAGATCCCTCATGCTTAATAACAATTTACATGAGGAATTCATCAACTTTCATGTTCACAGCATCAATGCTTTGAAGCAGTAAGCTTTTACAACAATCACTTAAGCATGGCGGCGAAATAAAATAGCATCCTGAAACAGCTCTAAAGGTAAAAACTGAAGTGTTTTAGTAAATTCACAGGAGGTCACGCTGCCTCCAGAGGGATATTTCGGTGCCTGGGCAGCTTCGTGCTCTAGGCGCAAGCTAAAGCAATCCAGGTGTTTGAGATGACTTGGGGATACAAAATCCAGGCTCTCCCATAGCAAATTCATAACTTTTTGAGGAAGGGGAGCAGCAGCCTCCTGTGTATTTTACCTTGGGTCAGATTTAAATAGCAACACAGAAGACCCAGCCTGACTTTAAGAACTTCCCTGACACTAACACGATCTCTTAAGAGGAGTTGAACAACATGCAGTAACAGGGGTTAATACCCCTCTACTATCCTAATAGTCAATTCATTTCTGCGTGAAATGTTATTGTTATCAACAATCAGACTGAGATCATGATCCGGAAAGGCTGTAAACTACAATGATTTTGTCTAAAGATTTTTTTTTTTTTTTTAATGACCTAGTAAAATCAATTGAGTACCACACAGGTCAGCATGACATGATTTGGCAGAAATGTTAAATCTGAGTAAAAAAATCCCATGGAAACAAGAATCAAAGTTGTTTTGCAAACAGTGCATTTCTCTTACTGCAGGCATAATAGCTACCCTTAGGGTTTAGAGATTTTAGTTGATTTAGAAAAGGAGAAGTAAAAAGAATAAAGAGAGAGAGAGTTACTAGTACGTGCTTATGCCTTAAAGAACAAGATTAATGATGTGCAGTGAACAATGAAACAAAAACATTCAATTTAGTCCAAAATGCCACTTATTAGCTAGTAGAGTTAGACAAAAGTGGGATAATTTTTAAGATTTCAAAGACGGTGGAGAGTGAAAATATCGAATATTTTTAACAGTGTTTTTCTTTTGTGTTGGATCAATTAAACCCTTTCATTTAGCTACTTTCACATGTTTTCATTCGGATCCGTTGGTTTTTACTGTAACACAATTTTAAATATAAAAAGGTTTTACAGAATCCTACTTCTTCCTTTCCATAGACCTGTCATCTCATTTTTAATTTTTAAAATATCAAGTAGGACACTTCACCAACATAGGAACAATATTTTTTGTTTTCAGAGTAAGAAGGAAATTTTGTTAGAACTAAGTTACTCTTTCATAGTGTTGCAGCTGCAAAAAAAAAGGTTTTTTTTTTTAAAAGCCTATAGCTGAAGAATTTTTGAGGAAATCTGTAGTACATCATGACAAAAATATGACACGTGCCATTGCAATAGCTTACATCACACTGACTACACAAAAACCTTCTAAAGAGGATGTTGAGAGTCTATTATGCTTTATTGTTTAATGCCCACTTAAAAAAATATTACCATCTATTTTTTGGATCCGTTGAAGTCTTTTGCAAATTCAGCTGTATTACGCTAATTTGTACCTTCTCCCCCTCTTTCATAACATTCTCATGAAGAGAAGAAAGCTCTCCTGACTATATTTATATTTTTCATGCTTTCCACTTAGAGAGGACAAATATTTGAATCCCATCAGTACAGCAAATATTCTCTTTGCTATTTGTGGATATACTGCCACCTACTAGTATACCGGCTGTTCTCTGAGAGGGAGAAAGAAAAGAACAATAAACTTCATAAAGTTACCTCAGTAAGTTGAAAACCATTCATAAGAGGATTCATTCCTGAAGAAGAAGAACTTAAAAGAACTTTTTAAGATAATCTGTGTATACACTTTCAAATTGAGAGCAAAAAAAAAAAAAAAAAAAAAAAAACAACCATTCAGAATTCAGCCTAACAATGGCTATAGGGAACAAGTCAAGGATGCATCTTCATCCATGTTCTGTCTCCAACAAAAGACAGATGCCCAAGAAAGACTATAAAGCACAGGGCACGTGTAGATGAAACACTCCTTGAATGCTCTCCCAGCTTCGAGTCATTTAAAGACCTTCATTTCTATTTTCTGCCGTTTAGCTTTTTAGCCTCTACAGACACAACCCCAAGATCTCGCTCCAATTTCTAAGGATCATCACAAGTCATTTTATATGTAAGGCTAAGACTGTGTTTTCTCTATACATTACTTTACACTTCTATTGAATTTTGTCTAATATTTTAACAGTCTCATAAGGCCCTCCTGCAATTCTTCCCAGTAAGCTTTCTTTTTTGCTGCCTTGCATGCTTTAGTATAATTAGCAAAATTAATCGTAACATTGTTCAGTACCTTTTCTGGGTCAGTTAGATATATGCTCAATAGCACAGTTCCCCGCAGAACCTCACTGGAAACTTCTCTACCCCAAGCAGTGGTGATTTGCACATAATCTGTTTCCCATCTTTAGGCAATTTATATAAAAGGGCAAACATTCCCTGTTATTTCACAGATTCTTAATTTCCTTTTTTTTTTTTAGTGATGGACCTTGTGAACTGTCTTTTGGAAATCCAAGTCATGTTCCAAGCAAAGTGCATGAACTGTCCATCTATCCATCCAATCACGCCATCATAGAAGGCTATCAGATCAGTTAGACATGATTTCCCCGTGGTGAATCCATGTTGACTACTTCTGATAGCTTTTTTTTCCTCCACTTGCTTTGAGATGACACTGTACTGCATGAGAGTGTGTCCGTGTTGACCACACTGTGCCTCCCACAGCATCAACTCCATTTGTTTCAGGTTTAAATAGGACCAAAATTGAAGATAGCCACATGCAGAGCAAAGGGGCATGGAAAGGGAGAGGAGACAAAGAGGCAAAATCACCAATATTGTGTAAGTTCAGGTATTTTTAGCCGCTATACGGACAATCAAATCCCTTTTGAAACTTTCTGAGTTCTTGACCTCCCTGACTCGCAGCGCCAATGGATTCCACAGATCGCTTCTTGAATGAAAATGTGACTGATGGCTAGAAGCCTTACTAAGCAGAATACTCCCATCAGCTCTAATTCAATAGGTACAATCCTGCTGTTTAACCATTAACAACATCTCTATTTCTATTACACAGGTATGTGGCAGCAACGTTTCTCTGAAGCAAGGCTAAAATACAAAGGACAGGGTTTTGAACATGGCTTCTTAGAATATTTAGCTGGAAATCCCTGGTTCCTTACAGCACCTGCAGATCTCAGTACTCCTTTTTACTTTTCTTTTTTTTCCCTAAATCTAACTTTGCCTGCCTACAGGTGATACATTTCATCCCAGTTTTTATTCATTCTGCTTTTTTTACAATCCATTAGCTTGCTTTCTGTCAATTTTCAACTGACTTTCTACACCTCTTAGTGTACAAGTCAGTGCAGAGGAAATATTACCTAAATTTCTAAAAAATGAACACATATATAACTGTAGGGGAATGAACATGGTCTCTAAGGGAAAGGAAGATTTAAGTAATACTTTCGTGAAGACCAGAATGTGACCAAGCTGATACCATAATACAGACACAGCTGCTATCTTGTGACTTCTAATACAGAAATCAGCATATGAATTAATTTACTTGATTTTACTGGTTCAATCTAAGGATACCTGCAATAATTTACATATTTCTATCTCCTCTCTTTCTGTAGGCAATTTAGGACAATGTGTAACGCTTTTAATCAGTCTTTTATTAGTACCCTAAAAATGAAATCTTCCAAAAACAGGTTGTGAAGCAATATAAACTCGTGTACAATTAGCTCAGTTTAAAAATGTTTTCTCCTAATGGGATTATGTTCTGTAAATGATCTTGTTGCTACGGCAACTACCACAAAAACCGCACCATGTTTTCAGTTCAATAGCAGCTATTGCACCTGTGTACCAGCCTTTCTTTCCCTGGTTTATGGTTTTGCTTTTCAGACACTAACGTGGAAGCAAAAGAACCAAAATGTAACCTAGAAAAGTTCAGGTATTGTTTCAGCTACACTCGGAGGTAGTATCAGCAACAGCAAGCAAGGAACAATGCTGTGTGGCGATCTTCCTATCTTAAAAAAAATAATAATATTCAAACGAAAAGCCTCTTTGAAGGTTCACCTTTCCATTCAAGCCAAGGAGGCATCAAAGAACACGCTCTCATCTCCTTAGCCTATATTCTTTTGAGAGCCGATGCTGGAAAGACACAAGGGAATGAGAACCTATTTTTAGTAGTATCCAAAGTAAGATGAAGTAAAAATGGCTCCTTTTTACTTGCAAATGTGTTGCCAAGTTGCATTTGGAGTCAGTGACAGAAGTGAATGTCAAGCTCAAGAAGGAAACGTGGGTGAGCAGAAAACAGAAATTACATGATAAAAGTGGAATTTACCACGAGAGAAGATCATGTAGAAAACCCCAGAAACACGTTAAGTCCATTTCCCCACCCAAACTTTTTTCAGTGAAAGGTAAAAAGCAACAACCAACCTCCATTCCCTCCTGAAGGAAGAGAGGATGCTGCATTTCTCATTTCGAGAGGCAGACAGACACAACGAGGGGTGCCGAGTTTGAACACAGCTCAGATTGGGTTCTGTTCCTCCAGCACCCATCAACGTTTCTGCCTTATCAACAGCTTATCAGTCACATAGTGTCTCAACAGGAAAATTATGCTCTTTGCTTTTGCAGAAAAGTAGACATAAATCAACACGCTATTTGCAAACTGAAGACACAAAACAAGGTGTAAAACAATTTCTTCAAAAGGCATCCTATGCAAAGCAAGGAGACAAACAGAGTCCAACATAAGTCTGAAGAGGAAAGCTTGGCTGTGCAAAGAAGAATGACTGGCCTATGCAGAGAAGAATAGGGGGAAAAAAGCATTCCCAGATGTTCCCCAGTGGAATACTACATGATCCACCGTATCAAAGAGAAGTGATAGATTCAATCCACTTAAAGAGAGATTTTTATCTACAGGTGTTGAGAGCCTAAAAGTAAAAGCCTGTTATCAGTGTGACCTCTCTGCAGTATCACACCTGAACATAACTTCTCCGCACACAAGATACTCTTTCCCCCACCTCCACAGCCATGACCAAAGCACCAGGAGCACGGGGAAGGAGCCCTTTCAGACAGGCGGTCAGGAAAGCAATGGAAGAAGTTTGTCTTTCACTGTACCCATTACACACTTCTTTCTCTGAGCTGTATCACATAGCGAGGTGTCCTTGTTCTCAGTTTTCTTCAGTGAATAGATCCAAAGGCTGGAAAGGCTCACTATGACATAAATCTTTTGGGATATGGGCTACCAGGGATGCCCGAACTGCACACCAAACACTTTGGTATCAGTATTTCTTGGATCAGGCTGTTATATCAGTGTAACTACCTTCCTATTCTTTTTAGTAAGTGTTTAGAAAAGCTGAAGTATCTTCAGTTTATGGATTTGGATTGAACAATGTTGTTTAGTTCTCAACTCTACCTCAGACTTCCTTTGTCATTTGGAGGACTTCACCCATCTGTGTCACTGTGTCCTCTCCTGCCTGGGCCACAAGCTTTTCTGGGTACCTGTCTATTTTGCATGGCATAATAAAATCCTAGGCACACATGGGACCTCTACATACCATTGATATAAATATTCACCAATATTTCTGGATTTTTAGTGTTCCCAGTCTCCCAAGGATGTTCTTCTGTACGTAGAGGTACAAACACCAGCCATCCTTCCTTTCCTTTTGTATCATTCACCCAGATTCTGCCGCTCTGCTGCACAGAGTGTATTCCCTTTGTCAAGAACATAAACAAACTGTTTTAACCACTTTTCCTCAAGCAGCAAGACACAGGGCCAATGTCCCTCAACTTAAATACGGAGAATTAAGCCCTACCACCAAAAAAGAACAGGGCTAAAAAGAACAGATACATGAATACTTTCTGTTCACTTCTATTCTTGTAAAGCCGATATGAAAGGTGCTTCCTGTTACCTGGAATATTATTTTTTTTTCTCACTATATATGAGAAGTAAAACAAAGAATGGTCCTAAAATAAAATTTCAGATTTGAATAGCCTGAGCTCTCCTTAGTTTTTCATCTGCTAACTGAGAACCAGTGTTAAGTTGTTAAAAAATATGTAATTATTGTGAAATGATAGGTATAATATATGCAAGTAAGCACCCACTTTGGCATACTAGTCAGATGCAGGCGAAATTATCGAGCGACGCTATAAGGAGCTGAACAGTTTTTCTCATGAAACATGAATTCTATTGATTACCTTGCACTTCTGTACACTAATACAGAATAATTGCATGAGACAGCAAAGTATTCAGGCACACAACCCCCTGATATATGAGCAATGGTCATTATCTCTACTGTGACATTCATTAAGACAGACAGAAAATGATTTGTTGCCAGGGATTATTGTTCAGTCATTCCCAAGGTTTTCAGACAATGGCAAACCGGGGACATTTTCTGACTGTAAACTTTTGCCCAAGAAATGAAAGAGAAAAAAAAAAACCAAAGAGCAGTTCAGGATGAAGTGAAACGCCACATGCTGGGGTCATTAAGTTTTCATTCTGTGCATTAAACATTAACGAATAAACTCAAATGTAAACAGTGATGAATAGAAGAAAAATTGTTTTGTTTTGTTTTAGCAAACTTTATTTAATTCTCAGAAAGGACATTTTGTTTCTGAAATATTTAATTTAGAGGTTCTTGATAGTCTCTGAAGTTACCAAATACCAAATGCTAATTAGATCATAAGACTTAACTAGCTGGACTGAAATGCCAAAAAAAAAAAAGAAGCTTATTTAATCTTCAAAGCAATAACAGCTCCGCTCTGAAGAGAGCTCTTGTATACTTTGCTCAAGCTAAATCAAACTGTAGTGATTCTTGAATACAAAACACCGTAGGATCAATATTCAGTCACACCAGTATCAGAAAACCTAGGCTTTACCCCAAGCATTTCCCAGGATGTATGTGAAAACCCTCAGCTCATTGCTCAGCCCTAACCTACTCCCAATTTTCCTATGTACTAAAGAACAGAAGTTGGACTTGAAATCTCTCCATGGAAGAGATGGTTGTCCAGTACCCCACAGCCACCACCGTCACCACCAGCTCCCAGCAACCTACCCGCAGCCCACGTGTGACCGGCAACTGAAGATAGTCTCCTGCTCACACAGAGAGGCTGTCCTTGGAAATAAATTGATTATGGCACAACGCAATTGAATCTATTTCTGAGGTTAATCCGTAATGACACAAATGGCTGTTTTCGCCTGTGAACTCACTGTGTTAAGCAAGTGCTGATCTTCTTGGGAGAGGTAAGTGAATCCTGCTGACTCACCGGCACAAGCAAATCGTTGAAAGGAAGATTGGGAATGACCCTGAAAAACGTAAGCCTAGGCAGAACGGCCCTCAAGGATGCAAACTCAGGGATGTACCTGGAGGCAGAATTTGGTTCATTGTATTAATACATTCTTTTGGAAGTGAAGATTCACTCCAGAAAAGAAAATTAGTTCTGACAATCTGTAAAATGCGTTGGTTATATTAAGAGCAGTCTCAGAAAACTCCCAAGTAGCTACTGGCTTACAGACAGCATCTATCTAGAAGACACTAATAATTCAAAACGAGCACATAAAGTACCAATATAATTTGGGGGCTGCAGGGAACTAGAGAAGATAATGTAAAGAGTGAGAAATAGGCTTCAGAAAAAAAGTTCAGCATTAGCCTTACAAGTTCTGCTGAGCCCTGTTTGATAAGCTCTTCATCTAGTTTACTCCAAATTCAAACTCTTTGTTCATTGTTTTTAAATAAAGCTCTTTCAGAGAAAAGGCATTTTCATTTCCCAGTCACGTCAGAAAAACTGGTAAGTTGTGCCAAGAAGACAGGGTGGCCCTCGGTGAAACATTTCTTCTACAGGAACTACTGTATGTGGAATCTGATCAGAAATCTAAGATCATGATGTCACCGTGGACAGTTGCAATTGTCCCCAACTGTACGCTCTCTTAATCTCATAAAAGCAAGCAGAAAATGAACATGTTTCCACATGTATCTTCATTTCAGAAGCACTAGAAAGTAAGAAAAGTGTTTTCTAGAGACAGACCAACACATTGACATTTTTCCAATGCTGTGACCTTCCTTTCTTCTATCAGGACCAACTCTAAACTCCTCTTTCAAGACAAAATGGCCATGATCTTGTTAAAAATAAAAGGAAAACACCCTTCACGAAACCCTGGAATTTTTAAAATTAGAAAAAATGTTCTCATAGTGTCTCAGAAAAATCCTTAAAAACGTGTGTGGTTTATCAGGAAAAAACAAAGGCAAATGTAGGCATATGCCTGAGCTCTGCTTTTGCAGCGTCCAACTGGAAGTCTGAACTTCAGAATCCATCACCAAAACCAAACACCAGGCTGTTGAAAATTCTGTGATCGATCTCTGTTCATCTCTCTTGATGGAGCTCATTTGACTCTGTAGAAAACATTGAATATTTATACCCAATGGAACAGACTATTCCACAGTCCAGTGCTGGTGGCCGTGGCCTGGAATGTTGGAAAGTGTTTCTAATCTCCTGTCCCAATGACAGCATAGCTCCTTACGCGCAATAGAAAAGCACGCAGCCTATTCTGCATTTGCCTATGACCTCTCCTTTCTTTCCCTTCTACCCCCTTCAGCCACAACTTTCCCATCTCCTTACTTTGATCTGAAAGAAACTCCTTACAAGCAACTTTAGGGACATTCCTATACAGGGAGAAGGGAAAGAAAAAAAGAAAAAAAAAAATCAATTTAATGATCTGTTTTTGCACTGGGAGCCCAAGTTGTCAGAAAAATCTTTACTATCTGTAAAAATGGTCCCCTGACACATGGTTACAATCCCCCGGGGAGAGGATCATCAGTATGAGCAAAATCCCAGCTCTGTCCAGCCCTGACTTCTGAGAAACATGGAATCTGGGTCTTCACAAGTGATGCACAGCAAGCAGAGACAACCAACTGACAGGCACAAGTTCCCTCAAAAAAAAAAGAAGGAAAAAAAAAAAAAAAAAAGAAGGCTTTATGTCTTTCTGCATCCCTGAATCCTAACAGTGGTACCTGCACGTGCTACACACTGCCATTCCGCCACCTCTCCAGTGTCGTGGAGGACTTGACCCGTCTCTGACGGATGTCGGCACGCATCCTGCCGAGCATCTGACAGAAGGATCCGCTCATGATTGATGCCGACTGCTTAGGAATCATTTGGCTCCACCAAACTGTTCTTAACAGTTTGTTTGATGTGTTTGATAGGAACCGGGAGGGGAACAATAATAATTTAGTAATACAGCACGTCAGAGCTAACATTGTTTTTGTTAGGGAAATTGTGCTTTTATCATATACATCACTGGATTAAAATAAACAACTAACGCTCGGATCTAGAGTGATGTTTCAGTAATGGATGAAATGGCTCCAGTTACACAGAGGGGCATAGCAGGAGCCAACACAAAGCCTTTTGCTGCCTTAGCCTGTCAAGTCTAAGTCTACATGGCAAAGGATGAGGATCTCAGAGACGAAAAGGCATTTCCTTCAGTCCCTTTCTGACCATTGCTGCTGGATTCTATTGAAGAAGCAGCAACTCTTCTAACAGGTTGGAAAATACTAGGTTGCTGTTCTCTCAACACTTTCTGCCAGGGCTGTAACTAATAAAACGATCCTGTTCATCATCCAGAGAGGGTGGGGATTCCTGAAATTTTCCAAGGCAGCAGATTACATCTATTACTTAAATGCAAGAACAACTCATGCTTCAGAAAACACATAACTGTACGGTTTTCTCTTCCTTACCAAAAATCTATATGGGTATCAACTTATCTGTGTTGATAAAGAAATTTTTAAATGCTCATGTCTGTGATATATATAAATATATATATACTTGCATGATTTTCAGAGTGTGGAAGTATCTGTACTACAGTTTTAGGGAAACAAAACGCGTTGTCTATAATAGCAAGGTACTAAAGCATGTTTGGTGCAAGTTCAGCAGTTTCACTGTGACTCACACATACTTGTCCTTTTCTTTCTTTTTTAAACTGTAATACATTTCTTCCCATTAGTCCCTCTGTCCAGCTAGCAACAGGAGATCGAAAACCAAACGATCTAAACCAGAAGGGATCATTTGTAGGCCTCACCAATGAAAAGGTCTGAAATACTAACCACATAATTAGCATTTTCAAAAGTGTTTTTTTTTAAATCCAAGAAAAACAATAACGCCAAGGGGTACACATGGCATTAAAGTGCTTTTACGATTTGAGTGCTGAAGGCGATGGACACCTGCATTTGGCGGCACCTGTTTGACCCTGGTAGCAAAAATTCCACTAACATGTAAAATATGAATTGATAGACTTATGAAGGCTCCCTAGTTAAGAATCTCTGTCATTACATCTTGGGGAGGAAGAAAGAACCAAAAACTCAAGAGCCCCTTCCCACATACCGCTCCGTCTTCCCAATGAACAGTAAGAGATGTTAAACTGCCATTAAATAACGGGAACTAAGAAACCCCAGCCACAGCCACAATTCGGCAGAGAAATTGTATTGTGGTTAAGATGCTGCTTTTCCCCGAGCTGACACAACAAAGCTAGTTTTGCCCATCATCACCATGGGCCACAGAAACCCAGCAAAAGCTGGGCAAGCTCATAAATGGTTATGTCTACCCCCTGCTCTGGACTATTGCAGCTACATTGCCATCAATATTACCAGTAACATATTTAAAGCTAGTTGCACCATGAATCACAGTCCCATCTTTGCAGTACACACTAGACTTCTTCACCTTCAAACTAATCTCAAGCTCTCCAGGTGTTCAGTTCAAGGTCCCCAAGCTGAGAGTGCCTTGGCTCCACCAGTCAAAGAAAGCTGCTTTTGTAAATGAAGCATTTAATGGGCCATTACCTGAAAATGATTAAGCATCAGCAGCAACATTGCCTTTCATCCCCCTGGAACCAGTTTTAAAGTTATAATCTAGTAGCTTCAGGAACTGGAAGCTGGATAACTTTGCTGACAATTTATATAGGAAAAGAAACAATACGTGACAGGCAATTGTTAATTCTAACTCTGTAATTGCACTTAGGAGGCCTCAGTGATACCACACGACAATGAATCTCAAGTAGGTATTATTTAAAGCATCTTTTATTTTCGAAATGCTACTGAAGCAAGGCTTTTCATAATAGCAATAGTTCCAGGGCGATTTTTTTCTATGGGGTAGAACAGGCTGACCTACATTAAACTCCAGTAAAAACAGGGAAATATGTAATTGTTTTGAGAGGCCACACATTCAGGAATTGAGGGGCATGATGTAAGATCAGTAAATGCCAAGATATCTGGGGTCTGGCTGTATCTTCTAGGATGCTCAGCTCAGCTATACACGCTCAGTCAGTCAGTTGAACCTAGAACAGCTTTTCTGGAGATTTAAAGGAAGCTTCTTTCCAAATGAAGCCCCAGCTGTGGGAGATTATACGCTAAACTTCACCAGCTACTCTTTTGTAGACATTTTCAAAGTGACCATTTGTAGCTGCAGGTGATGTTTGTCCTTTCGTTTCATGTAAGTGTCTGTCTCTTGTACCTGTGTAGGCTTTTGCCTCAAATAATCAAGTTCTGCAGGCTCAACAGACGCTGTATCTCTTTTTGGCACTGTTACGCTGAAATATCCCTTAATTTACTTTACTGCACCCTTCTTTCCAACTATGAGAAGAAAAAAAAAAAGGCATGTTCCACTGATACTCACAGGCTACAATTCATCTCCCGCGATCACCTCAAAGTCAGGGAGCTATTTAGACAGGATTCTCCTACTCTCTAAGGAGGGAACAGGTACACTTGAAAGACCATTCCTTCATTCTTAAGGTAACATAAAACACAACTGGGCTGAAGATACCTTTCCTATCTCTATTATTCTGTCAAGAGAAAGCAAGTAAATCTAAGTCTTTAGTATGCCAGAGGACTAATTTCAAGGTTCTCCTCACTTTGTAGAGTAAGTTGTTCTGATTTATCTCGCTGCCGTAAGATCCTGCTGTTGTAACGCAAGCTGCCCTCCAGCTTTTTAATACATCACAGACCACACAGTGCTAAAAACCAAGAAAAGCACTGCTTTCAACTACTCCCTACTAAATTATGCATTTATTGTAAGTGCCGATAACTTTTGGGAAACTTGCAAAAATACTGTGTGTTCTTCTACATCGCTGAAGCAAGGTTATATCAATTATTATATAAAAAAAATAAAGTTTTCATGTTCCTGAGCATTTATCAGACTCAAAATAAATGCTATCTCTTGACTAGTACAGCTGCTGGTACTTCAGACATGCAGACGTACTCACAGAAGCACCTGAAATAAAATCCATTCAGTGGCAATCTTCTTTTTGAGGGTGGAAGAGCAATCCCTCCAAGAAAGTCCTCCTGGACTCCCAGACTACTTGTTTCACAGGAAATTTAAAAAAAAAAAAAAAAAAAAGAAAAAAAGAAGCCCTAATCCCTTCCGATCAACAGCACATTTGTATTACAAGCATCACTCTCATGGCAAACAGCTCCTAACAAGGACAGTTGCAACTTCTCCCTAGAGAACGAGGATGAAATAGGACAGGACACTGAAGATCAACATGAGGCTGAAGAACTGGCACTAGGAGAAAGATTTTGAATGTCCAATCCCTAGAAAGTATTCACAGGCACAGGAGCCTTCTTGACAGATGGATAATTCCCCGAGTATATGGTGTAGCTGACCTTAAGGAATCAAGCCTGGCCTGACTGATAAGATGAGCGTTAGGCTTAGAGGAGAGGTGAGAACAACAGAAAAGGCTTGACTTGTAATCTTTGTGGTGAGTTTAAGTGTACAGAAAAGAAATGAGATAAACAAGACTACAGCAATAGAAGACTATCAGAAGGCAGGAAGAGGAATATTAAGGGAAATGAAAACTCTACAGGAGTGGAAATTGCCACAAACAACATATTAGAAGATGCAGTTAAAATTGGACAGACCAGATAATTGGCATCCTGGAAATTAAGAACCTAAATTATAGATCCAGTAGCATATATTTTATACCTTTCTAAGTTTGTTATAGTAGATGGAAAACAGCAAATTTAGGCTGTTTTACTTAATGAGGGAAAAGTTGTTTGGGTCCTATAAGCTGACTGCAAAGACAGAAGAGACTTTGAAACAAATTCCGAAGGTAAAAACAATTGAAAGTTGTGCTAAATTAAAAAGGAAATGTAACAGTACATGGGTGTATACTGCATCGAACTATTATTTTTTTGCTAATGAACCTGATTTTCTACACAAAAGGAATGCTGTAGGTCTCATTTATTTGGACTTAATTAAAGCATCTCACAGGGACACATGGGAAATTATTAAACTTGAGAAGTTCATTAATAGTAAAAATATTATAAGGCCTACAAAAGATTGTTTATAGAGAAGACAAGAATACCAGTAAGGAAGGATGAGTCTTTGGTCAATCCTGTTTCACATTTTCATTAACAAGTTGTAATAAGTTAGAACACGATGATGAAATCCAGTAATGACGTAATGCTGAAAGCATCTCAAAACAGTAAGGACTTTAGCATTGTCTTGGAAGAGCTGGATGACTGAGAAATAGATGTAAATGTGGCTTGAAAATGACTACTTTTAAGTGTAAAGTCACAGATTTAAGGACCAGTATCAATAATTTCAGCTAAGGCTTGGGAGTTCATCCTATGAAAAGTAGGAAGATAGAAATGTAGCAGTTTATTTCAGGATGATCTACAAGCCACCAATGTACTGCTGTTGTGAGAAATGCAATCTTAAGATACCTGACACAAGGCACTTCCTCGGGAATTAAGGAAATAATAAGGGTTCTGCTGAAACACCATCTGAAATAGAGTTCTGGTCGAGCACGTTTAAGAAGTCAATTCAAACTGGAACGTGTGTGAGGAAGGATGCCTAGGAAGGTCATCGTAAGAATGAAAACTTTCTCTTCTGAAAGGGAAGTGAAACAATTTGACTCATTTAGCGTAACGGATCTTACACCGTGGTGGGGCGAGGACAGGAAACAGGGGGAAAAGAACAAGAATGCAAGTTCCATAAAGTTCTCCCAAGCACAGACGGTTAGCCCACAAGGCTGGCTCCAAACTCTCTTATCAGCCAGCGTAGGGTCCGTCAGATATTTGATTACCTTTAGGTTCCCAGCACAGATTACCAGGGTTTGTAAGGAAGGAGCAGCCTCTCTCAAAGTGAGGAAGAAGATGGTGCTACTGGAGCGTCAGACCAGTTTCAACTCTCCTATTAGAGTCCACGTAAGTGCAAAACTGCCTCGGTAGCAGTTTCATGATGAAGTTTCCATATAGAAGCCTATCCTCTCTCCCACCGTTTCCCTTCTTCCCCTTTGTGTCCAGCTGCTACTCGTAAATCCAGTAAGGATTTTTAAGAAGGTATCAAGATCAGAAATACATTTTTTGAATCCTTAAAAGAGATTTAAAGACAACCAGGTAAAATGAAAAAACTGTGTTTTCCTACCTCAATAAAGCTTGTTGGATTTTGTCCAGAAATAGGTGAATATGCTCAATATACTGTGAGAAGGCAGCACGTTGGCAGGTTAACCCAAAGAATGGTCTGAGAGGAATCAGCCCTATCATTATACGTGAATGAGTTCATGTTGTACCCTTGCTTTACTATTTATAATCTTGCATTTCCTTAAATGACAGCTGTCAAAAAGAAACCAAAACAGTCATATGACTGTTCGCAGTAGACAATTAAAAGCAAATACTCTGCTCTGTGTGGGATTACTGCCGGTTAGACTCTGCTAGAACATGTCACACATCTGCAAAACCTTGCAATTACTAATCACACAATCAAGATGACGACTGAGAGTGCCATTCACCAACCCAGATTACCAGGAGGTAGACACTGACACAGAAAGAAAAAGGCACTCATCTCCAGAAACCGTGCTTGTAGCCTAAGAATACAATTAAAGGCAAACACAGACTCTCAGGGAGCATCCTAGAACACCCCTAACCCTTGGAGTTACTCCCACAGACCCAAACCTGCCCTTCAGGAATGCTGGTGGCAGCAATCAGAGGGACAGGGGCATATTTGGCCCCATTTGGTGTCCCTCCCACTTGATCCTTTGCCGCATCCACTTTTACAGTGCAATGCCATTCTGTGCATTTGGGGGAAAAAATAAAATAAAATTGGCCGGCGTTCTAGCAGACTACAGGGAAATTATGGAACTAATTTTGAATCGCCACGTTTACAAACAGTGGCCCAGTTTACAGAAATCTTCAGGGAGCTGAACTTTTAACGACAGTTTTAAATACAGTGAAATGGGTTTCAGAAGGAAAAGCAATAGTTGCCCAGAGACTGTATGGTGTGGGTGGGAGCAAATGGCAGTCCCATAAAGAATGGAGCAGCTGCTGCCAGTTTGGCATAGTTATGCAGTATTTAGCATATATCACCCCTGAGGATGATTATCTTTCTGTCATGAGCATAAAAGACAGATAACTCATGAGCCAGTTGAATCTCTCTCTCATAAGCGGTAGGGAGGTAATGCACTGCCAACTCATTGGAGGTTAAATATATTTATTCTATGGGAACAAGCTTTTATTATTACGGCATTTGAAAGGGACAGACGGCGTCTGAAATCCTGATTTTTCATTTCTCTGTCTGTTTCGGTTAAGCTTTTTATTGTATCTGCATTATGCTTGCCACGGTAGAATACAAGAGCAACCCAGAAGAGGCAGTGGAAGGCAACATTGCATAAGCATATACATCTCTTTATTAAGCTTTACCGTGCAAGTACATGCACCCGTTTTCTTTGAGTAGCTACTTGGATGAAAACCTGCCCAAGGAGATGGGTAGTACAATTTTGAAAAGCCCTGTGTTTTGTTCTTGTGGTAAAATACCAACAAGCAAGAAATGCTGAGGTGCAAGCCACAAAGTGGTACAGTTTCCCTAAATCCCTCAAAACTCCTCTCCCCGGCCTCTTGAGACCCTGACCATCCCTTGCTGAGCGACACTAACAGCCCAGCAGGGCCACTTCTAGGGGAACTCATTACTTCAGGACTTGATATTCCTAAAGACAGTTCATATGTAACATTCATCAGTAAATATTTGATTATTTTACAGGATTCTCAGAAGCCCAGGCCCTAAGCCATTTGTTTTGTGAAGTATGAGCAACTCTGAGACGACCATTCATTTATTAAGCAACAGCAACTTCTTTCAACAGAGGATGGGCAAGGTGTATCATCAAAGAAATAGCCTGTACCAGGGATGCTGGGGCCTGCATTTCAGATTTTTTGACATAATTGTGCTGTTAACTTTAAAACAAATTCCAAGAGCAGCATCTCTATACAGTAACACCACAGCCAAGAGAGACAGCTACAAGCATCAGTGGGACACTTTTCTTTTTATGCGTGATTTATTTCAAATTTGGCTCCTAGTCGGAAGGGACCCTCCCCTTTTTATTTAAGGAAATTTAAGGGATTTTAGCCACCTAAATTGGGCACCTGGGTTGAACGGTAAAAGTTAAAAAGGAACGAGTAGAATTTAGCTTCCTGTTCTGAAAGGTATGATCTTCATGTAGCCATAAGAAGAATCTATCTATTAATTATTCGCTGTTCTCTGTTATCACCTTATTAAACTGAAATTGCATTTTAAAAGAATAAAAAAGCAACATGCAGATTCTTCACTCATTGCACCTTACACAGCCTTCATAAACTAGTTTGATCTGGCCCTTAATATAAGCAACATGTTGGGAAAAAAACCCCAACATTAAAAAAAATAAGCAACTATTTTGCACAGAAATTGCCTGACAGCTGTTTTTGGGTAAAGGGCAAAGAGAGTACAGAGAAATAACTTCTCCTTTACTCGCTTCCTTGTGCATTATATACTGCAACACACTAAAAATTAAAGAAGTAAATTGCTGGTGTATTGAGCTACAAAACCCACCCTGCTTAAAATTCTTATAGAGACTGATTATTCTAACTGCTGAACAGCTTTTTCAACTGCAAGGCTCCAAAAGATTCATCCATACAATGCACCACTGTCACTCAATCAAAGAAGTTGTATAATCCATTTTTGAAAGCAATAATTTCCTAAATTCTGTGAAAGGATCAATCTTTTTTCCCCTCTCAGAGTTTATAAATTATCCCTATTAGAGCACTTTTTTTTTTTTTTTTTAATATTATAAGACAATTATATTACTTGGAAAGCAGATCAAATGGTACCATAAAAGGGAAGTAAAACCGAAGCAGCCTGAGCGATGTTCTGAAAAGCTTCTTCTCCCTGTCTACAGGCAGGTAGAGCCTGGGAGGATATTCTCCAGAAAACCAGGGTAACTTCTTATTTGAGACTCAGGCAGCTTTCTTGAGCGAGCTTATCTGCCTCAAGCGCTCACACTTACATTTGATGTTGACAGTTTGCATTAATAAGCACATAAATAACAACTTCTCCGAAAATTGTTTTATAAAAAAAAAAAATAAAAATGAGAGACACGAATCATTTATTTGATCAGTGCCTTTCCGAAATTGTTTCATCCTTTGCAGCTTCTGGAACAGTTTTTTTAAGTACTCCAGCTTTTCACTGTTTTGTGATGCCCAGTCTAGCACAGTTATGGCTGATCATAGACTAGTTCTTTATCTGTGGAATGGGGACAGTAATCTTCCCTTTTTCTGCTTTCAGCCATGTTGTTTGATTGCAAAACACTCATAGAAAAAGGTGTTTCTTACTATTTACATACACCGAGGTTGGGTATTCCTCTCCCTTATCTTAATATTCTGTGGGTTCCTGTCTCATTTCACAGAGAGCTGTGGCACCCAAAGCTGCGTGCTATACATTTCTTTTTTTTTTTTTTTTCTTTAGAGAATTTGTCAAGGCTTTTGGTGAGATGAAATTCATATTTTCTTTTTTCAGAAAGCTGCCAAAATCAGAAAGAGCAAAACCAGCCCCTCAACCCCCTCACCAAACCCTGCATTCAAAAATCAGTTTAAAAAAAAAAATAAATCTACAGGGATTTACTTTTAGGGAGCATCACCTCCTCTTGTCAGCCGTGGGACCCCATCAGTGTAACATCAGGAGCTGAGCAGGGCTACTTTTGTAACACTGATCTAGAAGAGGCATATGATGCTTGCAAGAACCATCAAGGCACCAGTCAGAGAAAATAGCGGGTGGATGACAGGGCTAATAGTCAGCACTGCAACAGGGCAAGAAGTAGCACTGAAAAGGGGGAACGTACAGCAGCTTAAAGTTTCTAACTGTCTCAGGTGACGAGAAAATTGGGTAACTGTTAACGCAGCAGAGATGTTTAAAGATCTCTTTCATATTCGTGGTGCCACTCCTGGGAATCATGAGATTTTTGAGCACGGTTGACAACTTGAACCAGAAAGACATTCTGTTCAGGCAGATACTTAAGCACAAACTTAAACAGCCAGCAACTTCCTATGAATAAAAAACCCCAAGAATTTCTGCAAAATTCTTCCCCCCATTTTCTCCAGGAAATATTGTCTTTGGCTGAAATATTTTGATTTTAAGAATCAAATATTCAAATATTAAAGCAAACTGACCTGAGCTGTCCCAGAGCCTCAAGCCTCTTTCCTTATCTACAGTTCAGACTCCCTGGTTAGACCACTTTGCTCTTGCCAAGATAACGACGTGCTTCACAAAAGTCTTTAAGCACAAGCGCAGATACGGGAGATATAGTCTAGCAGTGGAGCTTCATCCCAGCGATGGGAAAAGGCATTCCCAGGAGGGCAGGATGGTAACTCACCGAATTAATTGTTAAATGTTCATATGTTAAATGAAGTATTTCTAAACATTTTGTGCAACATTTATTTTAGTACTGTTTTGGATTTTTTTTTTTTAAAAAAGAAACTATTAAAAATGTAAACAAAATCTGAAAAGACAAACCTTCCCACAGAGCAGAACCCTAATAAACACGGATCTTTCCATTTCATAAAATGTCATTCCTCTGACTACTGGAGACTCAAATCTATACTTTGTCACTATCTTAAATCAGAAAACCATCCTCTTAATTGTCTACAAATTATGTATTAGTCCAGCCTCTGAGATATGAAGATCATTATCAAATCCTATTCTATTTATTTACTTGGAGCAGTACAGCTTTCCCACATTTTACTGTTCTGGCTGAATCTGGATAACTGACACCAAAGAAAATTTTGTACTTAACCTCCGAATTTTTTTGCACTTCTGAACACTTATTTTGCTCTTACTCAAACTATTTTGAACTTTCTTGTCACATAAAACTGATCAAGAATTTAGAATAGGCTTTCACAATTCCTAAAGCTTCTTTGTATATTTGCCATTTATTTTATTACAAAAATGGTAAACGAACCACCATGTCTGCCTAACCCAACTCCTCCTGTCACCATGGCTAATGTAGAGGTGAGGACAAATAAATTAAGCCCTTTGGAAGATATGAAAGATTCTTTCTTCTTGATTCTGAAGAAATTATTTCTAATAAAATAATGCTGATCAATGATAGAAAAATGGGATTATACCAAGGTAGAGTCAACAATACTTACGCCATTCCCAAAAAACATCTTTTAGTATGTTCAGAAAGTTCTAGTGATGAAGATTTCACAAACTCTTAAACATCAAATCACCATCCTGCACATTTACAGAGTGCTCTTGACATTCAGGGCTATTTACCCATCAAATTAGATTTTCAGCAAACTACCCATTTCATTCCTGCTTCTATTACCTGCTGCCACCTTCTGCGTTCAGTCTGGGAGGGCTGAGTTTTTGTTTGTGATATTACGCACTGAAAAGCATTGTGAGAACACGAGGAGTCTATCACGTTTAGCGGGTCCGGGCTAAAGGAACAAACTCAGTCATTGCCAGGCAAACAAAGTTTTTGGCTTTGATCCAGAGTTCAATTCCTGAACAATAACCTTCCTTGCTTTCAACCTCCAAAGCTGGTACCAACAAGAAAGCTTCATCCATTAAAATGGTAGTTAAATTACACAGCACTTCAACTGCAAAAATGCAGTAGACTGGTCTCCACCTGGTTCTAGACAAGCTGATGTTCCTCAGCAGCAGCGCGCACACACACACACACGCACAAAGTGAAATAAAGACCACAGACTGTCTTCACAGGGAGTGTACTGAATTACTGGTGCAAAACAACTCCTTATAAGAATATAAAATAATTTTAGATCAGAATAGCTTCTCCGATTTGGAGGCAAAACCAACAAAACAGAATTAAGGCAGCTTGTATTCAAAAAGAGAAAGGCCTTGCGTGACTTTCATCTGGTTTAATTTATCTGATTTACATCCATTAGCCTGGATTAATTTCCCAGAGAAGACAAGCTCAAAACTCAGGTTCCAATGAATCAACAATTGTAACTAGCACCGTAAAAGTAGCTGATTTTAAATACATAGACCGTGATGGTAATCCTGCCAATGTTCATTATTATTGCTCACATACCTGAAAATAGACACAAGTTTAAGTGCCTGCATAAAGAAAAAAGCATGAGGGGAAAAAAAAGGAATTTGTAGAATAGGTACTCTAAAGGAGCAGGAAATAGAATTGCCATCAGACAAATGAAATACCAACAGTGCTTTGTAAAGCAAGTGTTTCTTCAGAGCGGGATGGACCAGCTCCATTAACACAGGAATAGGTCTCCCCAACATTACACAGCTTAAATGGAAACAGTCACACCACTGAACCTTAATGTATGTACTCTCCTCTTTTAAAAATTGATCCACATTGCTTCACTTTGTGGCATCAATTAGTTCACACGCAGACATCCCCTTTCACATCCAAGCTGGCTGGTCAGAGTAGTACTTGCTCCAGTGGGAGGGTACCTTCTCCAGATAGCATGGGAGTCCCTGTCGTCTGACAGAACTTGGGGTGAGTCTGCTTTAAAAACGTTTAGCCTGCCTTAAGCAAATTCAGCCTTTAAGTGGGCTACCTGAAACATTTAAATCACCCAGTTTAGTCAGTGGAGATGGTTTTACCCAAAGTAGATTAGGACACATTTCCACACACTTCCTGCAAGGAAACAAAGACAAGAACCTTTGGGCAGAAACTCTTCTACCAGCCCCACGGGACCCAGAAGAGCGCACAGCCAGACAGGGCAAAACAAATGTATGAAATGAAAAATAAGTTGAGGCCAAATGTGGTGAGACAAGAACGAAGCTGACGTTATTTTTGCCATGTCCTGTCCCACGTGTGCTCGGATAAAGGAAGCACAGCTCCGTTCTGCTACCTTGGGTTATCACTGACCTGTGATACAGCAGCGGAAATGTTGTCAGACCTACCAGTCCATGGCATAATAGTCTTTTCCAGTCCAGGTCATCCTGACTGAATCAAATTACACCAGAAGAACTCAGCAGTAACCACAGGTTAATCACTGGAAGCTGGAGGGAATAACGTCTTAACACAGCCAGCGAGGGCTGGAAGAGGACACCAGCACACAGCCTTGCCAAGCAAGGGGAAGCTAGAAATGGGCTTAAAAATCACACACAGAGTTACACAAGCGTTTCTGGTTTGTCCAAGAAACATCCACGGAAACCATCTTATTACAGACAGACAAAAATGTGCAATGTAAACCTATTTATAAAGGCACGTTGCAGATCTATGTACACTTCGGTGAACCTAGCCAGACCTCCTCCTTTCAGCTGCTTCTCTCCTGTCTTTTCTTTGGCCACAATGAGGGCAAGAGGTTCTGCCAGCTGTGACTCTCTGCTGGCCAAATTCATCTGCCTTTTTGTCCCCATATCATTTTACTCGGTCTGACTCCGAGGCAGATAGCACTGCTCCTGGGCAGACACTTCAAAGCCAGAAGTGCTTCCTTATGGGGCTTTTCTCCTGGTCTTTCTCTTTGATATGACATTCAACTGCACTTTTACAGAAGTAGTCATGAGTCTTAATGTTCAGTAAGGTAAGGTGGCTGTAGACTGACAGCAATACCAAGCTTTATAAAAGTGTTTTCAACACTTATTAAAGCAGTAGCTTTCAGCACACAGAGGAACACCACCACGTCTTTGGGTAGGGCCCGGCTGTCTAAATGTAGGTACCTAGAAAACCAGTTTGTCAGTGTCTTTTTGAGTGCCAGGGAAGCTCAAAACTGGACGTGTTACTCCAGATACTGTCTCAAAAGCACAAAATAGAGGTGAATAGTCAGTTGAACAGCCATGCTGAGGGACAGTGCTAGGCAGATAGTCCTAGCCAGGACGCGCTGCTGGCTCATGCTCTATGTCTGGTCCACCAGGGCACCCAGGTCATTTGCAACAGAGCTGTTCTTCAGCCATCTGATGGGCCCCCAGCCTGGGCTACTGCAGGGATTTATTCCATCCCCACTGCAGGACTCTGCGTTTGCCTTTGTCACAGACATCTTGCTCAGCTCCTTATTACTGCATCCCCAAAGCAGAACAATAACTAACTGCAGAAGAAGAGGACCAGTGGGAAAGACAATACTTCAAGCAAAAGGAAACCCTCTCGAGCTCACAGTAATTGGTATGTCCTATCTGCTAGTACAGAGAATTTGTCTTTTCCATATTGGTCCTCTTTAACCACGGGGAAAATACCAATCGGTGACAAAAAGAGCAAGTTGGAGATGCTAAAGAGGCTGTGGAAGGAGGAAAGTCAAACTTCCTGAGAGCTGAGGACAGCAGTTCCATCATGACTGATACATGCAGAGTCCTGAATGTAAGTGCTAATGGCGTGCAATGAAACTGAGCTGCCTAGGGAAATAAAGCAGGACACACATTGCACCACCACACTCTTCCTCTAGAGTTTAATTTTCCTGTTTTCCACTAACAAAATCCTTTCCCTGGCTCTCGGCACTTTCCTTTGGTTTTCTCCCATAGTTTTTCCTGCAGCTCAGGTGGGACAGATCATTTTGAAATTCATCCCAGAGACCTCCCCAGTGCACGTGGGTGCAGCTCTACAGAAACTCCACGGCTACTTCAGATTTCACGAGCAGAGGATGGTACCGGATTGCTACACCATGAAAGTACTGGCCATGCTTATTTCCTGCCTGACCTCTGCAGTTCAGTTCTTGGAAAGAACAGGCACTTCAGAAAATTGTCATAGTTTATCTAGCACTCCTTTACTACTCAAAATTCAGTATACCAACAAACAACACTTTTGAACTGTGCTGATTAAAATCTGGTAGCATCCTCTTGGTGATCAGTTGTTTGCACGTAGAAGCTTTAAGATTTTCCACATTTAATTATGAGGGCAAGGCTCTCATTCCCTCCCCTCATATAAATAAAAATTATATTGTCTCTTTTTTTATTTTATTTTGTTAATAAGTGTTAAAACCACCTAGCAGAACACTCGCTTAAACCTTTTAAAGCATCATCATTTGCACACAGTTCCAAATTATTTCCTCCGTGAGCTAGTTTATGCTTAATAGAATTTGACACTCCTAAATGCTCTGCTGAAACACTACCAAGGTACAGGACTAATAAAGATAATTACCCTCGCAAAGTGGAAAGCACTTCTGAGTGGACTTATTGAACTCTCAGAGTATATCTGTTGCAGAACACTTCTTCAAAACACAGATAAAATTGTTACAGAGTACAGGTGATTAGAAACAAATATGGTATGATCTCTTGCAATTTACATCTTCCAAATCACAGTTTAGTCTCCGGAAGTTGAAAGTGCACTATTGAGTATATTTCACATATTTACGAAAGTTTAAATATAACAGCTCATGTATCTCTTCAGAGGATGAGAGAAGGGGGGGGGGAGCATATCAACTTGCTTTCTAAATACCTACAAATGAGAGGAAAGCACAAATCGGTCTCTTGCCTGTTGCCCTTGCATATCAGAGAAAACTGCCATGGGTTGATTTGCAAGCTATTAACAATGACCTCTATTAGTCATGTAATGCAAAGAGACGCCATCACCTGCCCACCAGCTCCTGCCAGGGTTGAGCCCATTCCCTTCTCCCACCTCCCTGGCAGGTTGTGTTTTTCTTACTTCTAATAGCAAACACGAAATGTGACCGATGTCCTCACCCTCCTTGCTTTGTCACTCATTCTCTGCTCGTACTGAAGTTGCCGCATGGGAAGAGCAAACACAGCCCAATGAATGGCACATTTAATATATAGGGTGGTCAAAAAATCTTCAGCTGGCATGAGCTGCCTTAACCTCACAAAGTTAATGGAACTAAAACATATTTAATGCCGGCTGACAAGTGACCCATCTTCTCTGTAATTACTCAAAGCAGCCAGGGTTGTAAAGAGAGGTAGACTATTTTACCGGACCAGCTGACTGCGATGGAAAAATTGAACAAGTTTTAAAGCTTCTTACAGGTTTTCTTCTGACTTTAGACTGTTGTTCCCCCTCGCTACTGTGGTGATTACAATCTTGGCTGTTTTGTTTGTCCTCAGTGAATTCCAGCCTGCCCAGCTGTAAATATAACTTGCACCTCAATTAGGAATAGCTTCTAGGTAAACAGACCAGATCATCTTCTGAACCTGAAAGCACACTTTCCTAGATCGCTAGATATCGCTGGGAAAAAATAAAGTTTGTTCTTACAAACTGTCTCTCTTTCACCCTTTAGCAATCCGAGTATTCCATGATCACCAGAAGATTCTGTTTATACTCTTACAATGTTAACTAATTTATGCCGCAGGCTACAGATCCAACTTTGGCAAGTAAAGGAGAAGAATGACCCTGCAATTAACAATCTGGTCTTTCTCTGAAATATGAGACACATTGTGAAATTAATCTGTTAAAAAAAACAAACCCTCAGCACAGCACACCCAAAGAGTTGTTTATATTTAACAACTTGTGATTTTTAACTGCATCAATCTATGTCAGTATCAGAATTGACTTTGCTCATCCTCGTGGGTGAGTCTTCAAGGGTGAGTACCTTACGTTAAGGTACTAGCTTGCATCTGCACCAAACCGAATACATATATATATATATACATGGATATATGTCTGGCCTTCTTGGCTGGAAGGGTGCACTGCTGGCTCTGGCTCAGCTCACCCACCAGAACCCCCTCTTTCCTTCAAATCTGCTTCCTATGCAGCTGGCTTTTGGCCTCTGCTGTGGCATGGGATTATTTTATCCCAGGTGTGCAAGACTTTGGATTTTCCTCTGCTGAACTTCATGGGGTTCCTGTCCTCTCATTTCTCCAACCTGTCCAGTTCCCTCTGAACAGCAGCTCTCCCTGCCAAAATATCCCACCTATCCAGTATTGTCCGCAAACTTGATGAGAGTCTGCTAAATAATATTGGTCCCTGTTCTGATCCTTGAGGGACTTCACTGATAACAAGCTGCCAGGTTGGACTTTATCCTGCTGATTACCACACTTTGAGCCTGATAGTCCAACCCACCTTGTTATCTACTTATCCACTCTAAATGTCATCAGTTTACCTATCTGGAGATTTGCAGACCATATTAAAAGACCTTCTACAATCAAGGTATGCAGCATCCATGGCTCTCATCTACAAAGCCATTCAACTCACCAGAGAAGGCTGTCAAGGTTGGTCAGGCATAATGTGGACTTGTAAATCCATTCTGGCCATCCCCAGTCACCACCTTCCCTTTCATGTGGCCAGAAATGGCTTCCCATAAGGGTTTGCTCCATGACCACCCTAGGACAAAGATAAGGCTGACTGGCCTTTAGTTTCCTGCATCATGCTCTTCTTGAAGATGGCTGTGATGCCTGCATTTTTCTCTTTTTCTTTTTCTTTTTTTTTTTTTTTTTTTAACCTTCCCCAGTTGCCATCACTTTTCCAAGGTGTTAGAGAGTGGCCTCAAAGTGACATTGGCCAGCTCCCTGAGATGCACCTTAGCTGATGCCATGGACTTGTTTGTGCCCAGTTAGCGTAAGCACGCCTTACTTCACCTTCCTGCAATGTGGCTAATGCTTCGCTCCCTCAGCCCCTGCTAATAAACCCAGGGAAGTTGAAGGCCAAAGGGCAGTGAAAAGTCAAGCCAAGGACTGAGTACTTAGACCTTTTTCCTGTCATTTGTCATTAGGTGCCCTGGCCCACTGAGTAGCAGCCTCACATTTTCTTCCTTAGCCTTTCTTTCAGTACTGATGTGCGGGAAAATTTCTTGTCACCCTTCACAACCCTTGCTAGTTCCATCTCCAGCTAATCTTATTCCATCAGACTACATTGGGTTTTTTCATATTTTGAGATTAAAGGACACAGGAGCGTGCATGTGTGTTTAAATCAGTGCACCAGTTCTATTACTTCAAGAAAGGAAAGATGTTTTTTGTTTTGCATAGGTAGTTGAAGGAAAGCTCTCCCCCCTCAACACCCACTCAGATAAAAGCTCCTTGGTTCTTTCCACAGTTCTTCAACTTCCTCTGTGGTCAGCCTAATCGTAAGGTGAAAATGGAAAGGCAGAAACTCCCTCAAGAGATGTAAAAAGGGCAACTGCCCCCAGACTATATACATCACTGTTGTGTACAATAAGGAATCAAATTACTACCACTTATTTCTTCATTTAAATGGTCCGTTCACTCATCTTAATACTGATTTTTCTCTTTTGCAGTAGGAAGAATCTGAAGAAAGAAGATGATAACAATCTGCCCCTGCTATACACACACACACTCCACACTGATGCTTCCAAGCCTGCATTATCCAGAGCTATTAAGCAGAAGCCTGAAACTGTAGTCAGTCTTGCATAAAGAGTTAGAAATGCTGTACTCTCTTTAAAATCAATTTACCACTGTGCTCACCACGGTCTCTGGGGAGAGACATTAGGCCAGACTCAGAAAAGGTTATTGAATCATTGTTTCTCCAACAATGGTTTTCAATTATAAACAAAGTGAGGGCTCCATTCTGCAAATCCTTCCTTGTGGCCTGTACACACACACGCACCACTACGCACAGAGAGTGACTGGAAAGGATTACCAAATCATGTACGAGGTCCTGTTGACTCCAGAGGGGTCAGGGGCTTGACTTAACTTTCAGGTTTCCAGGCTATGACCTTCAGCAAGCAGAGCTGCAATTCCCTTCCTTCACAGAAGGAAAAGAGCTAAAATCGGATCGATACGATTAAAATAAAGCAGTAAATGAATCAAAGTGGATTGTAGTCTGAAGTGTGTTTGGGAAAGAACACTTCACACTGTACACTGGATTTGCTTAGAAGAGTCTTTTAGCTGCCTTTTTCAAAATGAAGAGTAACCACGTGGTCTGTATAGCTGGGGGTAAAAAGACCTGTTTGACGGCCAAAGCACAGTCTCCTGTTCATTATTATTGTGTCACACTCTTCTAGTGCCTAGGAGCTGCACAGCCCTTTCCAGAGAAGTGAAAACAGTGCTGAGTGATGCAGAGGGTCTAAATTAAACCTCTCTACAGCAATGGATGAGAGCAACAGAGTGTAGTTTTGGCATCTCGGGTAGCAAGGATAACAAAAAAAAAATTAAATCTTTCTCCAGATGCTATTACTCGGGCAAGTTTGTTTGTCTCAGAAAGTAATAAAGGGAATAAGCACTCTCATCATCCCCTTACAAGGGATACATGTACAAGAAACGGGCAAGGAAATGTGTGTGGAAATAGGATTTGAGGGACAACGGGCGATCCGCGACAGAAAATATGTAGGAGCAGGGCCAAAGCACATAAAGCCTTTGATGAAGCATTCAAACATAAAGAGAAAAGTCAGAGCAGAAACTACCAGCAAGGGAGTAGGACTCCTGAAGCGTCAGGGCTGGAGAGCAGGGGGGACACTTAGTGACTGGTAACAGCAGTAAAGGATCAGGGGCAGAAGATATAAAACCTTCATGACCTTACCTCTACCAGAGTTCACGATATTAGTAAAGGTTTGTTAGGACAAGACTCTTCCTTTTAGACAAGGCTGCACAGCACAGGGACAGTGATGCCATGACAGCAGCAGAGGAAACAACCAGGGAGGCAGGTCTGGGGGACTCCTGCAGCCTTTAACTAAAACAACGGAACGTATCAGCTAAAAGACAACAGGTATTTAGCACCATTCCCTTTCTGAGTGCTCAGCAGGTACTGAAAACAAGCCTAAGAGGGGAGCGTTACACTGAAGGTGATCATACAGAGGTGAACTTCTTAAGAGGTTACTTCAAAACGCAGAGCCAACTATAGCACAAATGAAACAGTGAGTCTGTCACAAGCAAATTCCTCTCAATTGAAATATCCCACACAAATGGTGTGTTCAGTCTCACGTACTGCAAAGGCAGATGTGTAAAAAGGAGGAAGAGAAAGGACAGTGATCAGGGAATATGGTGGCTCTTTGTGGTATGACATATGCAGGGAAGTATAAAAAGTATAGAATTTCATGACCACACAACCATGAATACATTATAAGAACAGGGACACTTTTATCAGAGGAAATAAAATCAAGAGCTTTCTTCAGAGACTGATTAGACAGAAGGAGAAAAAAAAAATCAGATGTGTAGATGTAGCACTTCAGGAGATGGTATAGTGGTGGACTTGGCAGCATTAGGTTAATGGTTGGACTCGATGATCTCAAAAGTCTTTTTCGATTTGACTGATTCTATAGTTAACAAACTCATAGTGAAATAATATTGTTCTATTGCTCCACAGACCATATTAATGTCAAGCCCATAACAGACAACTAGAAGGTTCACTTCTACATCTCACCAGTCTTCCAGAGTAACAAAACCAGTCCAAAAGATTCCCCTGGTAATTAAAAGAGAGGAAACAGAAAAAAACCAAAACAACTGGATGGTAGAGATTCTTGAAACTCTAAGATGTTAAATAAATAGATATATCTTACACACCATTAGGATTCCACTGGATGTTGTCTGTATGGTTTAATTAACAATAACTATTCACCCCCTGTTTTGCTGCTAATGTAATCTCAAAAGCACTACACTAATTCCGCTTGCAGATTTTATGGTACATTTTAAGTTGAAATAGTCCGAGTACACTTAACTACACATTCAGTGTGGATTTAATAAGGTGATTATAGGTTCATCATGTGGCAATTGATTATTAACTCTTCGCTGGCCTACAAATGTGAGTATTTGGTAAAGAACGGTGTATTCTAGAAAAGACAATCTGCCTAATAAGCTAACTTCTCAGCTGACTCCCGAACACATCAAACTAAACCCTTTGTCCATTCAGTAGGGAACACAGGTCCAACTCTGCTGCAAAATGCTTGTCATCTTCACTATGAGCAAAATGTTTCCGAATGTGACTGTTTTGTAGGGAATAAGGGCAAGTGGATTTAATTTTCACTGGGAAAAGCTTGCTATATTAAAATATAGCAATAACATTAACACTTGCTTCCATTTTATCGATCTTGCGAACACAGAAAGGCCCTCTCTAATCGGCGCCCTTCACAAAGCAATTTGGGAAGGAGAAGTCTGATGGAGAGCCGAGAGGAGGTGTCTAACAGCACAGCTCAGAGCCCAGCAGACAGGAGCAGTGCTCTGCCTGCGCTCATCTGCTCAGCTCCCGCCACGTCTCTCGGTGAGCGACAAAGGACAGGCAAAGCACTTAAGGTAGGGATTTTATAGCGGTGCGCTCAGAAGTGGGACCCGTTACCCAAAGTGCATCCACTGCCAATCACCTTCTCACGTTTTCTGTAATTCAAAAATTAAAAAGTGGTTCACTTTCAGCTCCATTCTTAATACTCCTACTTTGCTGTCTTTGGGATCGTCTACCATTACCATTCTCAAAATTTTTCATGGAGAGGGTTTGGAGGCTTCCAGCATTCAGACTCCACACTTCGGGCAACTTCTTCACTGTTGTGTGATAGAAATGCTTACTGGAGTCTAAGACTGATTAATCTGTCACTGATTAAATCAATTTAAACCCCAAATGGTACCATTTTAAGAGCATTCTGCAGGCAGGCACTGGTAACCTGACTATTCAGCAAGTGTTATCAAACAAGATATTTCCATAGCAAGTAGCTGGTACTTTTTAACATTTCACTTTACAGGTAACATTATATACTTGAAAGCAGTTTATTATCAGTGTCCACTCTGTTCTTCAACTATACAGATAAAACTAATTTTTGCATCTTCAAGAACTGAGTAACTAAGAAGAAAAAAGAAGCCATTTGCACTGAAAAGAACATGCAATAACCCCCCCCAAACCCTGCTGTGTATTCCCAAAGCCTGATGTGTTCAGAGAGAGCTGAGGAGCATGGAGAGTTTCTACCAACTAATCGAACAGCTCTCCTGGAAATTTCCAAAGACCAAACACTACTGATTAATGTTTTAGCTTGGGCATTACTGATTTATTTTGTCCCGTCTCAAAAACCAACCAACCAAAAAAAAAACAAACCCAAACCCAAGAGACTTCTTCTTCACCCGGGTGATGTGACAAGATCATAAAATCATAGAATGATTAGAGTTGGAAGGGACCTTAAAGATCATTGAGTTCCAACCCCCCTGCCCTGGGGAGGGACACCTCCCACCAGACCTGGTTGCTTCACAGCTCCATCCTCATAACCCGGTTGTTCCAATCCACAGATCTGAACTCAGGCTGTATCGCTCCACTAATGGAATAATCAGGCCCCTCACACCTAATAAAGTACAACTTTATTAACTTAATTCAAGTAATTCCCTGGTGCATGTGCAATTCCAGAGCTCAGTTATAATGACTTTAATGAGGAAAGCAAATCTTTTGCTAGTTAAGTGCCAAACGTGCTTTTTTAAAAAGAACTTTTTCTTCTACTTTCATTAACAAGCTCCCTTTCCCCAATTCCACAATAGCTGTGTGCATGTAAACAGTGAACTCAGATCAGCATATCCAATTAAACAACATCATACAATCACAGCATGCCATGGGATCAACAGTTCAGAGACACATTTTGAGATCACTGGTATAACATCCAGGTTTTTTTCTCTGAAATGGAAAAAAATAATTTTAAATTTCAGATAAGTTAACCCGTTGCCAGAATAGCCTTCTTAATTGTCCCAGTGACAACAGCATGTCCATTCTAACATACTGAAAGATTGTGCAAAAATATAGCTCATTTTTTTGCATTTTACTGGCTAGGCTTGATAAACTATAGAACACGTGGTATTTTATAAACATTAATTAGAGGAAAGGCATTGGATGTGAATATGAAATTTGGGATCCAAATCCAGATCTAATTTTCATGGATAGCTGCAGTTAAAGCTGTGGATCACACTAAAAGTCTAGTCCCCTGCTTCCAGACTCAGTAGGGTTTTCTGCATCCCAGTGACATCAAATATATATATATATATAAAAAAAAAAGTATGCTTTGTTTTATTTCTAAAAGAAAAAAAAAAAAAAAACCAAAGCAAAACACAACAACAAAGAAAATAAATAACCAGCCATTTTAAATATATCTCCATCCAAATGGATGTCCTGAATTTAAACACACTTGATAAAAGACGTCATTATTGCTTTTAGTCCCCTTTCTTCTTGGAAAAGAGTCTGTTTTCCATCTGATCTGACAAACAAAGAGGACTGAAAACAGATTTACTTTGGTTTTGACTTTGTTCCATGCTTTATGGATACATGGTAACACCCCAAAAACCTTCTTTTGTCACACTTCAATAAACTTGACATCTGTAATAAAGCTCAGGTTATACTTTACTTCTATTAAAACATTTTTCTGCTTTCAGGATCACATCAGCCAAACTCACAGACTGGTATTGCCAATAAGCCTGCTCTGCTATATAACAGCAAGTGGAATCGATAAACACTCACCTGCCATCTTTTCACATTTCTGTTAAAGCCAAGACACACTGCTTACTGAGTCTCTCAAGGAAAAGGACTTAGACACATAATAAAACCTTTTCTTAATTAGCTAGAGTCCTTCCTTTAGGCATTAGCTTAACTAAAAATCCTGCAGAAAACACTTTGGGGCCCAATATTCTGCAATACTTTCTCTGAACTCCAGAAGCCACGTCCTCAGCTCATATAAATCAACACCATTCACTGGCATCAGCTGAACTACAACAACATGCAGAAGTTGAGGAGCTTACCCCAGGGGTGCTGTGCTTTCAATTGGGGTGCCTAATAGCAATGTAAAATGCGAGTGGGAGGGCTTGACTTAACTTCCTCCATGCTTGTCTCAAAATTTAAAAGGTGTTTGAAAGGCCTCTTCTAGATTGGGTTGATGTGCAGATTGGACTTCTTTTACCACTTGGTGCCTTTAAGCAGTACAAACCAGCTTCCGTTTATAACGAGGGAATAAATAAGCAAAGACAAGTCCACAAAAAACACAACCTTCCTTTTTGACCAGAAGGAACATTTTTTCCTCTCCACACAAGACGTCTTCTCTTACCTACCATCAGCAGGTTTAAGAGTCAGATCTTTTACAACCCTACCACTGTAGAACTGTGGTCTTAGTACCAAAGTGTTACAGTGAGACAGACAAAATGAGTAACATTCAGAGAGAACTCATTGACATACATTTGGGTGAGCTGCATAATTTTGTAAATAGGCCCATCAGTCACGAGTAAAGAAAATGTTCCAACTGCCTACCAACATTTACATGGCACTGCCTCAGCCCACAGTACCTTACGTGATGCTTAAAGGAATATGTGTGTCTGCAAAACACAGCATGCAAAAAGCACTGGAGTTAAGTTATCCTCCCCGGTGTGCCTGTGCTGTGACACAGCTTGTATTTACATGATCTCCCCCAAGCCGGAACTCTTCACTCAGAGAGCATGGTCGGGAAATATTAAGGGAATGAAACATGTCAGTGATGGGGTCCCTAACTTGTTTTATTCAGAAGCAGGATGTGTGTAGAGCAACACTTCTGCACCTCAAGTTCATGTGCAGTAAGAACAGTTTTGATGATCATTGGTAGTATGAAAGTAATACAAATACTGTTTGCATTGTTCTAAGGGAACAGATGAAATGTGATGATGTGATTTCCAACAGAAATGGTGAACATCATTGCCCAGGGAACTAATGAAACTTTGTCTGAAATACTGCATACTGCCCGTGCTCAGAAAGATGAATCTATTACAGAACAGATGCAGAGAAAGGCTTCTAGCATGATCAGAGGAATGAGGCACCCCTCTTTACAAGAGGAAACTAAAAAACTTGGCTAGCCTAGCCTAGCCAGAGGAAGGCTAAGGGGATATGACTGCTGTCTATAAATATCGCAGGGTGTGAGAGAAAGGACAGTAGGGAATGAAGAGAATTAATCAAAAGAGCCATGCTGGTACAAGAACTAATAGCTATAAACTTGCCAAAATAGCTTTAGACTGGAGATTAGAAGAATGTGTCCAATCCTCAGAGCTATGAGATTTTTAAATAGTAATGAAGGCAAAATAACTAACCACGTTTTAAAATGGAGTTTCAGAGGCTTCTGTATAGCATCAGATCACAGGGCAGCCTGTGAGGCTCTGAAAACCACAACTTAGGCACATAAATGGTATGGAGGGTACTGTTCCAAGCGATATATTTCAAGTCACAAAAGGTGTCTGTGGGGTAGCTGGAAAGTCAACTTCTTTTCCCTATTCACCTTTGAGATATCCTCCTCTTTCACTCTCAGATTGCTCTATGTTCTTAACTTGCAACAAATAGGAGAAGTTACATATTAGTGGCCCATCAGTATTTGTGTGTCCTTGAACTAAAAACAACACAAGAACAGGTGAAGATGCAAACACAAAAGACAGTCAGAAATCACAAAGAAAGCTCGCTGACATCACAACATTCAGAATTCAAGAATAGACCAAGGCCATCAGCCCCTGGAAAGAAATCATGCAGCTAGCATCCCCATTCAATCACAAAATAGAATTGTTGCCAGCTCAATTTGTAAAGTTCGTTTAATAAGAAAAATATTAAGGGCTCACATTCCTGAACAAGAGAAATTGTACCTAGGGAAATACAACTTTCTCTGCTGTGGCGAAAAAACATAAACCTTTCTCTGAACGGTGCTTTCCAGCCATCCTTACAGAGACTTTACAGTTCTTCTGACCTTAAAAGCAACACTTTCTGCAGGTGAGATGAGCAGATGGGGGTCAGGCTTTCCAGAGCAATGGGCACTACCAAGAAAACAGTGGGCAGCACACTACAGCCCTCTGCAAGCATGAAGCTACGCCTCTCCTCCTGGGACAGGACACTCTCGGACTCTTCTTTAGCAAGACTTAGTTGGTGCATTGCTCCATAAGTACAACAGCCACTTCTCTTAAGTTCTCTGAGTTGAGGGTATGTTGCATAAGAACGAGGGTGCCACAAGCAGCACTGGTAACAGGGCGGAGGGGAGTCCTGTGCCATGCAGTTAACTTGGAGACACAGCCATTCCTTCTGACAGATTCAGAGGAAGGCAGATATAGAAAGGTCAAAACAGAGCAGTGGGAGACACTTCTTGATGGCTCTTTCTTTGCAAAGCCCCATCCCATACTTGCACTCATGATTGTGCTGATACCGTGGTACACACCTCCCTCTTGTCCCTTACACTGCGGATTACCAAGACTGAGGATTCGAGTGAACCCAAAACTTGAAACTTAAGCGCTCCCACTCCCAAAAAATATTAGAGCTAAAGAGTAATCGTACGCGCCTCCCAACCTACAGCCTGCTGTGCAGGCACTGCTGATGCTAAAATGTTTATTAACATGCTCTGCCGGGATATCCAGGAGGCATCTTCTCTATTCCCGAGGTCACATTCTTTGTGACTGCGCTGCCAGACAGCAAGATTAGCTGAAAGCCTGTAAGTGTCATGTCTGAATTCAGAGGCTCAAATATCTTGCAGATGAGGATTTCAAGAGCAGGTGGTCATCTCATTAAATCCTGATTCACGTCAGCAGGCCTTCTCCTTCCTTAAAATGTTCCTGCCTCTTCCCTCCTCCCCAGCTCTCCGGGCTGGGGTGAGTGTGCCTAGCCCTTTGAAAGCATACCAAATGCACTCCTCGGTGCTTTCGGGCCAGCCTCTCAGCAACAAAAATCTGCAGCTGTTCCAGAGATGATTAGGTAGGCTTAGGGCAGGGACTCACCAGATCTGAAGCTGTTCTCTTGATTTACAAGACCATCACCACCTACATGCAAATCAGGAGGACTGCAGATGGAAAGGGAAAAGGAAAAAAGGGAGAAGAAGCAGAAAAACCCCAGTATTTTCTCCCCCCCCTTTTTTTTTTTTAAGTATTCAGGATTTGCCAAGGTGACTGATGGTGATCTATGAATGAGACCATACTGAAGTTACAATGATTGGCAATTTCAGATAACAATTAACAGCAAATGGTCATTACACAGCCCTCCGTGACAGAATTTTGTGTCCATGGCCAAAACCACAGGCACGCGGGATGACACACAGAGAAGGGAACTAGATGCACAAGGGAACTGGAGAGGTTACTGAAGGCCCAGTTTATCTGCCTTCACACGGCTCCTAGGATGGCTGTACACGCACGCAGACAAAGAATTTTACTTCCTTACAAAGTTTTCAGCCTTCTACTCTTCCAAACAGACCTAACTGAAGGGGAGCATTCACCGGGGGCCACAAAACCACAAAAGCTTCCTCACTTCTTTTCTCTCCCCACAAAAAGCTTAACAGCCAACAACTATAATTTGCCCACTGAGCGCAAGTACTTTGACATTGTTTCCTTCCCTTCTATATTCAGTATGAACTTCTCTGGGATTAAATGCTGCCTCACCTACTTTTTTCAGAAAGCTGATCACAAAGTAGCCAAGATACATCACATAGTGCTCCGCAGCCATTAGATGATAGAGTTACTGGTGTTAAAAACATTAGCCAGTAGAAAAAAAAAAAAGAAAAAGAGATGTCCCAGGTTCTTAAATTTTGTGTAGGATCTTTTCTTAATTTTTCTTCTTTTCTTTTTTATTTTTTTCTTCCCCCGATAAGGGTGGCTTTTTATTTATGGGGCCAGATTTGAAAATTTTTTTAACATGGTCTGCTTTACATTCAAATCTGAAAGTAAAACACAACTCTGTTTCTTTTCTAAGTCTGCAAACCCTCCGTCTCTCACCTCTTCTCCAGTTCCCGAGGGAGACAGAAGTAGCACAGAGCACGTTTCCTTCCTTCCTGATCACCCTGTAAGGTCACAGAGATTTTGCCAACAGGTTTACTGTTAACAAGCCTCTGCTCCCTCTGCTGGCGATGCTATCCCTTTGTAGCAGCACAATTAAGACCGTCTGTGACACTAATGATGAAGTTTCAAAGAATCTCAACAAAGCTAAAGAAAATCCACAGTCATTCTTTGAACAGACTTCAAGCAAATCCAATTTCCACTTAACTAGTAGAACCGCTTCAACTTTATCCTTAACTTTGCTGGATACACCTTTATATCTGAAAAGACATGGTGACAATACTACTTTATATTTAAAATTCACTCCATTTGTTTATTTTGCTTCCGATATTTATGCCTGAAAACCAGTGCTGTGTGTGTACAGTTGCTGCACCTGGGTGTACGTGGCTCGGAGGATGCGCTGAGCACAGAGGGATGTGGCCTGTGGTAAGTGACAAGGACCCACCACAGGGCCCAGCTTCTCTTTCAACTCTTTCACAAATAAAGAAACCTGGAGGATTTTTTTCTCTGCTTATGGGGCAAGAATTACAGCTGCTCTCCGAACCGAAGTTTAAGGTGAGAATGTGGCTGGCTGTAAAGAGGATTTGCAGAAAATACCACATTCTTTTGGGGCATTCCTTATGGGGAATAAGGAAAAAGGATGACTGCATTTAAATTAAAAAAGAAACAGTAATTGCAGTGGCATCTCATGGAAAAAGTCATAACAGCAAAATAGCTCATAAAAGGTCAGCTACAAGACACAGATGTGTTGATTTTTATTTTTATTTCCAGAACTGGATAAACTCCTCTCTATTCCATGGCATGTGCTGCTTTTGTTTTTATCCTGCTTTCAGGCAGTTTCACTTGGCATCTCAAATTTCTGAACCCATTGGTTTTTTCCCTTATTCATGAAGATAATAGGAACCTGTACCCAGCAACAACATTTCTGGTCTGAAGACAGCGCGGCTTTGGAACCTGCTCACATGTTCCCAAATAAATCCCCACCCCTCTAACCATAGGAGTCGCATGAGGGAAACTGCCAGAAGAAATACAGGTTGCTGGAGGATACCAGTACAGGGAAAGGCAGAAAGAAGAGAGGAGAGAGCACCCAGCAAATCGTTCTGTTGCTTTCCATGACCAAATTCGCCTGCTTAGGACTCAATACAGTATAGATTAAGCCTTGCCAACTTTTTTAGCATTTTTCTTGGAGTGGGGATGGACCCTTCATCTACTAGGACACAAAGTGTTGATAGAGTTCATCTTGGTCTTACAACTGTTGCTAGAAGGAAGTGTCAGCACCAGACCGACAGCACAGATTTACAGCTTTGAGTCTGGAATAATCATTGTTCAGCACCACCATTCTTCTCTCCCTTTATTGTTTTGGTAAATGGATGGGTCAAAAATACACTTGGCTCTCATGTGGACGTGTCTATTGTACTTGTAAGAGGTTCAAGCAGACACAAAAAGCAATAAGGTTTTAAATAGATTTAGAATCACAGACTCGTCACGGTTGGAAAGGACCTCTGAGATCACCAAGTCCAACCACACACACACAAAAAAACCCCAAAAACCTAAAATCTCAGCCACTACAGCATGCTCTGAAGTGCCACATCCACACATTTCTTACATCCCTCCAGGGATGGTGACTCCACCACCTCCCTGGGCAGGCCCTTCCAGGGCCTGACCACCCTCTCAGGAAAGTAATTCCTCCTAATATCTAATCTAAACCTCCTCTGCCCCAACTTCAGACCATTTCCTCTGCTCCTGCCATTATTCCCTCGGGAGAAGAGGCCAGCTCCCACCTCTCTACACCCTCCTGTCAGGGAGTTGTAGAGGGCAATGAGGTCTCCCCTCAGCCTCCTCTTCTCCAAACCAAACATGCCCAGCTCCCTCAGCCTCTCCTCATAGGACTTGTTCTCTAGACCCCACACCAGCTTGGTGGCTCTCCTCTGGACACACTCCAGCACCTCAATGTCCTTCTTGTAGTGAAAAACCCAATCATCAACAAAGCACCAAAAAATGTGTGCTCATTTTGAAAAGCAAAAAAAGGCTCCGGCAGGATTTGCTCCAAGCTGCTGACAGAAGTTCCTCCTCCCTTCCCATACATCACAGCACAGTCACAGTATATTTTAGCAGAAGATGAAAAAAACCACCAGTCACATTTCCCAGTCTTCTCACAGACTTCTCCCCTCGCAGTGGGGAACCAAGCTGGATCCCACTGCACGCTGCACAACTTCTGCTGGAGCCATGGCGTGGGCATGTTCAATCCCTACGCTAGCACAGAGGAAGAAAGGAAAAGAAAGAAGGAGAGATCCGCCTGAAGGATTTTCCTGAACATCTCATTCATTTGAATGTCCTTGGCATGCTGCACCGCTGGCAAACGGCAAAGTTAGTCCAGTCACAGGACACCAAAGCTCATGTGCTATCCCACCTTGCATACTGAATGGAGCTACATCCCTAACACCACAGCTGCATTTCAGGAGCTTTTAAACAAAGGATATCTGCATATATGTCTAAGTCCTACAAGGTATTTTTTAATTATGTCGATTACAAGACTGGGTGCTCCTGGAAGTTGAACTGGAAAGTTTGAAATAAATCCCAGGAAAAGTAGAGTCAATAGCAAAAGATAAATGATGCAGTCACAGAACTGCAATAGATCTACTTCTTCTCAGGTCGACATTTCTCTCGTATCGTACCCATACAGCAAACAATTTATACACATTACACATCACTGCTGTACAACCTTATCCATGGCACAGGAAAATACAGCAGCATAACGTGACAGACCAAAAACAAGCCTGAAAAATCCCACAGGCAACTGAAACAGGATTTTCCCCATGAAAGAGTAAGGAGAACTCAGAAGAGCTTGAGAAATGCAATGACCCAGTTGGGATTTCTCCAGAACCGATGGTCTAACACCCCCAATTTCTACAGGGGGCTGTAGAAATCTATACTGACCACACGTCATCGGAGCCCTCCTTTTAAAACAACGTGAAGAAGTTTAGATCATTCTGTGTTTCAGCAAGATCTGCATTCCCATCATACCAATGATGTTAACGACTCTAATGTATTCCTGGTTACCTGGATGTCAATACTATATGAAAAGTTACACTGCCTAACCCACCTGCTACGCATACATGTAATCCCAACAATAACAACTCTTCCTCCCCTACACCCTTTCATTTCATCTTAACACGTCTCATGACAAAAGCCGTTAGTTCAGTCTGTCGAGGATGATAAACAATTCTAACTTGTGGCTTTGCCACTGAACTGTTTCTGAAGGGCTGAGGGGTTCTTTTGACGCACCAGAAGCCAGGCACCGCTCTCTAACATGTGTCTGCACGTAAACCCGGAGCCATTCTGTTGGCAGATAAGCGCGTTGCGGCTGCGGTGTGTCAGCAACCATTAACAGATGCACTGGAAGAGTCACACGAGGCCGTGAAACACCATCTCAGAGCGAGGAATACAGGCGCACAGATCAGCATCTCCTCAGGAACAACAGAGAAAACACATTTTGAAACGCATCTCCCCCAGCACAGTAATAAAATGCAAGTTAAATAAAATCACGATGCATGCTCAGAAGTGAACGTGGGGACTCAGAGGCTGCCTCTCATGGCTGTAAATGCACGATTACTTTCATTAGTAACATGATTTAAGCACATGCCCAAGAAGTATTTTTGTACCAGAGTATTATCTATCTGCTCGCTTGCCAAGTATGCTGCAGGGCTGTTCTCTGAAAGCGTCCATATCCATATCTTAACTGCAGGTTTTAACTGAGCCAAAGCCTGTGGGGTCAACTTGTATAAACTGACACCATGCCAGCACTTTTTTTGTAGAATTACACTGATCCAGAGCAGATGGAGGCATGGCCCCTTGACTTTAATTGGAACTTATACTCACTCTTTTAAGTTGAGTGGTTTGGTCATGTCTTTGGCTGAACTTGGGCCACCCTGACTTGGTGTAGGTCAGTGAAGATGATGTTATAACCGCAATATCAGCTTTTGTATCTCTCGACTTTTTTTGGTGCTAATAGTGCAGCTAGCTTGTTGCTTTTCTGACTTAATACACTAACAGGCTAAAAGTCAATACATCCTAAACTAAGCATGCACAAAATCCACCAAAACGAGTTAAAATGCTAAACCCAATGTATTTAAAATGTCTTTTAAATAATTATACAGACGTCACCCTGACTTCCAACAATCACATATGCCCTCCCCTCACCCCCCAGCCCATTACACCTTGGTGTAATGAAATACCTGCGGTTGGTGGTGAGAAGTCCCTACCAGCAGGCAGCCCATCCTTAACAGGGAGGCAGATTCTTGCTAACACCACACTGATCCATTGACAAACGCTTGGCGAAGCAGACATCTTGGTGGAAGTCAATATCTGCTTATTATTTCAGAGTTTGAGCCGTGCCAGGACACGCGTATGTATACACGCAGGAAATCACTACCAAATTTAAGGGCAATTTTCCAAAAGACTAAATAATTTCTGAACTCCCTTACCTCAACAGCAAGAAAGACTCTGAGTCCTCATTACATCTGTATGGGCAAGGGCGGAGGTTAAGAAGTGGTGAGGTCAGTATCTCACACTACTACAGAGCACCTCCAGTTCCCTTGAAAAATGAGGATCTAACCACACTGGAGATGGCTGGATCAAATCTTGGAGCCAAAACCACCCCCAGAAAAAAGGTTGTTATAGAAGAACTAAAACGTCATTGTTTCAGTTAGACATTCATGCTAGAAAAAAAAAAACACCCGAAAATCACTCTCTAGTCAGAAAACTTTCTTCTAATATTAATTCAAACTTAACTTTCAGGCTTAAAATAGTGTCTATGTTGAATTCAAATATTGCTTATCACTATATTTCCTTACAATTTATTTGAACATAAATTTTTAATTTGAAAGAAAAAAGCTTTATAATTCATTCAACCCCAATTTTTTTCTTTTACCTTTTTTAATGCAATAAAATATCTTGGAGGGGAAAGTTGTTCATTCTGCACCCCACCCAGCCCCCAATTATTTTTAGGTCTTAGAATGACTGTAAACTGAAAAATAAATTATTTCCACAAAGTTTGGGCTGAGTGTCATAAGAAAGCATAGAAAAAGAATCCGTTCCTGCCTCTAAGAGGTTGTAATAAATTACACAACAGGTGGAAGAAAAGAAACACTATTCTCTTGGCATTACAGCTGACTGGAACTAAGCTCAGAATGATTTACTGAGTTGACCAAAGCCACACTGGAAATCAGTGCTACAGACAAGAACTGAAACCAGATTTGGTTTGTTCCACAAAAAAAAATAATACATTAGCACACAATCTTTATGCTTTATAACTACCAAGACCCTTAGATTCTGAATTTCTAAATACAGGTAATATTCTGTATTTTGCATCACAAGAGAAAAAAAGAAAAAAAACAACGAACTTGCAGCTGGTCATAGCTTGCATCTCATTTTTTTCTGAGACAGACTTTCTGATTAAGTATAATGTCCTATAATATTAAGTAACTGCAGCAAGGTAAGCGCCACTCCCGTAGAAAGCAGCCTTAGCTCTGGCTGAAGTTGATTAGAAGAGAGAAGTCGAAGGGGACATTTTATATTCAGTGGTTCCACAGTTTCTGACAAATGGTTGTGTTTCCATGGAAAATTACCAACCAGGAAATTTCAAAGAAAGAATGAAATTTATTCCTCCTTAGCGAAGAACAAGGTACAAGAAGAAACCTATGTCACAAGGGATGAGATTTCTATGAACCTTCTGCACAGCTATCACCGCAAGAAATAGGAGCTATAATATCAACTAAAGCTGTACAAGTACCATTGTTTTCCACTTGCTGGTTGGGTTTGGTTTCAGGTTACCCCAAAGGAAAAAAATGTATGGTTTTCTTGTGAAAATGAGAACATTGTTAAATATTTGAGGTTGCGTCAAAATTTTCAAATCGCCCCATTTTGTTTCTGACTTAGGGAAGCATTGCTCTTTTCAAAACAAAAGAAGTAGATTTAAAAATAAAATAGAAATTTAAAGTTTGGGGTTTTTTTAAATGAAGCATTCCAGCTCTTTAAATTTTTTTTTCAGGGTGTACATTGGATATTGGGAGAAAGAATACAAGTGAGTGCGTAAACAGTTTCAGTTAGCCCAGATCGGTACCTTTCCATAAATAAAGCTTTTAACAATAAAATGTGCTCCATTTCTGTATCTTTCTGATTCCAATGGTTTCCCTTTTGTGAACCATCACTAGAAAGGGGAGCAATCCTTTCCCTCCCAGCACACAACACAACCAAAAGAGCGACAGGATAGAACTGAATAGCCCAAAGTAGAAATTTATCGGTTCAAGGATGAAGAAATTTAAATGTACTTTGAATGTAAATGCTTCAAGATATAAATCTGGGACTGGGTTAATCAGGTGGAGGATTTAAGGAAATGGAAGATCTTCTGGTTCTGGTGAATGCCCACCATTGGCTACGGCACTACAGCTGTGGAAAAAAATTACTGTGGTTTTAGGATATTTTTCTAAGGCAGGATATTTTTAAGGACAGAAGTAATACTGTATGAAATTGTACACTGACTTCTTTGGGGACATTAGCTACGGTCAGCTACGGTTACAAAACCACATTTACACTGGAACAGGCAAAGAAAATGCCTAACACTTGGTTGTGGGAACAGCCATCAAACAAAACACCTGATATAAAAAATTGCATGAGCCGATCATCAAATTTAGCCAAAGGTTGAAATATTATTCGATGATTCCTTATTAATATACTGGGGTAAATATGAAGATGGCAGCAAAATGTAAACTGAAGGATAATAACAAGCCCGTGCTAGAGGTAAATGAATACAGGAAACTTCTAATCACCTGGGCAGTGATGAAATGACTAAGAGTCTACAGGAGAAAGGATTTATGCCATTTGAAGATGTGACATTGCTAAATTTATGGAAGGGACTGTTTGACAAATCCCAGCAATGAGAAATTAAACTTCTAATTTGAGTTCTTGGTACCTGATGTGCAGATAACATGAGTGCCTCCGAAAGGAGAGTCAATCATATTTTTTTTGCACCATTTTTAAAGGCAGTTATGTTTGAACCTTCTACCAATTGCCTGGAAAATCTCCTTCACAACTCATTTCTGCTGTTTTTATTTCACTTCCCACTGCAGCACTGGGGTGTGCCACAGCTGCAGAGAAAACACTGGGCTGGATAAACTGGTGCACCAGTTATACTAAATCCCTTTAGGCGAAGGGTGCTGCAGGAATTTCATAGAATTGTCCAGGTTGGAAGGGACCTTTCAGATCATCTAGTCCAACCATCAACCTCACTCTGATCAAAACCATCACTAAACCATGTCTCTAAGCACTAGGGCAACCCGGCTTTCCAGTCCCTCCAGGGATGGGGCCTCAACCACTGCCCTGGGCAGCCCAGTCCAAGGCTTAAGAACCCTTTCCATGGAAACATTTTTCCTAATCTCCAATCTGAACCTCCCCTGGTGATTTCCTCTTGTCCCATCACCTGGGACTTGGGAGAAGAGATCGACGCCCCCTGGTTACACCCTCCTTTCAGGGAGTTGTGGAGAGTGAGAATGTCTCTCCTCAGCCAATTCCCCAGTCAGATTACCTGGACCAATAAGGATCGTTTTCATATCTTCATATCAGTTTCCTAAAATAATCTGAGGATTCCACCCAGTAGGTTTCCCATTCAGATTCAGGCCCTGGATCGCGAACTTGATCTCTCCTGCAGCATGTAACACTTGTGGCATTAGTTAAGAGCTAGGAAGCGTTTGCTGGTGGTGAGTACTGGGAATGGAATGAATCTTCCTGGGTTACTCTGCAAGCTGTTCTTTGCCTGTCCCACTTCCCTCCACCCTGCATCTCACCCTTTATTATCCGGAGCTGCAAAGCAGTATATAAGCGAGAGTATTTCTACCTAACTCACCCAACCCAACTTTATATACATACACTATATGTCATCATTTAGGTGTGGGCATTTTTCATCACTAGGGTAATATGTATTCTAGTAGTCTTAATACTGTAAAAAAATGTCTAAATTACTTTGAGGGGTTTTTTTCTTTCCTTTGGTGAGAAACCTTCTGGCAACAAAAATTTACACAAGGGCCATTTCACTCCTCTGATCGCTTGCAGAAGTGTTGCTGAGTTCGCAGTTCTGTAACTCAGGACATATTTTTCACTCCTGTGACAGGTGGCTCCGCAGAGGCAGGTGTGCTGGGGATTTTGGAGCAGTCTCTCAGCCTGTCAGCTGGTGTAGTTGTCCCACTGATAGACTGCCAGGTCTCCTCTGCTATCCTGGAAACCAATCTTTTTCTTTTCTTTTGTTTGTTTGGGTTTGGTGGTTGGTTTTTTTTTTGGTTGGTTTTGAGGAATTTTGCTCCTACTCTGAACAAAGATGCTGAAAGTAAGTTTCATTATTAATTCTTCATCAATGCCCTGGTGGGCTTTAAAACACACAACTCTCCTCATTAAATCCCCCACAACTCCTGCCTGAACATATACAATGCACTACATGTGTTCAAAGTCCCACTGCCCGCTTGGCTTGCTTAGTGAGATGACTTTTCTCATTGCAGTTCTGATTGATAAAGTTTCTTCATTTCTCGGGAATTGTAAAGCCATTGCAACAGAGACAACACCCTGCTCCCCCAAAAGAAATCACAAGGTAAAGAAGACGACAATGGTAAAGAGGGAGAAACAAGCGCGTATGGTTTTGTTTTGTCCTGCTCTCTGGAGATAACGCTTTGGCTACGGGGACTGCATACAGAAATGTGCCTAGGCAAGTTCAGTATCACCTTAGCATGGCTTATTTTGACTTGCTGCAACCAACTCGGTGACTTGATAAAAATACACACCGCATTCCAGGGCAGCAGAAAAAATCAGGTCTGAGCTGCTGATTAGCAGCACAGCGCAAAGGCATGGATATGCCCCTAGCTGAGTTCCTGGGCTCTCAGTATTCCTAAAATCATTTCCTCTTTAAACATTGAAACAGCCAAGCTATGATTATTCTAAAAATTATTCTAACTACTAACTGAGCTTGTTTATCTTTTGCCCCTCTGACACAGTAAGATTTAAGTCACTCCCGCAGTATAGCTTATAAGACAACTCCATGACATTAGCTTGTCAATCAATAGTTCTGTTAGAGTTAACCCAGTGTTCCAATATCACTGCAAGAAATAAAATAATAATAAAAAAGAAACAGAGCGAGCGCTCAGAGCAAAAAACCAAAGCCGATTAGCTCCATGGAGACTTGTTTCAGCATCCGACTGCATGGCTTATTGCTTCTGAAAAAGGCTGCGGTGTCAGGCACGCCAGGCTGGGGACACTGAAATCACACACACACAAAAATCACTCCGCGGGCAAAACCAGCTGAAGATCAGGTGCAAAATCTGCCCAAAGGGAGGCAGTGGGGAAGCCATTCCCGTTGCTGTGTAATCAACTCTGCTTTCAGGTCTTCCACACTCAGAGTTGGACAATTTTTTGGTATCTGTATCTCTGATGACTATATTCCAGCGCCTCCCTCTCAAGGTCCTGACTCGGTAATCTTTCCCTATTCAGCAGACACTTAAAAATCTCTTTCAACCTGTTTAAGTGGCACATAAGCAGGTGCTTAAGTGCTTTGCTAAATAGGATGGTTCAAAGCATGTGTTTAAATGTTTTGCTAAATAATTAAAAATTGGCTTCAGAGCTTGCATAAAGACACTCACTGAAAATTACCAAGCTTTATGAAAATAAAATGAAGCAATTAAGTTTAGCTTTCCTATCTCTATTTCCAGAAATGCCTATTAAGTCCAGCACACAAGCCCTGGTTCTTGGGAGTGACAGAATCAGTAGGTCTGTGGCTACTTAGAACAGCATCGAATTTTTAGAGAAAGACCTTGGTACGGACAAGGTGGTTTGTCTATCTCTTACCTCAAGGTAAACCCTGAAGGAAGGATTTTGAGGAACAGCCTAACAACATAAAATAAAAATTATTTATGCCTTCATCTTCCTTAAGGTTGTATCTTGCAATAGGTGACTATAACTACATAAATCAGAGCCTCTTTCCTTGTGGAGGCAAAGCTGACATCCCTACTTTCATCGCACCCCTTCCCTTTTGCACTAGTTCTTCAAAGTCTCTGAGAAACTTATTTTGTCTGAGCCTTCCCATACTTGGGTTCATCCCCAAACTGTAATTTTTCTAAACTTGAACACAGCTGATTTATCTACATAGGAGCCGTTATTCAGACAGCAAAGATAAAACCAGAAACAGACATATAGGCAAAGTCTACAGGGACAGGAGACGATTCTGTTCTCCATGCAAGGGCTTGCTAGACACTACATTGCCTAAAAAGATCTGCAGAAACATTTGAATTCCAGAAAAAAAAAATTGCCAACTGAACTGAGAGTTTAGTTTAACTCGCAAAAAGCTGAGTTCATCTTGTGGATCCTATTTAATTCAATCTGTTTTGCTCAAACGTCCTTTACCATCAAAACCATCAGCACTAATCCCCAGACAAGTTTGTGCTTCCCTTGTGTAAAACCACATCAAAATCACATGGTAAGAGAGTCCTTCGTACTGAAAAAGGCGTACCCTACTTGGGAGAGACAGACAAACATGAGAAAAGCGTTAGGAAATGCTTATGCTACCCATCCGGGTAAATTAAAAACACATTTGTGCTTAAATATAAAAGATAAACGAAATGAACAATGCATTGGGCAGAGTCCTACCCCGGTACACGGTTCTAGATGGAGTCTGCAAAGATGCATCACAAGCTCATTCCTAACACACTCTTGCACCAGCATCTGTCCCGAGAGTGGTTGCACGGGCCACCTCTGCCCAGCCCTGGCTCCATCCCCCAGCCCAGCTCTGCTGCCGGTCCAGGATGGGAAGACAATGCTGAGACTGTTTCTTCTCTCATCACCAAAAGAAACATCACTCCCTTGCAAGGAGTCTGTCTCTGTCTCTGGCATTCCTGCTTCCAGCCAGTCTAACCCCTTCTTGCCCTCCGTGCCAGATCACTCCTCAGTCACAAATTACTACTGCTGAGCAGTTACAATTAGAATTTCCCCTTCATTGGAAAACAGACGCCAGCAGATTTGCCCCAAATTGTACACCTGGTCAGAAGCAAAATTAGGAGTAATACTAAGATGCCCTCACTCCTGGAATCTCATCTGTCATCTGCTAGACCAAGGGCTAATGACTGTAGGGCAGCTCTCACTCCCACAGTACGTGCACCTGGTTGAGATGGTTATTCATCAAGCAACTATTTAAAGGAGAGGGAGAAAGAGTATGTGGCATTACAGAGGAATGGCAGGTGTGAACACAGCAGCACAGAAAAGTCAGGCAAACTTTCCATCATTGTAGAGGACAAGACATGAAAGCAGAGGTTAAAATAAAGGCTGGAATATGCTGGCCTAAGTTCTCGCGAACACATTCAGAGTGAATTTAACACTCTGAAGTCTACAGAGTTACTATGTCATCTCCTATGCAGCTGAGGTTTAAAAAATTAGTCTCTTCCAAGTCAGAGAGTATAGACGAGCATTCAAATGACTGCTCCTCGCCTCCACCATGAAACCCCTTCAACTTGCCTGAATTCAGATCTCCAATTGCTGTTGCCATCAGGGAGTCTGGCCTATTTAAGCAACGCACATCCATATCTGCCACCAACATCCATGAGGCAATGTACTAAATCCCCACTAACTTTCTTCTTTCTCTCTATACCTTTTTTTATTATTATTATTATTATATTTAACAAAATGCTCCTGTGAACAATAAATATTTAATTTCTAGAATTAAAAACAGGGCATTGGGTTTAGTAGATGGCCTCAGTCTAGTTAGTATCAGCAGTTTTTCCCCTTTAGGGAGTAATTAAGGAAAAGCTCCCACCACAATGCTAAACTGTGATAATGACGGAATTTAAAATCATTTTCATACCACATGCTGCATTGCAGTTCATTTCCATATGTTCTGCCTCCAACGAAGGTGTCAAGCTTATAAAGTCTCCTGGGCAAAAAGGATGTCCGAAGTCCCAATGCCTGGAAGGAGGCTCAGGGGAAAGACACACGTTGCCACACTGTATGTGATAAGGTCTCCACTTTAGGAAGTTGGCAGGAAGGAAGAAAGAAGGCCCTGGAGATTTTGACTATATTTGTCTCTGCAGCACAGTTAGCACCTGAAATTTGGGATGTTTTGTTGGTGATTCACCCGTGCTATAAATTATTTGTTGATACAGGGCATTCAGTACATATCTACTGCACTCACCCTTAAAAAAAAAAGATAATGATGAAACACCCATAAGAAATGTTCATTGTCCACACTTTGCAATGCCCTGTAGCAGAGCACAGGGCAAGGATCCTGTACTATCCACTCACTGCAATGCCATATGGAGAAAAAATAGCAATATAGCTGCATTACCTAATAGGTCACTGTTAACTTGGGTGCAGCATTGTTCTGACAGTTATGTTGACTCTAATTCCAGCTCTGGCTTCTTCAGCAGAAATGAAAAGACCCTTAGGGAAAGGTCATTTGCCAGACATCCCATCTGGGCTGGGAAATAAAACTACAACTACTGACAAGACAAGTGGTGGCACTGAGAGCAGCCTCCACATAAAATTTAGATCTGAGAATGATACAGCTGAAGAAATACTCTGAAAAAAAAAAAAAAAAAAAACCCAAACAGTAAAAATCACAATCAGCTTGTTAGTAGCAGCAAATAGACAGGTTTGGACAATAATTCATTCGAGTATTGTCTCGTTTTTTGATCACCTCCAAATTCACTAAAATTGGACCCAACCATCTAAGGTGGTAAATGAATAAATATTTATCACACACAGAACTGCTGATCATACCTGAGGTCTCCCTAGAGGAGGTAACTGAATGAGAGCAGGAAAGGACGTTGACAAGAGAAATGGGAATCGAAAACACAATTAGCGTGGTAAGTGGAAGCAGCAAGGGAGGAACACATCTTACAGGAGGACAGAGTGGAGGGAACTAGGACTGGGAACTTGAAGGCAACGGGGAACAACACATGGGTGATCAGAAGAGAAACCTTCAGGCTTGCAGGAGCAAGACAAGACTAGACAGAAAGGTATTAAGCAGTGAAAACCATCCACTGAAGAGCTGAAAATGGCTCCCCCTGCATACACCTTGGCACAGGAATAAAAACAACTCAGACAACCTGGAAGCACAGGAGACAGCAGAGATATAACCTGGAAAAAATGAGCAGAAAGGCAAGTGGCATGTTCCTCTTGGGCTTGGATCAGAAACAAACAGCCCTGTGGCTCACCACCCTCTGCCATCAGCAGATCTCCACTCCACTGAGATTGCTTCACCCCTCTTTTGGGTACTTGTGCACACAGGGAATGACGATCTGACACTGTGCCCCTTTGTTCTGGTACCAGGCTTTGGAGGGGTCAAGTCTGAAGCTCTGATGGGCTCTACAGAGCCCATCTCTGTAGATGGTTTCTACGGCTGTCAGTATTATGTCATAGGATGAAAAGAAAATGAGGGAAGAGAATTGATTTGCTGTTTTAAGAAGCTTAAAGTTGGAAGGAAACTACTAAAATAGCAACATTGAGGTTAAAAAGTCAGCCTTCATAAATTAGGAAATCCTTAATTTTGGTAATTTCCAATTCTAAATGCTGTTTCACCCTTAATGTATCCTTATGGTAGTGTTAGCTGTGTATGGTGCCTGTGCACGTTGTTCCCGTGAAATCATATCCCGTGCTACCTTACACTTGCTAAGTCTGGAAGAAATGTGAGAAAAGCCAAGAGCAAAATTTTCAAGAATAATGCTGTGTATACTGTTGCTCTGTCCCAAAAGCAGAAAGTTCTGAACATACTCATTTTAAACCCGAAAATTTGTCATTCAGTTATGCAGACTCAAAATGTTTGCTTCCAGGACAAACCTAGAAAGATATCAGAACTTTTTCACCTTGGCGCAAACTTATGATATCTAATTCTTTGAGGCTCCTCCATTTCATCTCAAATCACTCATCTCTAAATAGAGCAAACACAGCAAAACCTGTCACAAAGGCCTGAAAACTTATTTCCTTTGGGTTTTTGTTTGCTTAACGTGGTCTGTCAAGGAATCAATACCTATTCTCATATCCACACAAAGACAGGCAATCTTAAGCATGCATATGAATAAAAGGTAAGCAATAGATTTTATGCAACTGGGACACTGCATAATCTAGGTTTGTAAACCCCTTTAAAGACCTTTACAGAGCTAATTAAAAAGGTAGAAAAAGATCTATCTCAATTAGGACCCTACTTGCTTATGCAATGTTTTTGTGCAAATATGATGACGAGGTAAATTTTAAGCTCTGTGTGCAACCAATATATCAGAAAGGAGACAAAATATTCTAGGTGCAGTGCCTCAGGAAAGGCCTGGCCACTCAGGACTGAGAAACTGGTTGACAATTTCTTTCAAAACCTCTATTCTTTCTGTTACCCAGGAGGATCCCTTAGGAACTCTACTGGGGATTTTAAGCTATCTCACTGGTTGCTGACACAGTAAGGATGTAGAAACAACAGTATGTGATTTCTTCCCACCCCTAACTAGAGATCAATTTTCAATAACTACATCTCAAATGCTTAGAATCAGCAATACAGCAAAAGGCTTTACAAAAAAATAAATAAAGAAGTTGCAATCTTTCTCCAAAAATGAGCACTTCCATGAGTGTAAAGGTTACATATATTAAGCATATTTTTCCCTGCTATTATTCACCAAGACCTACTCTATTTAGTATCCTCTTTATAAATTTTGCATTGAAGTCCAAGTTCATGCACATTATGATAACTAATATCTTCCTTCTACTCCTGGAAGAGAGAGCCCATAATTATATCATTAGCACACTGGGTATAGTTCCATTTTTCTCCAAGAGCAATACTGCACACATAAAAGCAAAGCCCAGCTTTACTTCAAGAATCTTAAAGTATCTCTGGACACAATTTACTTCTCACTACACAAATGTGAGATAGGTAAAGATTATACACAGATGGCATGAGCTACATTAGTGTTAGGTTAAATGATTTCCTGCCAACAGAGCAGAGAAAAAGATGGGAATGAATGGTGAGAATTTTCATCAGTAGACTGCATTGGCTTAACAGGATTTAGATGGGCTACACATATAAATTACACCCAAAAATTCATGGGGTGTGTTATCAATCAACAATTGCATGAATATTCCCAAAGTTGCAGAATCTTGGGGGCATTTGCGTGTCTTGCGCCATCAAATCTCAAGCCCATGAAATGGTTTGATAACAAATGAAGAACTATTTTTCTCTGAGGAACTAGGAGAAAATCAACTGTTTCATTTTGATCTAACACACAGGGATGACCCACGTGAATAGACACAAGGAAAAAGTTTGCATGAACTGGAGAAGCAAGAAGTGCTGAGATTTGCACAAGTTTTATAAGTTATCCTCCTTTCTGTGCTCTGTTCCTTGATAACAAGCTGTGATCTGGAGACTCAGCTTCTGCAGTGGATCAGAGGTTTTGACTGTGAATTACTCCGGTGACCCAGAGGTCAGTTACAAGACCTTATTCTCTGCTAGGAATGTTCTATTGAGCCATCCAGCACGTTTCTAGCAATAAGTAAATCAATCTTATAATTCAACTCACTTCGCTTTTAAGATCATGAAGAGCCATTGACCAGGATAAAAGGTATCAGACTGACATTTTATGTTGTGCCTGGGTGCAGCCAGCCTCTGAAGTGACACACCTCAACCAGATGCCATGTAAGCATCACACAGGGGTACACCAAAATTCTTCATCAGGGAGGGGACAGAGGGCTAGAGACAGGAATGAAAAGAGAGAAGGGCACTTACACATCACTGGCAGAATGCAAAGGGGGTGCAGCAGCCAGCCCCTTCCAAATTCCTGTTAGTTTTATCATTTTACTAGAAAGAAGCCAATTCTATTGCCAGAGGTTTGATCCATCCTGTTTTCTTGTTCAAAAGAGTGGGAAGTTATGCTAGGTTTATTGTAGCATAGCACAGAAAACTAATCCGAGGGAAAAGGCCTCAGCAACTGCCTGCCATCGATGGCTTGAATTTGCCTCATCAAAGGTGAGACCCAGAGCCTGGGTGATTATTTATGTTTGGCAAATACTTCATTTAGCAATGACAATGTTAAAGCATATCCTTTTTATTATTCCCCCTCTCTCCTTGCCAATAACTTGTTTAAGAAAAAAAAGAAAAAAAATAAAAGCCACCAACACACTTCCACACAAAACTTTCCAAGAGTCCAGATTCTGAATGAAGGTCATCTTTCACGTTTTCAAGTTTCAAAGAGAATGTGTCATCTATACAGTTCTTTTATACCAGAACAACTTATGCTCAGTGAAGTCTAGGTCACATAATATCTTTCTGTCAATATTACAGGTGTCTTTCAGGAATAAACACAGCAGTCGAACCAGACGCTTATGACTCGAACTTTGCTTGTGTCAGGTGAAGTTCTGTAGCCTGTCCTGGCTGAAACTCAGTCTCCTAGCTCCTTAAATCCTCAAAACCACCATCAATAACTGGAAATATAGCCTGAAAGGCCTGTTTTAATTGAACTAATCATCTGAAATGAAGTTGTAAAGCTCTTCATTAAAAGGCTCATTATTTGCAAGCAGCTCTAAAGGGTCTACAAGATCGCAGATAAGCAAGTACCATCTTAAAAGACTTTATAATCTAATGATATTTAGAGAAACTGCTTTCAAACCATAGTTTGAAACTTTGCTGTTTGAAACCCATGGTCATTCCTTCTAACTCTTGGTATTTAGGAAATACAAACAAAAAACAGTGCAAGCCAATGCAAGTGACAAGCCTATGAAATGTTTTAAGCGTTATGCATAGCTTCATACGATAAGGCCACCCACTCACCAGCTGCAGCTGAACAAGCCATGTGCTAGCAGAGTACAAACAGATATACAATGAGATACAAGTACATAATCAAATTTAAAGTAAATACACCAAAATCTTGAAACAAAAGATTTTATAAGTTTTAAGACAGAGTTAGGATGGCAAATTATTCTACCCAACTTCTCCTTGGGATGGCAGAGTCACACCGAGCCGTGCTCTTACCCGCGCAGGGATATTGTCCTTTAAACAGAAAGCTGTTTCTCAGCTTCAACTTCATAGTGTCAGTAACTAGTGTTTGGCTCATCGGCAGTACACTGCCAACTGAAGCCTCAGAGGCACTGGGAAACGGTAAGAATACTGATTCTGAGAGTAAGAAATGTAGCCCAGAGAATTTTCATGGAAGCTCTGTTCTACTGAACCAAACTTTTATTAATGACGTAGCCACAGGAGCTCATTAGGCATCTGCAAACTCTGAGGATTTTATATATAGCCAAACAACAGGTAACTAAATTATAACATTTTCCCTTTTATCAGGGAGTTGGGAGTTAATTGAACCAGTCACTGAAAATGCCAGCTGCCAACCTCTTCTTTGACCTCTGTTCCTTTGACCAGAGCCAGGAATAAGCCTTGCCTCTTTTTCTGGCAACTTTCCATTCAGCATAAGTGCCATGCGTTATGGGAACTTCAAATTCAGCATCACAACCAAGAACGAAGGCTTTTAGATTTTGAGCATAGTTTGCAACATGTAACAAAAATCCATTTATTTTCTCGCAGTAACTGGGTGTAATCGTCATTGCTGAATTTAAGATCGTCTATAAATCAGCTGAATAAGGCAATAATTAACAAAACAGAAATAATAATATCATGGCGTATTACTGGCAATGGAACACAGACCATTTCATGGTTGCACATAATGGAAAAATTATTCTATATGGGAATTCTTCTAAACTTAGGAGGCATGTCCCATTAAAGGATGCGTGATTTCTTTCCAATTTTGATGCTCTTCTATCCTTTGACTTCTGTCTTGTCATATCAAGCACACTGTCTGATAACAGGGAGGCACTAGAAGAGTTAATTCCACAGCCGGGTGGTAAGGACCAATAAATCCCTGGATTTCCACCTGGTGAGTATATTTTAATAGGTAAGGGGAAGTAAGGAAAAGTCAGGCAGGGTGACTCATCAGTTCTAGCAATGTAAGAAAATTAGATTTTAAGTAGAAAAAGATGTTTCCTAGGAAACTGCATGATCTGCTTGTGGAACATCAAACAAGAGCAATTTCCTAACAACATCCATGGCTAAATTGATCTACTGCACCTCAGACAGCTTTATCAGTAAGAGAGAGATTGGGTCCCTTTTATATTTTCTTAGTTACCATCATCAATTTGTCTATTATTTGACTCCTTCAGCTGTTACCTTTCTGACCTTCCACAAGTACAAGTATGATATTTGCCATTATCTAATTGGAAAGCACGTTTCCCTTTCCCTCATCTTTTCTCTCTCTCCCCCCTTTTTTTTTTTTTTTGCAGCAAGCTCCGGATTCCATTATTGCTGCTGCCACTGAGCCAGAGAGACGAGAGCACGTACCACGGCATGCAGCGGGCACAAGCCCAAGCGAACACCCTGTTTGAAACACTCCACTTTGCAGCAATGAAAAGTGAGCTGCAACGCAAGGGCCCTACTGGGCTCCCTGCTCTGAGTATATGACACTATATCCAGCCCACCTATACAATTTACATCTGACCAAAATCAATGCCTTTGCCTTTACAGTATGCTGTCTACATTTTCATTTCAGTAAATCAAAACTCTTAGATTTCTGCTGTTGCATATGATGCTTTATATTATGCATTAAAGATATCAAATATTTTAGATGCCAGGGAGGAGGACATTTGTTTTCCTTGATCACTTCCAATGCAGATTGTTCGATACGTATAAGCCATAGCTGATGTAATACAGAGACTGGCTTCAGAGCACGACTGGGGATTTCTGAGCATAAATCCATGCATGTGCTGATTCCGTGCAGCCAGCCAGGGAATTCTAGTACCAGGCAGTTCCTCAGCACTCGTGCTGCACGCACGGGCTTGCAATGTCCTGTTGATGCTGAGTAGCAAATGCACATCTGTTCAGCAAAGATGGTCTGAAAGCATTTGGCTTCCTGGACGTGCCTCTCTGCACTTAATCTGCATGTGCATCCTGAATCCCATGTATCATAAAGCGAGTGGATTTACTTTGGGTGCACATAAAGAGATGCATCTTATCCTAAAGCCAAGGCATTCAAATTCCCCCTAGACAAAATTTCCTGGCAGAAAAGTAAGATATGTCTGAGGAAACTCAAATGCCTGGTAGCTCTAATCCTGGCCACTCTCGAGCTACCACAATGGCTAAAAAAGACTGCCTAAATTAAAAGCCAAAATTTAAGTAGACTGCCAAAAAACATTACTGAAACATTTGCAAGCGTACTGATTGCACAGAGATTTGTAAAAGGGGACAAATTCATAAGACCAAAACCATGCATGCTTGCAAACTTCTCTACTATACAACTTGTGAAGAAATCAGGAACAAAGACATTGGAGGTCTCTTCCACAACACTGTCGCTCTCACCAAAATGAGCTGAAAAAACAGTATTATTCTACCTAGCACAAGACCATGTAGCTGAGGTTTTATTATTACTACCACTACTAATCTGGAGATTCAGATGCTGACAGAAATTATGACATCCCAAATTCAGAAAGTCTGCTCAAGCACTTAAATTTACTGGCTAAAATATACCAATGTATTGTAGAAAAGTTGGATTCTACTTTGTCTGAATTCAGTGGCCAATAGAATCTCTCCCTCAACATGAATCTCACTTCAAACTTCCCAGAAATATCCACTACTGACTGTGCATCAGCAAGTCACACACGGAACAGAATCCCATGCGAAAGCCAGAAAAAGTGAGAGAAGAGACTCTGTGTTCTGGATTCATGGCTTCAGAGTACAGTAAAGAGATGGCACAGGGACAGTTTAGCCCACTGTAACTGCCCTTTGGATTGGTAGCAATGATTTTATTGTCACCAAAACGAAGTTGGAAAGTCTATCTCTTTTCCAGCCCAGAGCAAAATTCCCCAAACCTCGGTGAAGTCAATGGCAACTTGTTTAATATGAAGAACATCTTCTACCACCAGCGCAACTCCGAGAAAGTTCACATAAAATCCTCCCAACTAAACTTTTATTCCTGCAGCGTTTTCCCCAACCTGCGCCTTTACAATGGGGAAAAAAAAAAGAATTCTTTTCCTTCCTCTTGCAGTTTACAGCTTCGTTCTCAGCTTAAGACATATTTAGGATTAATGCTTTTATTTTAAAGGAGCAAGATTAAGTATTTTTAGCCCCTGTGAAACAAGATGATGTATGCCGTAATTGTCAAGTCCCTCTTAAATTGCATGTAGCACATTCTGTAGCTCATAAATATTTAAGATGACTAAATAATTATCCCAGGCTCCTCAACCTGCCTTTCTTTATTAGTTCCATGGGGAGCCAGGAAAGCATTTGTTCTTCTTCAGCCATACAGACAATTATTATATTGCAAAATATCCTCTTTCTGTTGTTGTCAATGCCACTACATGATTCTCTCCCATTGTGGTATGATGGAATTAGCCTCTTACAGAGGACAGAAGAGTCCCCATTTCCTCACCAGATCAATCCAGCAAGCTTGGCAACTTTTCCAAAACATCTCCATCAAAGCAAATCCCATCTCACTTAATTCCACCCGTAAGACTCCTACTCCCAAGAGCAGGGGTGGCGGGGGGGAGGAATAAAAAAAATACAACTGGGTCTTTATCTGAGCACCCTGAATGATATGGGATTTCAGAGCGTCAAGCAGAGAAATGTCTCTCTGCTTCGAGCAGCTCAGTGGGAAAACTACAGGGGCTGAATGGATGCAGGTGTGTCTATTTAAACCCATAACTGTAATGACTTAGGGGAAGAGGAGGGTGAGCCAGCAGCCCTCTCACCACGGTATGGCATTGAACAGAATTTTTGCAGTTGCTTTACAGCTTATTCTCCTCTCTGTCTCTTTTTAATGCAGCCATATGGTAGCAAGCAGATACTCGCAACCTAATAGCAGATGAGGAGCCTGCACACTCTGGCAGGCAGCAGACCATGCCCTAGCCGTCGGAGCAGCAACACCCACCAGCAAAGCCAAGGAAAAAGGAGCTGCCTCCCAGATGGCCGGGACGCAGAGCTTTGTCTCAAAGCTTAAGCTTCTTGCTTCTGCACCTGTCAAATCTGTCACCACGGTTCAGTACCCACTGCCACTTCTCCCACCTCCTTCCACTCGGGCACGCTGCAGAGAGGCAGAGCAGGAGCACAATCCGCACCCGCGCTGAGCACCGCCTTCCGAGCGCTGGTTGTCATGTCATCCCGAGATTAACTCGCCTTGGAACGCCACTGTAAAAGAGGGTGCACGGCATTGAGTCAAAATAGCCTCTGTAGATACTGTTAACGCCTGTCTGTGCTGAGCAGAAATCTACATTTGTCCGAGAGAAAGCGCGATGGCAGTGACCTGCTGCTGCAGTGCCCAGACACCGAGGATGATGAGGTTAAGGCAAGCGCTGCGAACTTTTCAAGCCCTTCACTAGCTCCATTTGCAGGTTCCCCTTCGTTATTAAATTCAAAATAATGAAAACAATAACAGAGCTGGGACAGACCTACGTGGGGGACCACTGAGAAGCTACAAGTTTAAAGGCGTGAAATTAGCGTGCAGAAGCTAAAGCATGTTACGTACCTATGGGAATGCTCCCCTTCACAAGCAAATTGGCTTAAAGTTCACTGTGGCTTAATACTCTCTGGAAGATCATTATTTCCAGTGGCTGGGAAAACCAACATGTAAATCAGCATATTTTAGGGTGCAGTTTGACACGACTGCAAAGCCCGTTTAGTTTTATTGCTGCCACAAGCAGGAGTGGGAGCAGGCAGGTCCCTGCCTTTCTCCCCTCTCACACTTTGCTTCCCTTCCTTTTGCTCTGGCTCCCCCGTTTCTCTGACCCCTCGGTGGGCCTGTTCAATTAGCTAATCCAGCAGAAAACTAACAAGCAAGAAATGTGATTAGATGCAATAACCTGAAAGTAATTTTGTAGTCCACGTGGGGAGTTTTATACCATGTCCTTATTATAAACTTTTGCTAGGATAGGTTTATGAGCAACAAGCCTGCAGGGAAAAAAAACCAAACAAAAAACAAAAAACCAAGCCCCACATCCCCACCAGCCAAGCAATACCTGCAAAATGTTAGGATTTAGTTTAGGCTACGTCAGTCAGAGATGACATATAGCTGTGCTAGAAGATAGTCTGGTTCCCTTTGCCTGGGTAGGTAGGTCTGCGAGGAGGATTCTGCCAATGTGGTTGTAATGGTGGGAGCAGTGACAGACAAGCCTTTGCCACCCTGTCTCGGTGCTATTTCACTGGGGAAAAAAACAGCTCTTCACATTCTATTCAAAAGGTCTGGAACTGAGGAAAAGCAAGTTTAAAGGAGTGTCTAAAATTAATCCAATAAAAAACATTCCCTTTACAGCTGTTGCTAAAAGGTGGGAGGAAAGCAGCAACAGAAACACGGAAATCATCTGTCAATGAATCAGGATCTACAGTGACAGTACTCAGATATATTTTGATGATATTTTGATGAAAGGGAGTGTAATTACTGGTGCAACTGCCATATATGGGGGAAAGTATTTCATATTTTCCTCATCAATATTGCTGTCCCTGTGCTCAGATTAAACAAGCCAGGACAGATCAATAGGCGAAGTTTGAGACTGCAGTACATAGCACAAAGAGTCGCAGGGAGGGAAGATTTTTGACAGTGCCTACTTTGGAAGTGTCAAACTTCTGCATCCTACCTTTTGTTCCGATCAGTCTCGCAAAGACTGAAGCAAAATGAACACAGATTAATCCAGATAAATGGGAGGCTGCACATTTAAATCAAGCAAAAGCAGGAACAGTTTCCTATACAAAGATACTACCTCTGCTTAAGAAAGCTCTTGAGACCATAAACCATCAGAAGCTGAGAGATTACTTGGGGAAAAGAGATGAGGAGGAACAGTCATTACTGTATGCTCGCTTTGTTCTTGTGCTTTTACCGAGGCACAGCTCCTGACCACCCGTGGAGACAGGATGGTGGGCTAGAGGGGCACACTGCCTGACCTGGCACAGCTTTCACCTTCCTCCTGCTGTAACTGCCTCCACCATCGAGCCACAAAAACAGAAGCAGAGGTATTCTCTTTAGAGCATGGGATAGGAAAAGCATTTGAATAAGCCAAGTCTCCACTTTACACAACACGTGGAAAACACAATCCCTTGAGGAACATCTAGGCTGGCTCACAGTCTTCAAATTGCCAGGGACACTTTTTCAAAACAAACCAACCGCTGATGATGGAGATTCTGATCAGGTCATTCTGTCTGACTATAAAATGTACCTTCATACCAAACACTATCTTGAAAGATTGCACCAGGTGTCATAGAAGACATAAACTGAAGATTTGCTGCTGCCAGCTCAAAATTGTTTATGCTGCAGAGCATTTATGTTTGGTAATAAAGGGCCAAAATTAAAAGCCATTATTGGTCAGCAGTTCTTTGTCAAGCTGGGAGACTGTTTCAGCTCAGACCTTGCAGAAGCCCAGTTCTATTAATTATTTTCATCAAGAAGTTAGGTCATGGAGTAGAGAATACACACAATGGATACAGCTGACACCAAGCTGGAACGGTTTGCCATTAGTTTGAAAGAAAGAAAAAATAATCCAGTGTCAGCAAGGGGAAAAAAGAAAGCATGAAGACAAATGCAAAGTACTGCATTTATTAAGGCTAAATCAAGTGCAAAACTGAGAAACCAGAGTAGGCAACTGTCCTAAAGAAAATTATTTGAAGGGTTAGAGTATCACAGACCATTGACTTACTTCTAGGATGATAGATAAATGCAGATATCACTTTGAGATGCATTAACAGAAACACCCTATGCAAGGTAAGGATGGTGATTATTTATTCTGCTCAGTACTGTTGAGATTTCAGTTGCAACACTGTTCAGATTTGAGAAGGATGAAGCCAAATGAGAGAGCAGAGGAGAGCTACACGAAACATAAGATCTGCGAGGAAAGAAAAGAAAACTGAAGAGGATCACAGGAGAAGAGCTACAATGACAGAATGCAGAGGGTTGCTTTGAAGAGAAAGGTAACCAGTTATTTCCATGTCTAGTGGGGAGACAGGACAATAAAAGATTAGCTAAATTTCGAGCAGATAAGGTTTAGGTTAGCTACTGGGAAAAGCTTTTTAACTGCAAGGATTACATAGGATTAAAAAAGATACTCGGGGCTCTATGGATTTTTACCCATAGGGATTTTGGGAATAGGTTTAACAAACCTTTGCTGAGACGGTGTCAATTCTAACTGCATTTGGTACTTCCAGAACTTAAGCACTGGGCTATATAACCTCACAAAATCTCACATGGCTAAAAATCTCTAAATACCATCTTTTTCCCGCTGAGGATGACGGAAAAGTCTGTATTTAGACATTTGGGATTTTTAAGTAGAAAATGAACTAATAAAGCAAGCGTCAAATATACACAGAAAAACTGTCACTCATTCACAAGAACAATTTCAAATAAGATGCTGAGAAATAAACATAAATGTGAAGCACATTATTTATGACAATCTAATTTGGTCTCCCGTGGATGATGTGATGTCTGAGTCATCTGAGTGGGCTTGGGGAGTAATTTTAGGTAAACTCACAGCAATTTATTCTGGAAAATAATGTTCATCAATATAATATTTACAGCTAGGTGAAAAGAGAGATGATATCTTGCTCTTTCATTTCTGATACTGGGTATCTACATAAACAGAACTAGCCTTTAAATACCAAGCATACAAAGATATCTGGTATTAAGACTGTATAAGAAAAGTCAAAGCTTGCTAGTGGCTGAAGAAACGGGCCACAGGGAGAGTTTCCTTTCTTTAGTCAGTAGTCAAGGCAACTCTGCTCAACCAAATTCCCTTTCCAAAATTGAAATTTAGCCAGGCAATGGGAAGTGAAGGGTCCCACTCAAAGTTTGTCACACAATGGATATAATTCTTAGCTTGCTTTCCCTCCCCTTTCAGGAGGGTCTGCTTGCATGAGGATTGGTTTCAAGAACCAGAAGGTTAGAAAGAATCATGGAACCCACTGTGATCTCAGCCCCAGTTACACAGCTCATTTTTCTAGGAGCCTTAGAACCTAGTGATAATGCAAAGTGAAAACTGAATTTCTAGAGCAAGGAAGTCAAGCAAAGTTGTTTAATAAACTTATATATTGTTTTCCCCTAATTCAAATCTTTGTTTCACACAGTACTAATTACTAGGAAAGACAGACATAGGGAGGGGGGAATGCTCATTCCCACAGCCTACAGATTAATTACCAGATAGTTTCAGCTGTGTCTGAAGCAAATGGAGAAATGTCAATCCATTACTTCATGCTCTTTTTTTAAAAAAAAAAAAACAAAACTTAATGATCTTTTCAGCACATTTATACATTTTTACAGTAGTAATCTGAAGTCAGTGACGACGCTCAGGTGAGCAAAGCATTTTCCCCCAGGACTTAGATCTTCATCTGTCAACAAAAAAGAAAGCTCCCCAAAAGAAAAGGAAAAAAAAAAAATATCAGTGCCTTTTTCTGTTTTCCTGTCAAAGAGTTTCCTCAGTGACAGCCTGCACAGTTTTGAGGTTGTCCCAAGACATTCCAAGAGAATCATTTAAATTAAGAAGGGTTAGAAATGTGCATATTCAAAAATAACCATGAGCTGTGTATTTGTTTAGAACTATGTCCCCCTTGTGGATGAGTCTGGGGAATACAGACATGGATCAAAGGCAAAAAAAAGCTTTCTTTTAAACATCATGTAAAGACTAGATCCTGCCAAATATAAATCCCTCTGCAATTCCACAGCAAATTGCGTAGTGGGAAATTCCAGTTCAATTCTTCTTTGAAAGAAGCATTGAGGTCTCAAAATTAGGTTTTCCTCTAGCATAGAAAGAAATTATGGTTCTTAAAATAAAAATAAAGATAATCAATAATAATAAAGACAAGGTATGCTCACACCAGGGATCCTGCCCATCAGAAATAACACAATTTGAGATGGGGTCCCCAACAGCCACAGGCAAACAGAATCACTTCCCTCTCTTAATATTGGGCTTTAATGACAAGGATTTAACCCCACGCTAACCACTTCAGCAGCATTGCCAGTTTCACAAATACGATCCTATCTTAGGACTTCAGTTCTTCCTGGAGGACATCAGACAGCTCAAAGTGCCATGCTGAATTTCCTTACAGTTTGTTACACATGAAATCCAAAATAAGTAGAGTCCACATGTCTAGAATATGCATAAGACATGCTCACTTGACTAGGAGAAGGAAAAAAACCCAACATTCCCTCTAAACTACAATCCAGCTACCCATGGATGACCTCTGCTTTAAGAAAGAGAGTATTAATGGAGAGAAACAGCAGCAGATCCATCCAATGCCATCTCAATGCACCCTCAATTACCCATCACCTGGTACAGCCAAGTTACTTCTACAAAATTGTGTTCCTTTCCATAGCAGAGAGAGAAATTTGGCTCCGTAAAAAGTACCTTATAAACAACCTGATTTACCCAGACGCATATTGCATGAAGCCAGCCCAGTATTTACGTAGTACTACTGCTAGCAGAGACCTCACCTCGTGATACTACCCTCACTACAGCACTTCAGAACAGTAGCAAAATGATATTCCACATCTAGAGTGGCTTAGGTTTTATAATTCTTGTATTTAATTTTAAAAATGGGATGGTTCCACATAAGCAAGAGCACTCTTATGTTGATCACAGTTGTTATGAAAGTAATTTTGCACTTTTGGAACCATTTCTTCCAACTAAATATTGATCATTGGATATATTCCCTGCTATGATAATCAATTTGAAAGGGCATGGTAGTATTTATGTCTCCAAAAGTACTAGATTAGAAAAACTCATAAATACTTGGTGCCTGATGAAGTAATTCGTGAATGAAAGTAGCAAAGAAGAAAGGATTTCATAACTATAGTTATCTATTGCAAATAATGTCATTGTATATTTCACAAAAATATTGTTGAAATTATATGGACTTTTCTGTCTGTTTTTCTTTTTATACATTCTCCTCTACATTGCATGTTGATTTAACAGAAATCTGTACAAACTGCAGCACATCTAGAACAGAAATTCTAGTGAGGGACAGGTTGCCGTGAAGAGGTTACCTACATTCAGATCCCTATGAGAAGGCTTGAGGAAGGCACACTTCTTCGGTTACAGCTCCACCTTTCCAACATTTATTAAGAAACTGCAGAGCACAAATTTACAAACCCTATTTTTCCTTGTGAAATGGCTCAGGAAGCCTCCACTGCCCAGCTATGGTGATATATCCTTATAAATACAGAGGGGATTGGCAGAGGCTCCTAGACCAAGATCAGACTTTGGGATGCAGACAAACGGCAAATACATGCAGTCGTAGCAAGTGTACAAGTATCTGGGGAGGGTGGATGGTGCTGGTCCCTTGGAGCACTCCCAGAGAAGCCAAGAAACAACCCCTTGAGTGGGTCAGCATCCACGAGCAGACGGCAAACGTGGCCAAATGTCCCCATCCCTGGGGCCACTTCTGTGTGGCTGTGCACGTGCCCATGTCTGTTCAGTGCAGCTTTAAGCCCATGACACCAGGGAGTCCATATGTGCAGGGTGCGAGCCATGCTACTTCTAAAGGTACAAAGGTGAAATGTCTCTAACCTGTCATACTGCATCCCTCAGACACTTTCCTTCTATGCAATTTTGCTTAGTATTTGCTAAAACTGTTCCAAGCTTAAAAAAAACAGAGCTTTTCAAATTTTCTCGATTATATTATCTTTAGTTGCACTTATTAGAAAGGATGTTGTTTCTGTTTCTAGATAGAACCGATAAATTTTCACTCCTTTACTCAAACAGTAGTTCCAAATACACACAGAGAACCAGAGAGAGAGAGATGTCTCATAAAGGTGACAGTGCCATTAATCAGATCACTGCACCTCGTCGCACAGACATGGGTTAAACGTAGCTGTTAAAACCAGATGTGTATACACAGAAAACCACGCTCTGAATCCTTTTCAGTGGCTCAGCCTTAAACTACAGACTATAGCATGATGAAACTCCACAAGAGACTAGTCTTAGTCCCCTACTACTGAAGATTATCCTTAATCAAATCTGTATAACTCAATAAGAGGTATGCTCATTAAACATGCAAATGGCATCAGTGTAGAGGAGATTTAAGCATGTTTGAAGCATGGTTGCTGTTCAGAAGTATGGGCAAGCTGGAGAAGTTATTTTAAAAGCCAAGATACTAATCAATAAAGACAACTGTTTATAAAAATAATCAAATTGTGCAAATATAGGAAAGGAAAAGTTGGGTTTGCAAAATGCATAGAGAGGATGTCTGATTACGGATTACAAGCTAGCATAAGGCAAGAATATTGTGCTTTTAAGAAAAAGCCAAACACTATCTTGAAATGCATAAATAAGAGTATTATTGGCAAGTAATACACAGTAATCATCTTGCTTATTATGAAGCTGGTAAGGTCTCAGCTGACTATTCCAGTTGGACAAAGTCCAGAAGAGATTGAGGAGAAAGTGAGAGGTCTGCAAAATATGATCTATAAGGAAAAGGGAAAGAGATAGTACTTATTTAATCTAGACAAGAGAAGGCTGAAGAGAGACATAATATAATAAGCACAGCCAAAACCAATGAGAATAAATTGCTCTTCTTGTCCTAATTGCAGATAGGATAAGTGAAGAATTTAAATTACAGTGAAAGGAGGGGAAAAATATAGGAAAAAACTTCGTAGCAGAAGGAATGGTTACACAGTGTAGAGATTGCCTAAGACTTTACGGATTCTTTAGCTGGAGAGGTCTTTGGTCTTAAAAAAGATTAGATAAACATCATTCAGAAATTATTTTAAGTTGCCTTGATCCTCTTTGGTGACAAAGGCATGGATTAGATGACATCTCAAGCTGCTTTCAGTCCTTTGATTCCTTACATTATTGTTGTGTTGCTTTTTGAAATTTAATGTGATTCACAACTGGCAATTTCATGCACTGCAGTTAAAAGTAAGGCTAAAAATTCCAGTGGGTAAGCAGTCGAGTTTTCAGCACGTGTAATATACACAAATAGGGAAATGGTGCTTGTTGAACTTTTGGCTGCCTTCAAGGCCACCCCTTTACACCTGCATTAGCTCATCATATCTTCTCAGAGAGAGTCATTTTGATTTATGCTGCTACATAACACCATGATTTGATTACTCTTTACAATTTCTAGTTAATTGACATCAGTTGCACATCACTTGAAGTTTTACTTCACTTGGCCCTTAAAGTGTTAGTTCTGTTTTCCTCAAACCCAAGTCCTTCAGTTTATCATACAAGAGCCTCTTTATCGCTCAGGTATTTTCTGTTCAGCAAACATGACCGGACCAAAGAAATTAATAACTACAAAGTTTTGCATCCTAGCAGAGTAGAAAGGCATCGTCTTCCTAGCAATCATGACTAAATATAGAAACAGATGTAGCAAGTTTTCTTCCCCTAGGAAATTCTCAACTTGAAATAAGATGTTGAAATATCAACATTTAATCACACAAATTTAAAAAATAAAGTTTCTTCAAATAGTGTGTGAACATTCTGCTTACTTCATAATGAAGTCAGTCTAGGAAAATATAGGTTTCCTTCTTATACAATAGAGAAATACAACATAGGAAGTCACAGTATAAATACAGTTACAAAGACGTTTTTTCTCAGGCAAGATTCCCATTCAAATGATTGACACCAGATCTACCTTTTTGATGTGACATGGTATGATTTACTGCATTAGAAACATAGTTACCTATTGGTAACATAAACATCTGGATCACCAGGTATATTGTGTTTGGGGTTTTGAGGGAGGTACGGAATGGAGGGGACTGGGGTTTTCTTACAAACTCGTTCCAGAGAAGAGAGGGAGCTCTCAGGTACGTGATGCTAACCCTCTATACCCTGCTTACCACGTATAACACAGTCAATACCTAAGTTACCAGCAGCCTGCAGCAATTTATATGCAATGTGGCATTAGCAGCACATGCTTAAAAATGGATTTTAAATTTGAGAAGCTAAAGCTGCGTATCTGTATTTTCTTCTCAATAGGCGATAAACAATCCATCCTATACATATGATTGTTTCCCCTTCGTCAGGTTTGTTTGCAGATTCCGAATCCCCTCTAGTGATTTGCACGTGGCAAAAATAGGAGCACTTGTCATGAGCACAAGACAATGTGACTTGGTACTGAAGAATGGATGATTCCACTAGTAGACATTTAAGATGCTAAAGAGGACCTTAAACAAATACAGTATAAAGTTGTCTTCAAGAGTATGTAAAATAAACTAGTTCCAGATTCATTCTCATACCCAGCCACTTAGCAATGGTGCAAAATCTGGTATAAGTGCATTTTTTGGAATGACAGCAGAAGGCCTACAACATGTCATGACTAATTCTGACAATCACAGCCTACCCACGGTTGTCATAGAAGTTAATGATGGATTGTTAGAAACCACTTCAGCCCCAGGCAAAGCCCTGGGAAATTAACTGCTAGGACAATCTCTAATAGCTGCAAAAAACAACTTATTGGCTATTTTAGGGACAAAATTTACCCCTGCTAATCAAGAGAAACTTTACTAAGCCATCACCCAGTTTCAGATAGTAGCATAGAGACCAGATCAGAGATCAGTGCATTTCCATCCAACACATAATTATGACAGATAGCTAGAACATATCAGAAACATGTTACTATTCATATTTATCATTATTTTGAATTTATTTTAAGAGCTAGAAATAGCAGGTGACTTTGTCAGCAGATTTTGGTGAAGGTCATATGCTAATATCACTGCACCTCACTACATTAGGATTTGTTACTGAAAACCAGCTCTGCACTAATGAGACTTAACGCCATTATCTCTTACTGAAGACAACAATTTTGCCTCTAATCACTAAACAGAGTAGTCTGGTTTAAGTCACGATGGTCCTATCCAACTTTAAGAGATGTCAGTCACTCATGATACCAAAACTTCAGTTCACATTTTTTAGTTTACCTAAGCTATTAAATTCTTTATTTTTATAACATGCTTAATATGTAGCTTGCAAAAATGCCTTTGATCCACAATGAAGACAGTCACCAATTGTGCATATGCTGTAGAATAACCTGTGAATACACAATACCTTCATGAAGACATACTGCTCAGCAACTTTTAGACTAAGACCGAAATTCCCTAAATCATACAATGCTGACTCCACAGTCAGTCATTAACATTGTTAACCTCAGTTCAAACAATGAATGTGCAAAAAGCCAGTGTTTCTCAGAGCTGGCAGCACTGGGCCACCATGCAGGTTCATTTTCTTACTTTGAAAATGGGCCCAACTCTACGCAGTCATTTGTTTGTAAGTAACTCCTGTGGTTTCTCAACTCCAACTACTTCTATAACTGAACCTTGCAGAATGATAACTGTCTTGGTTTCAGCTGGGACAGCATTAGTTTTCTTTCTAGTAGTGGCTGCGTTTCAGATTTGGTCTGAAAGGAATGTCAATAACGCATATTGTTCGAGTTGCTGCCGGCTGATGTTTATATTTTTTCAATTACTTTTTTCAGCTTCCCATAGAAGCTGAGAAAGAGCCTAGACAGAACGACGGAATGACCAATGGAATATTCCTTACCATAGACATCATGCTCTGTATTATAAATGGGGTTAAGTTGGAGGGCCGGGTACTCTTCATCACTGTGCCAGTTTACCAGGTGGCAAGAATTACTTTTGTCATTATTATTATTATTATTATCATTACTGTTATTTTCCTTTTCTGTTATTGTTTCTTTTAAACAGTCTTTATCTCAAACCATGAGTTGGAGTTTTTTTTCCTTTTCCCCTTCCTTTTCTTCCTCCCCTCCTAGGGGAAGGAAGAGAACCATATGAGCAGCCATGTGGTCCTACCTGCCAGCTGGGGTTAAATAATGGCAGTAACCATAAGGAAACAGGCCTGAGACCTACTAGTGAATCAAGGTGTCAAGATGTTAGTCAGTGGAACTCCAGGGGCAGCTTACATACTTGGAGACACTCAGCTGCTGTTGACTCATGAGGTAGGATGCCTCGATGCTGATAACAAATAAAAAAGAAAAATAAAAAGCAAAAAGCCTGGACCAGATGTCTCCTCATGGTTCTGGGGGTTTGGTTTGGTTTTTATTGGGAGATTCTCACTACTCTTAAAAAAGCCTAAAACCAGCTTTATGCTAACATGAAAGTAATTTAAAGGATCCGAGCTTATCTGGCACCAGGCCAGGTTCACATGGAGCGTGCACAGAAGCAGGAAGAATATCTCAGTAGATACATCACTAAATTGACATCCTGCAGACTTGGGCTAATTTCCAAATTCAGCCACAGTTGCTGGTACAGAACCAGCAAGACCCACTCTGGTTCAAAGTTCAATCTAATCACCGTTGGTAAAAAACTTTGGTGTAAACTGAAGTGCAGTTAATGACTATTTAGTGAGGTGAAAACAAAATAATCTAGTCTTAAAAGAAAGTACTTTTGAAGAGGTCAAAAGCAATGCATCATAAGTTGCCTTCAATTCTTTGTACTACTGCTTTACAGGACAAATATTATAAGAAACCACGAGGGTTAACCTGGACTCATGTTAATAGAATTGAGAGGAGAATTTAATTTTTTATTAGCATTCTGTTCAAGTATTAATAGGGTTTAATCTTCTTAAATCAGATTATCCATATTTTTAAAGATCAGGAAACATACACAAAACTGAATTGTGCCAGAAGTTCATAAATGAGCTAAGAATTCAAGACATCCTAGATAGATACTCCATAACAATGAAAAGACTCTCTTTATTTGCTCATTTGTTTCCTCAATGTTCAGGTTTCACACTAAGTCTACACTGCTAAGAGAATCTTAAATTACATAAATCTTTGACTTCTGTTTTATGATTTATTTTCTGTTGGCAGATATACCAAAGAGAAAAAACATGAAGGTCCTTCCATTTTCAAGAGATAGAATCATTTAGGTTGGAAAAGACCTTTAAGATCAGCGTCTCCAACACTGCCAAGTTCAATACTCAAACATGTCTTTAAGTGACACATGTAGACATTTTTTAATCATAATTTACAGAAAGATTTGGTGAGACATTTATTTTTTGTTGGGAGATTAACATAACCAACATTTGGACAGATTTTGCCACTAGCATCACTATGTACTTATGAAGATGGTACCAATCAAAGCTGTAAAGCTATTTTTAAGATGTACCTATGCAGTAAAACACAACTAGGAAATTACCTGCGTTACGCTGCAGTGGCATACATAAATTTGGGGTTACGAGGCATCTCCAGTTGCAACACTGAAGCTTATACTGTATGCTTTTTTAAGCATGAATTCTCCACAAGAAACAAAAGCAGAAAATCATGCACTGACAAGACTGGAGTCGCCCAGAATTGCCCATGGGTGGAATTGCTCTAACCACCTGATACGATTCTCCTTACGAAATTACAAGCTTAGTGGCAGATCATTAAAAATAGCTTCACTTAAAGGGATGGCTCATGAAAATTAATTTCAAGATAGCTATTAAAGCCTTTCACTTTTTCTCTGGGAGAAAATAAGTTTATTGCAAAACCAGCAGTGCTTTGAAAAAGAAAGCAGACTGGGAGTCCACAAAATGGAATAACTCTCCCCATAAGTTGCTGTAGCTAAGTCAATGTTCAAGTACTCTATTTCATCTTTACACAGTGGAATCCCTTCCAAAAAAAAAAAAAGTACAGATTTAGCTATCATTTCTGTTTAATGTGAAAGAATAGCAGGAGTCTAGAGTTCTAAGATGTCTTTTGGGAAGCCTCAAAACCAAATTAAAATATGGCTATAGATGCAAAAGATGCTACTTTACAGTGCAGAAGTTCATGGCAAATAAGAAATTAACTTCTGTCAAACTGGCTTTCAAGAAATAATTTTAAAGTTTGCTTTATTCAACCCAATCTCTCCCTCACTAAGGACAATGTACTATATGAATTTCCTAGTATAGATTGTTGCATTTATTAATAGTCAGTTTGGCAGTCACTTATTACCGTTTAACTGGTAAATTAAGAAATATTTTGCAATAAGCACTTTATTGGACAAATAATAACACAGCCTTTTCCAACTTCTAGAATATCTAAGAGCATATGGCTATTTCTATACACGTATTCATTATTCAAAGTATTAAAAATGGTGTGGCCATTAAAAAATATAAGTAAATCCATGATAAGATTGGAAACAGGAGTCTACATGCATGTACTTCTTGGGATATGCCAGTTCTTGGCGACCTGTGTAAAGCTTCCCTGAATGGACAAGGGCATCTGCACTTCTGTGTGAACAAGGACTCAGGTGAATATGGAATTCTCTTATTTTAAAAGTTGTTCAGATAGCAAACTTTAGATGCAAAACTTCATGACAATCTGTTCATTTAAAGGCTAGAGTATATTCTTGCAGTGTACATGTATACATTCTTTGAGTGTTTGTATACAGATACATACTTTTTAATATCTGTTTTATCTCAGTGTATGTATATAAGATAAAGAATGCATTTCTGTGTCTGACTGACCTATTTGAACCCATATAGGGAAGATGTGAAAAATAAAAATCTATAGTCCAGGAACTTGCTGTAGAGCTATTTCTTCCTTAGCATTGCTGTTCTTCAGCATTCTGTCTCCTTTGCAATTCCCTGTGGTTTAATCCTTTTTTATTTCCTTCCTCTTCCAAAAATACCCTCCCATGTTACCAGCAGTTGCCAAAGGCCAATTGTGCTGAAAATATAGGCTATTACTCTCAGAGGAAAAAGCAAAAGGAGTTGTTTTATCTAACATTGCTAAATTACCCACGTTTTTCCAAACTGTTTGACAGATTTCATTCTCGGTACATAACACTGTACTTCACTCACAAAGTCTCCGATAGGGTAAAAATAACAGCCAAGAGTAAGTTCAGGCTCCTTGGGGGTCTTCTTTCGCTCATGTTATGGAGGAAGGAATCAAGATGAGTCTAATGGAATGAAACCAATAATGTTCCAAGAAATTTACTCCACAAACAAGCTAAAACTGGAGAGTAATAACTTTTAATTGGAGAACAACTAGACACCACTTTTTGGTGGCATTTTAAAAGTGTTTTAGCATTTCACAAAATTCTACATTACATTTTATGATGCTTTTCCAGAACAATCTAATCACCATAGCTACAAACTGTCTTTTCCTTTACGTAAGAATGGCGGCTTCTCTGCCCTTCAGAGCTTGCACACTGAAGACTAAGGCCAAATGACATACTCTAATAATATCCAGATCCATTTCCAATCGAAAAATCTCTCTTCTAAAAGCTCTGATAACTACTTTGCAGAAGGCAGACAGCCACAAGCTTGCAAACTCCCTGTTATGAAATGGTTTCCTCTTAGAGAAAACCTGTTGTACACATCAATCCTTTCCTTGCAAATACCTCCTGCATCCAGTAACACTCCAGGGTAAACAGAAATAGTAGTAATCCCCACATCTGTCACTTACAATTAAATAAAACAATAAAAAGCACACACCTCGCCCTAGAATTCCTTCAGTTCCAAATCCTTAATTCTTAGCACAACAGAGCACCCATTTGTTTCACAGCTGTCAGAATACTTACACTAGACAATCACTCGGGCTTCATAGATCAAACATCCACTGAAGCTACCAATAAGCTTTTCTGACTTCAATGTTGGAAAAACAGGGCACCTTAAAAACCAAACCAAACCTCTGTTGCTTAGCACAACAAATAAAGCGGGTAGCGTTGCTCTTATCTCCTGTAGCCATTACAGAAAAGAGTGCTTTACAAAAATAACGTAAGATCCCTTCAGTATCAATCCTATAATTGATGTGGATCCAAAAGTCCCACGCAAATTGTTGACAGAATTATGCAAAACATCAGCAGAATTGGTTCCAGAGGGCTTAGTCTGAGGGTAGGATTCAATGTGACATCAATGAATATATAACCTATTATATCATAAGATTATCTACAAAAGCAACACCAGAACCACGGGCTGTGAACAGCACATTTATCAAGAGGGCCTTCACCGAACCAAAACTTGATGGGTTTCAACAGAAGATGCTCTCCATTAATTTTTTCTTATGGGTCTCTTAAACACTGCAACAATCCAGCACAAAGAGGGGGAAAAAAAAATAAATAAATAAATCAGTGTATTTCCTCAACTGATATTCCTGGATTTGATCGCTTTGTTACCCTTTAGTTCTTAAGATTTTCTGAGCTCTGAACAAAAGCAACTTTATATACACATATGAAACACACCCGTTATTTGCTTATTGAAGACCTCTACAGACTTCAGCAAACCTTTCCTTACTCTGACTGCTAGTAAGAGCTCCATACACTGGTGCAGCTGAAATAGGAGTCAAGGTGGCTGAAGAAAATTATTAAAGAAACACCTTGATTTCAGGACAAGATGTCAGCCCAGGAACAATTAAATTCTATTCACAACTTCCATGCACAGGGAAGCTGTTGAACACTCCCTGCTACTTGATTATGCATTACTTTAATGAACTCATTGATTAGGTGACTTTTTCAAACAAGTAAGAATGTCCACTTTCAAATGTACTTTTCTGCACTCGATCATTCTCTGTGCTCTGATGCTTTTTTCCTTTTCTTTTCAATTGAAGAGGCATGTTGTTAAAACTCTGGGAAAGTATTTAGGCTATATGAATCTTTAACAATGGCCAGTGATTAGCAAGGCTTTTTACATATTTAATGATGCAGTTACTGATAACGATAAGTTGTTCACCATGCAAATTGGATGTTGAAGTGATTACCTGCCTTTAATATTGTTTTCCTGCTGAATACAGAGAGATAAGTACAGTGGATGGCATGACAAAACTCAACAATCAGGCTTTTTTGGTGATTATTGGAAGTACTACACTGAGACGACTCAGAGAGTGACAGAATAATTTTAGGAGGAAACGTCTGGAGACATCCAAATTCAACCTTCTGCTTGAAGCAAGGCCAGCTTCAATGTTAGATTGGGTTGTTCAGGACATTGTCTAGTCAAGTTTTGTCGAAATTCCAAGTATGAAGATTTCAAAATATCTCTGGGCCTTGCTCCAGTATTTAACCAGATTCACGGTGGATTTTTATTATTTTTTTTCCGCCTTATATCCAGTCACAGTTTCCCCTATTGCAACTTGTGATTGTCATGTCTCTCTTGGACTTAAATCATGCATTGCTGAAAAGAGTCTGCCTCCAGCTCCTCTACAACCTAACTTTGCTTTGTAGAGTGCAGTAAGATTTCTCCTTAGTCTTCTCTCCTGGCTGAACAAGCTGAACTCACTCATTTCTTCATACGTTCCAGTCCTAGTCACCTGGGTGACCCTCTACTGAGCCTACACCAGTTTGTGAACATCTATCTTGTACTGGAGAGGCTTGGGAAGAACTGGACAGAGTTCTCCAGGTTCTCCTTTGTGAGTGGCAGAGAGAAACAATCGCTTTCATCAATCCAGACTAGCATGAAGTGAGCCTTCACCTCACAAAGGAGGGCTATGGATTCATGTCCACCATGACTCCCAGGCTGTTCTTTGCAATGCTCCTCGTCAGCCAGCTGGTCCCCAGCCTGTGCTGCTGCAGGGGGTTATCCCATCCCGCCCACAGGAATGCATTTACCTTTGCTGAACTTCACAATGTTCCTGTTCACCTGTTTCTGCTGCCTGTCAAGGTCCTCTGAAGAGCAGCCCTGCCTGTGTTTAAAGTGGCCACTCTCTGCAGTTTGGAGTCAATCACCTATGAACTTGCTGAAGCGTGTTCTAGCTCATTGACCAGACTGCTGCTGAAAACATTAAACTGCATTTCAGCAGCAACTCTTGAGAAATACTACCCATAACTGACCACCAGTTAGGCTTTGAACCGCTACCACTACACTTCGAAGCTGACGAGCCAGCCAGTTTCTCAGTTATCTTACAGCCCACGCATCCTGAGTTTGACTACAAGAATACTAGGAGAAACCACAACAGAAGTCTCCCTAAGGCCAAGGTATACGGCATTCATTGCTTCTGCCTTGTTTGCAGAGCAAGTTGTCCCACCACAGAAAGCAGTCATGTTGGTCAGGTACAATTTGCCCTTGGTAAATCCGCGCTAGCTGTTCTCAGTCACTTGAGCCTTTATGTACCTGGAGGTGACTTCTGTAAGGACCTTCTCCATAACATTTCACAGCATAGAGATGAGGCCAATTGGCTTGCAGTCATTTGTGCCTTCTCTGAAGATGGGAGGAACATTCACATTTTTTCCAGTCTTGAAGACAGGTTTCTTCCTCCTCATTGTGCACTTTCTCCATTTGTAAATTGTTGCCTTAAGCAAAGTGGTGTGCTTCCTTTCCACCTCAACTTTCTATTTTCTTTTTTTCCCCTATCACCCACTCAGCACTGGTGAGGCCCCACCTCGAGGGCTGTGTCCAGTTTTGGGCCCCTTCCCACAAAAAAGACCTTGAGGGGCTGGAACAGGTCCAGAGAAGGGCAATGGAGCTGGTGAGGGGTCTGGAGCACAAGTCTTGTGAGGAGAGGCTGAGGGAGCTGGGGGTGTTGAGCCTGGAGAAAAGGAGGCTGAGGGGAGACTTTCTGGCTCTCTCCAACTCCCTGAAAGGAGGCTGTAGCCAGGGGGGGTCGGTCTCTTCTCCCAAGGAACAGGCCATGGGACAAGAGGAAATGGCCTCAAGTTGCCCCAGGGGAGGTTCAGATTGGAGATTAGGGAAAATGTTTCCACGGAAAGGGTTATCGCACATTGGACTGGGCTGCCCAGGGCAGTGGTTGAGGCCCCATCCCTGGAGGGATTTAACAGCCGGGTTGACCTAGTGCTTAGAGACATGGTTTAGTGATGGTTTTGATCAGAGTGAGGTTGATGGTTGGACTAGATGATCTGAGAGGTCCCTTCCAACCTGGACAATTCTATGATTCTATAAAGCTGATCTTGCCCTCTCACTAGTTAATTGCCTTCTACAGCTGATATTTATCAGGAGACAAAGCTGTAGTGTTTTCTGCATGGTACAAGACTAAATTCAGCAAATAAGTGGGATCTTTGAACAGGACAGACTCCCACTGCACTGGAAATCTGCTGAAAGTGATGATAATCTAGATGAACTATTAAGCCTGATGAAAGCCTAATACACACCATACACAAAATGTCACCCATACCCAACACAAAAATGATAATACAAAGCAGCACACTGTCCATCAATGCTATTTCTGTGCTCAAATTATTCAGAAAAAGGAAATCAAATAAATTCACAGATAATTTTGTAACGATGAAGTAGTAAAATACTTGGCATATTCTGTATTTAAATCAACTACAAAAGTACAGCACTCCGCAGGCTTCTTTCTATGGCAGCCCAGAAAAGAATGAAACATGATCATTTTCACCAGAAAGTCGGTACTTTGGGGAAAGCAGAATTACAAGTGTCATGTCCTGATAAATGACTTCTCTCCAGCTGAATGTTTTCCTTTAATATTATCAGACTTGCATAGAAGCCCCTCTCACTTATTATAAAACCTTGGAGAAAGCTCTCTGTTTTCACAGCCAGCTTTCATACATGAATCACATCTGCCTTCCTTGCTAAAATGCTGTCACCTATTCACGGAGTCTTACATTATTTTTTTCAGCCTTAAAAAATGTTATGCTTTTATAAAGACGAGATTTTTTATTTTAATAAAAAAAGATTCATGTTGCAATAACGTCCTATGTGAAAAAGTAATATCTGAAATACATAATTCAAATATATTGAAGGTTGTCTCCTGCGGCTCCTTCTAAAATAGCTGACTTTCTGTCCCTCATATCCAATAATCCTTTCAATGGTCAGCAGCTAAACACATTTATTATCTGCCACCGAAATGAAGTCTGTAATTAAAACTATTTTTTTTTTTTCTGCTGGATTCAAAATAAGCAAACAAGGAAAGACATTTCATGGTGCATCATTTCCAAGGGAAGAAAAATTCAAATAGATCCCTTACTATGCAATCTTAAATTGTATTAATTAGACACTCACCTGGTATAACCTATGAAAATACAATTCAGGAAAGAACACAGGTCTATTGCCAAGACTGTTATGAGGAAAGACTCTTGAAGGAATACTTGGCACATAGGGAAATGATAAAGTTCATTAATTGAGAGAGAGGATTAGGCTTTCTTGGACAGTACAGATGTAGAGGGGACTTAATTATTTAAAAGGTTATAAAAAGAACTCAATCTCTGTTATATCCAATTTGCCTCCCTTTAAATTTGCCAGAAGGTATGACAAGGAAAAGATATTGAAACTTATACAAAGAAAGGTCATAACCCATGAGGAAGAGACTGTTCATCACATTCACAAGAGAAAGGGCCAAGAGTAACAGTGAAATAATGTGTATGAATCTAGGGAAGAGTTTCTTCCCAGAATCCTTCAAAAAGTAAAAATCTTGCCATTGCATTATCAATAGACAGTATAAGCAACATGAGCACCAAAGTAAAATTAAAATTTATAGATTTTGATGAAGTTCCCTGATTCCTACCCCACATGCACATATCCCAAATACCTCCTTATTTTTAGTAACAATCTATAGTAACTGTAAGCATGAATATGGTATCCTATCCTCAGATAACTTCTCTCAATTTTTTACAGGAAATCTGGTGAAGACTTTCATAAATCTGTTCTTTATTCTTATTTCTGATACTGATGCAACTCCCTTTCTTTAAACTATCAGAGAAAGCAGAATTTACTGTGCTGCCTTTGTGGATCATTTCATTTTTTCCTTATTTTTTTTTCTAATTTCAGATTTAATTATATGCTTTGCTTATACTTTGCTGTGTTTGTCTTCACTAGAACAGTTCCATCTGTCTCCACATCACATCTGTCCTGTACTTGCACACCATCTTCTACAATGTCCTGTCACACTTCACCAGTCCCCCGTGCAGTTCCTGACACTTTCCCATTCTCTCTCTAAATTCACTGCTCCTTTCCAAATTAGGATTCCTAGCCCTGTATTTCCCCCATCCCTCCCACCCCCTGATAAACACCTCTTATCTTTATATTCTACTATACATTTATCACTAACTTAAGACTCCACATCTCATAGGAAATAATGAGATTAATCACCCTATGCATCTAATAAAAGTCACTTTGGAAAATGAGACTTGAGCTCTCTGAAACTGTTTTAAGTGTGCAGGCTAATCACACTACTGCAAGCAGTGTAACACTTATCTTTCATAATTAGTAAGAGCTGTGGAGCATGGTACCGAATAATACAGACTTCCTGAAAAAGCTGTAAAAAGAAAAAAAAAGTGTAGCTGCTTTTCTAAGTAATTTATAGCTTTTTGTTGAAAAAAAAAATAATGAAATGAGTGGATCTTTTTGTACTAAGTATCGTTGCACACAAAAGGATAACCTTATAAACACCTAACCGTAGCACTGAAGAGCTGATATTTCTAATATTCGTACAGAGACAGAAAAACAAATCTGAACTCCCAGGAGCTTTTATCAACTAATACAGCAAGTCCTTGTATATGTGCTCATACATGAATATGTACCAATACGCGCTTACATAAACCCTTCCATAGTGGAGAGGGAGAGTGTCTAAAATTTTCCTTCAGTTTTTCTCCGCCAGCTGGCTGGGTGAGCTGAGGACAGCAGGGAACAAGCAAGAATTTTAATATTTTAGGCACCTGTCATTTCGAGGATAAACTTTTCATTGCAGTAGTCCGAGAACCAAAAATGAGATGAGCCCTCACGCACCCAGCAGTCAGAGCAACAGCACTGCAGCAGAAGGGCCTGAGCCCTGGGCTGGCCCGTAGCCCCATAGCCACAGCGTGGCCCCAGGAAATCCTGATTCTTAGAAGGGATTTAGGGATTTGAACATTTTCCCCATGCATTCCTTTGCACACAAATGAATTTTGGGTAGTTCTAGATGCAAGTGGAAGAAGTTTAGGGGCCTGGAGCATCTCTCTTAGGAGGAAAGGCTGAGGAACTTGGGTCTTTTTAGTCTAGAGATGAGAAGGCTGAGAGGGCATCTGATCAACACCTATAAATACTTAAAAAGTGGGTGTCAGGAGGATGGGGCCAGTCTTTTTTCAGTGGTGACCAGTGACAGGAAACGGGCACAAACTTGAACATAAGAAGTTCCATCTAAACATGAGGAGGAACTTCTCTCCTTTGAGGGTGGCAGAGCCCTGGAAGAGGCTGCCCAGAGAGGTGGTGGAGTCTCCTTCTCTGGAGACATTCCAAACCCACCTGGACATGTTCCTGTGCGACCTGCTCTGGGTTGGACTAGATGATCTCCAGAGGTCCCTTCCAACCCCATAGCATTCTGTGAAGTTTATAAGAAGTTAGGGCTTAAGTTTACCACTGTCCCCTCCTCAAAGTATAAATAGAGGGGCTAGCCCACAGGATTGCCACGAAGAGAAGGTTTTATCCAGATCACAAAGAGTACACTTAAACTGCAAAGTGAGATCATAGCACAGACACTGGGGCTAGTTCAGACCACTCTACTTCCTAAAACAATGCAACCGTTGTGGTGCCATGATCCAAACAAAGAAGCACTGCTGAAACGTGCCAACCTGAAAATGCAGGTATACCTATTTCAGGAACGTTTTGGAATTTGGAAGCTGACTGCACAGATCCACAGGGATTTTGCTGCTTCAGCTCGATCCATCTCAGACACTTCTGAATGACCCTCACTGGCATAGTGCAGGCATGCTGAGAAAATGCTGCTATGTAGGACACTGAAAGAATTAGAGCTAAACTTTCTTAAATGAAGCAGACAAGAATTTCGGCACATGACTTCCAGAGAACTGAGCTGACTGCTAGGTGCAGATTTCAAGGCTAACAGGATCCCAGCTGCTTAGTCCGAGACCGTTTCTACAAAAGGCATTCACCTTTTGTAGACCAGGCTGTGACGTAAGTCAGAAGGTCAATGGATGAGACTGGCTGTCAAACGAGGTCAAGCTCTAGGCTGTTTGTTGAATTGATTCTAAATTGTTCTAAAAGTCCTCCTTTCTCATTTAATCAGGTGGTTTTTAAGTAGCTTTCAGTGAATCCTTCAGGGAGAAAACTCATATCCACTGGTAAAGCCATCCATTTGCGATTTTCACTGAAGGTTTACTTATTCTCCCCCGTGTTTAGCACTGTTAGCAATTGTGATTAACAAGTCCTTTACTTTTTAGGGACATGGCACGATGGCATCTCAGCAGACTTTATGCATACAGAGACAGCATTACAGCTTCTAACCTTCCTGCAGAAACTTGAAGGCAAGTCCTAACCTCAGATTATGCAATGCATGAGAGACCAGCCTGTCTCTGAAAGATTACCACACTGGAATATTTGAGGCAGCTTTAGGTTAATACAAGAAACAGTAGGGTTACAACCACGGAGCACTCTGACTTGCTAAGTTAAGGTCTGCTTCTGGTATTTGAGATAGTTTTGAGTTTGTTTTGAAGCAGCTCAGTATCCTTAGGTGAAACTGAATTTTGTTTTTAAGAGTTTGGATTCAGAGCTTGCTGATGCAAATCCATTTAAAGCATGGCAGCCTATGACAGGCTCTTGAGCTTAGAAGTTGGCCATTTTCAGGGTTTCAGAGTCAAGGTTTCAAGTATAGGCTATCAGTAACCTGGCGAGGGTGACTCCAAGCCAGCAGACATCTGAGAAACCAAGTCTCCCACATCCTAGACATGTGCTGTATCCAATGAACTATGGTATATAAAATACAAAGGCTCCTTCAGGAATACTTTTAACAAGACACGGCAATCAATCCCATCAGCACATTTTAGATCCTACACAGAGCACGTCTCCCAGATAAAACACATAGGAAGGTGAATTTATGATTTGAGAAGCCCAGATATTCAAACTTCCCAGCTGATCCACAGTTAAGGCAGAGGGGAAAAAAAAAAATATGAAGCGACTCCTTCCAAGTCACCCGTTCTATGATAAAGGAAACATAACTGACCCACTGCAGTCACATTTCCTGTATGAGATATACTTTGTGGGTCCCACTTCACAGTGCCCAGTATTCAGACTCAGAAAGTTTGAAACACCCATTCATCATTCTATACAGCATAGAAAAAGAGGTACCGCCAGCAGTACCAGCCTAGCACTTGATAAAACTTCAGAATATGTTGTTATTTCCAGAATATGCGGACTCAGTGAACAGAATCAATGGGCAAACAGAACGCATTATTCTGTTAGGTTAACTCAGCTCTGTGTTACTTAAATGTGGTTGAAAATATCCATTAAAATACAGCCAGAAACATGTTGTTACCTTCTTGCTAGTCCCCCCCAAGGAAAGAACGGTTGCATAGGGCTGGCCTCAGAAAGCTATAGTGGGATGACTATTTTATTACTGTAAGATTTTCTATCAAGCTTGGGGTTTGTTTGCTTGTTTTTGCATAGAAGGCAATGACTTAGTGCTAAAAGGATTCAGCATTTTGCTAAAGACGACAAAACCTAAGTGCAGTGAATGAGGAGAATACAGGTCAAGCCCATAATCTCTCAGTCACTCCACTTCCACTGTAAACTAAAACATGAGGCAGAGCAGGAGTGGGATTTCTCTCTACTGCACACCTGAGTCTTAAAAAAAAACCCCATCAAATTCTTCATATTGTGTGTATATAGGTCTAAGTATACACATACACACACGTATACATGAAGAATCTCTGGGAAAATAAATATAAATTAGTAAACATTTATTCACTTATGACCTATTTGGTTATTTTCCCAGAGAGTCGTTCCTTCAAGGTAAGCTGCACAGGTAGTTCTGGAAGTCAATACTATCACACGTCAAGAAAAACACATTAAATTCCTGTGTCTCTACATGTACGAAAATGTACACACAGTTGCACAAACCCCTCTCAACCGTATATCAAGCATTTATTTTTGAAAAACCTGTTAATCAAATTAAAAGACCACAATTCAGCAAGTTCAAAAAAGGCACGGAGGGTTGTAGGCAGAAGGGAACCCCTTGGTACTGCTGGGCAACTGCTAATAAGACAAAGGACTAGGAATCTGCTGTGGCAGGGTAGGTTGGACTAGATGGTCTCCAGAGGTCCCTTCCAACCCCTATAATTCTGTGATTCTGTATATTTCATTGCTTATTCCCTTTACATGGGCACTTGTTACTTAGGTAAAATTAAAAGAAAATCTTACACGCTGCAGAGTTTGTTCAATATACCTGAGAACATTTAACATCAGACACACTGCTCCTATCCACAGTGGTAAAATAAATCTCTTTCAGAAATCAAGAGCAGGCTGGTGACAGAGAGCTGATGTTCCCTGGTTCTGTGAAAGGATTTTGAGAGATTATATACATTTGTAGGTTTTGAAATTGGATGGGATCTACAGATGGGAGCTCTCACTTGACAGTGTATCTAGGCAGAGATAACACTGATACCCATTGTTCAGGAAACACAGAAGAGCTGAGATAAATTTCCTTAAAATATGCCTTTAAAAAATCTTTCCAAAAAGCACAGTATTCCTATAAAGCCTCTATTGCTTTGTTCATTTTTGTCTGCTCTCTGCTTATTACGTTAATTTGTAGGGTCTAGCCACTTCTGCCTTCTCTCAGTCCACAATACAGAGGATTACCTGGCTTCTGTTTTTATCTTCTGTAGTTTTGCAATATAATCAAAGCAGAGACATTTTGTTTCATCAACATCGACTTAGTGTCCCTCAGGGTAAATATTCAGGCTCCCAAACCTCCTGATACCAGGTAGATCAAAAGACGGAATAGGAAGAGGAGCAGGAGAAAGTAAGAGCAGAATAAGTAATTTTGTTCAAAATTAGGAATTCTTTTTTTCCAAGTATCAAAATAGTGTCAGACTTGATAAATCTTTTGTTTTGCTACTACTACATTAACTGGCAGAGTTATTTTCCAAGTAAGACTGTTTCGAGATTTCTGAAGTGTTTTACAATGGATAGTACAGAAAAAAACAATTAAAAAACCCCTATTCCAGTTTGCATGTAGGAAATATCATTAGTATATGGTACTTTACAAACAGAGTGGGAGTTATTCTTTCAATAAAAATGCAATAACATATCCTCCCCATTAAGGCATCAAGTTTAATTCTTTTCAATCGGTTTAAAAACAGAAACACCAAAGTCATTTTATTTTTGCAGTTATAAAACTGATATCATAGACAAAACTCCAGCCCAGAAAATGAAATCCTATAGAGAATTTAATTTAATAGAGAAATGATTTTCATATAATACATTTCTACTTGCTTCCCTTGCCTTGTGATCTGCAGTATCACCCTCTATGCTCAGTAGATAGTTAAACCTCAACTACATGCCCATCAATGGTACAAAGAATCAACTAGAATAATTTAAGGACAAAAACATCAATGTACTATGCTTTCATCTCTCCCCAGGGTTGCTAACTGTTCACAGATTTCTTCAGTAGCTGTCTCAGCCCCATAGTAACAAAATTAAAAACTTATTTTTTTTTCAGCAGGTTAATGTATGATTAATAATAAAAAAAATATGGAGGGTTTTGGGTTTTTTTTTTGAGGGGGTGCATGTGTGTGTTTGTTTTTAGGAGAAGCTGTTAAAAATTCCTTAATATGAAGTTTCTAAGCAGCCAGCCTAAGGTCTCTTATGAGGAGTATTTTTGTTGTTGTCTGGTTAAGTCCTAAGGCAGAAAACTTGAAAATTTGGAATTTGTTATCCAGAGATAACCTTTCATGGTTTGCAGTTTGGCAGTGAGGCAGACTATCAAAAAATTATTCTTTCCCTTTTCATTTGAGTGATCCTCCCTCTTCCAAGAAGACCAACACTGGTACATAAACCTGTTAAGCCAAGGTCTGTGTTGGCAGATCTAGAGAGGAGAGAACTGCGCTTAAAATGCACACAACGTATGGATGAAAGCAACTAGACATCTCAGCTAACGCCTCCTCAACTGAGCACAGCCGATAACCCAACATCCCCCATCTGACCTGCAAACCTTCTCACCCTACCCACTTAGAGCAGTTATTTCTGTAGCGCAGCTCTTGGAGATCCGTGCTGTAATAAAAATTCAAAGCTCAAACTCATCTTCTGAAGAAAGATCTCAAAGAGATGGCAGTGATAAAGAAGGGATAAAGTGTATAATGTTCTAACTCCAGTAGACTTAAATTATATACAGGAGTCTAAATTAAAATAATATTGCAGCTGTAAAATCAGGAATAAACAAATGCTAAGCATCCATGCTAAACTTCTCCCCACTTTGTGCACACCCCTTATGACCCATTCTGTAATTCCATGATCACACGTGATCTTCCTGTCCTAGCAACCTGCTGGCAACACTCTTCTTCATGCCCCCAGGATGCCATTGGCCTTCTTGGCCGTCACAGTGCATTGCTGGCCTACAGTCATCCTGTTGTCCACCAGGACTCTCAGGTCTTTCTCCTCAGAGCTGCTCTCCAGCAGGTCAGCCCCCAACCTGTCCTGGTGCAGGGGGTTATTCCTCCCCACTGAATTTCACTGAATTTTTAGAGTTGGAAGGGACCATAGAGATCATCCAGTCCAACTCCCCTGCTGAAGCAGGATTGCCTAGAGCTTGTCAGAGCAAGGTGCAGCACCCTACACTTGCCCTGGTTGAATTCCATCAGGTTCCTCTCTGCCCAACTCTCCAGCCTGTCCAGGTCTCGCTGGATGACAGCACAGCCTTCTGCTGTGTCAGCCACCCCTCCCAGTGTTGTGTCACCAGCAAACTTGCTGAGGGTACATTCCATCCCTTCATCCAGGTCATTGATGAACATATTGAAGAGGACTGGAGACAGCACTGACCCCTGGGGAACACCACTAGTTACAGACCTCCAACTAAACTCTTGGCGACTAATCACAACCCTCTGAGCTCTGTCTTTCAGCCAGTTTTCAATCCACCTCAGCGTCCACTCATCTAACCCCCATTTCCCAAGCTTACCTATGAGGATGCTGTGGGAGACAGCCTCCAAAGCCTTGCTGAAGTCAAGGTAGACAACATTCACCGGCCTCCCCTCATCTATCCATCCAGTCATGCCATCGTAGAAGGCTACCAGATTCGTCAAGCATGATTTCCCCTTGGTGAATCACAGAATCCGTGTTGACTACTTCTGATACCTTTCTTTTCCTCCGCATACATACAAAATACATACATACACAAATTCCATTCACTCCCGAGCCATAAATCTGCTATTTTGTAATTTTTAGGTACTTCATTTCATAACCTAGATAATGCTTCTTTATCGTGCTGCTTGCTTACAATCACATTTGTATTAGCAGGCTGGTGGGACATTAGCGGTAGCAGTTTAGCACACCTAAAGTAAGCAGACTTATGTATAGTGCTCCTTGGAGCAGCCATATGTGAGTCAATGTGTTTGATTTTAAATGCATGAAATATTGACATGCTTTGCTCTTCCAGCACCTGCTGCTGACTGAGCTACGTACAGCAGGGGCATAGGAGTTATCCTCTCAACAGTAAGTAATGTATGATGACAACTCAGTAGTCACCAGCCAAAGAAGGGAGTGAGGTGAAGAAGGGGACTCAGAAGGACAATTACTTCAGCCAGAAAAATAAGCAGAGCAAGAAAAAGGAAAGAAATAAACTGGGAACTCCTTTTTCAGACCCTACCCCCAAAAGCTTTGTACAATTCCCTTTTTGGGAGCTCTGAGAATTAAACTTGCAGAATTCATAACGAGACTGGTGGTGGGGACGGGACAGCTCTGTGCTCACCCATTCTCAATAACACAGACCACAGAACTTGCCTGAATAAATTCCTGCCTGAATTCCTTATGGTATATTTTGCAATAAGGAATTTAGGAACCTATGCCATTCCTGTTTTTTCTAGCTGACATTGGTTCTACTCTTCTAATTTACATACCAGCTATTGATCCATTAAACGAACAGCTGACTAAAAACTAAAAGAATACAAAGGTTGAATATTGAAAATACACAAATAAACAGAATAGTTTCTACAGATACAGCATCTATTTTCAGATATTCTTCCCCCTTCCAGGGTAGAGCAGATGCCTTATCTCAATTCCTTGCCGACCAACAAAGACATTAATTCCTTTTAAAATTATATATATTTACTGCGAGTTATAAGTAATATATTCTCCACAAGGTTTTGAAAGTAACATTTGCTTTTCATTCCCATGGCTCACACTTGATTGTACTGGCAGGAAGTCAAGACTCACAAAGCAGCCTCCTGTCTAATCAAAATTAATATACAGTAATAATTGGAAGGGCACTGGAACAAAACACTGAATGGTGCCAATAAGAAGCAAATATCACACTGAGCGCAATGTGTATGTTTTAGGAAGGGTTGGGGAAAGCAGCTTTATTCTCTGTGTCACAGAAACAGGCTTCTTTTCTGAAGAGGAGCAAGAAAAAAAATGGCTGTGATGCCCGTCCTTCCCTCCCAAAGTGCTGACTCACAGGAGAGGGTGTCAGCGAGGCAGCAGCAAACGCATATGGGGAGCCTGGGGCAGTGAGAAAATGCAAAACGCCGCGCGCACGTCTATGTGTAATGGAGCGCTCTAAGGAATAAAAGTAGAATAATTTTCTACTGCTTCAAGGATTGCTTTGAACTATTTTTTGTGTGTGTGCGTACAAAGTATGCCAGAACGACAGCTCCAGATACTTAGCAGCTCTGGAGGGAGGTCAAGGTCCTACTGAGGTGGTGGCCCGTGTCTCAGGGTGGGCTGCCTGGTGACAGGAGAGGCGTAACCAAAGCCAGTAACACCAACAGGGTGCAGCAGCCTTGATCATAATGGACTTCTACCTACAGCTAAACAAAGGATTAGCAACCTCAAAAAGGAAAAGATTCTTGCTGAAAAGATGGGAAGGTGCCTCCAAGTTTCCAGCAGGCTACACCTCAAAAATGACTTAGTGTTTTACATTGACCGAACTTCGTAACAAAGCTTATGAAAGTATCCTGATGCTTCTCCCTTTCCAAGGTTGCGTTTCCTGTTCAGATGCTCAGCGTAACACAGTTCTGTTTAGAAGTGAGAGCGCTAATGCAGCAGTAACTGCTGCACAGATGGGACCAGGGCATCCCTCCATGAAAAATGCAAACAAACAAAAAAACTCAAGAGGGAGACTATTAATAAACACAGCACACTCTACAAAGATGCCAAAGCTGTTTGGTTGGGTTTTTTTTTTCCCCAGACAAGTTAAATAAGCTATTAAGTTCTGGATGGAGATTTAGCAGGTATTTCAAAAGTTGGCTCATCGAGCAGACCAGTCAGTTCTATGGCCTGTATGAAATAACTCAGCACAGCAAACCTTGCACAGTGACCAACAAGCTCACCACGCACAGCTGCAGGTCTGGGAGCAGGACAGATGAAGGAATTGAATTTGACGACAAAAGAAATAAATAAAGCAATACGCACAAAGTAGACTTGTCCATTTTCTTACATGGGTTTCCTTACTAGCGTTAAAGTATTCTTACAGGTCTCTCCAGTAAAGATACATAAAATTATAAAAAGATAAATAAATCAGGCAATGTGTAGAGCAAAACCTGCCGTGCTAGGATTTCACTGGGTTGCTGGAAGACAACACTGGATACTTTTATTCCAAAACCCTTGCAAATCATTATTAAATGGTTTACTCGTTAAAAACACACTTGATTAATTTCAAATGGACAAAACCAAAAGGAGACTTTTGCCGGGACCTCGCAGGCCCTACTAGGAAAAGAGTAGCTCATCCCTTACTAAACCACATCATCCACCTGTACGGGAACTCAAGAGCAAGGAATCTAGCAGAGAACACTAATACAGTAGTCCAAGGAAGAGCTATATTAGCTCTTACTGCCAACATAACACTGAGGCTTTTAGCGTGCCTTTAAGGAAACAAAACGTATGTAATCATGTGACATACGTACATATATGCACTGCCTCTTCCCTCCCTTAGCCACTGATTTTTGATCCCCTGACCCTTTATTTTTAATAAAGCAATAATTGTCTCCAAGATATTGAGTTTCTTCATGCTTTTGGAAAACAAGCAAGCAGAAAAATGAGAAGCGTTATTACTGCCTTTGCCCAAGGAAAGACTGAAGAGTGAGCTCAACTTATTTGCCACTAGAGAATTCACACAAGAGAGATTACGAGTTGCTTAGCCGCAGGAAAAGCTACAAATTCACTTTCTATTAGACTACAGAGACTCCGACCAGAACCCAAAAAAGAAATCTGTAAGAAATTTGACTTTGTTAGCTCAATTTCTTAGAGAATAGTTTATTTCCAGGTAGCACAGCCCTTGAAGGAGAAAGACTCTCATAACTGTGAAGTAGCTTGTCAACACACCCACATTTCCATCCACCCACCAAAATCCCTCAGCTCTCAGACAGAGAAAATTTAAAATTCAGGCTTCTGAATTTGCAACCAATATCAACATACCAATCGTCTTAAAAAAAAAAAAAAAAGAAAAGAAAAAAAAAGACAAAAAGAACCCCACATGGCAGAAACTGTCTCCTTTTAAAATAGGTAGCCACACGATAATCCCAAAGAGCAAAACATCTTTTTACCTGAGTGGAAGCAGGAACATGCCTGTAGCAGCCAGTGAAGTCAAGGAAGCAAGCTCGTCTGTCTCAACATTATCTGCAACAAAATTAACAACTTATTTCAGTTATAACCAACCTTCTTCAATTAAAGCTGCTGCATTTGTTTCCAAGGAGATTTCACTATAGAGATAGTACAAAGAGTGAAAACAAACCTTTTTGACCTCACGTGAGACTAAAAGGTTAAAATAAAAAATGAAAAGAGTGTTGGGGTTTTTAATTTTAATTTAATTTTAATTTAAAGTAGACTAGACCAATTCAATGTAGTTTCTCAAACTTTGCAGAAATGTTTTCCATTGATTAATTTTGTTCTTCAAACCAAGATTTTGGGGTCTCTTAAAATAATGAGTTTTACATTATGGAATCTGGCTCCAATTTAAGCTATAGGAGGGCTAGTTTAATAATATTATTATACTAATTAGTTTGTAACCTTTAGCTAATTGCTTTCAGTTCCCCATTAAGTCAAGCTCTGATTATCTAACAGATGTTCCATTGCAACAGAAATTATTATTAGTTCTTATGTGTTCAAATGTTAAATGTGAACTCCGAGTCAAGCTGCATCTATTTGCAAACCTGACTTCAATAAAAATCGCATTTTCACTCTCCATTCCACTTCATCTCTCAGAACATTCAAGTCAACTTAGTAACAGCAAAACTCTCCAAGATACTGCAGCTAGGGTGGTTAATAAGATCACAGCTGGTATTTAGAGTACATGACGAGCTGAACGTCAGAAAAAGCACGCAAAGTGACTGAAAGACAAGAAGATGTGTCTCCTTGCTTTAGCACTGGTTTTGCATGGGTTAATCAGGACCAAAGATCCAGCACGGCAGAGAAGGACTGGAGATTTCAGGCAAGACTCCATCTCATGGTCATCTCTGATGACCACTCATTTGCATTATTATGGGACCTATTCAGACAGAAACAAATAAGCTTCATGCAACAGCTGTATATCCTCTTTAAATTATCTTAATTTAATAATAAATAAATGAAGGGTGGTAGAAGATGTAGGGCAAGGAGTAATTACAGCAGCAACAAACAGGTTTAGGAACTGCAAGATAAAACACACATACTCGGTTCTCAATTACCATTCTAATTAAAACAATATAAGTGAATACAACTGGACGATGCACTAATTAAATCACTTGCATGCTACATTGACCTCAAGCACATACACTAGCATTGTTCATGAATAATTGGGATTTAATAATATATTGAAGGATTATTAAGACTTTCAGATGAGCCTCATTACACTTAATGAGAGCACTGCATAACAGACAGCAGGATCTCCATGAAAATACATATGCTCTATCTGCATGTCACGCAGCCAGGGCTAACATAGCTGCCTTCCACTTTTTTTTGCCATAACCTGCTGCGAAAGCCAAGGTACCTCCCTCCTTAGAGCACCTATCCATTCCAAAAGCTGTACATTCCTAAAACAGGTCAAATCTTTTCACGGTCTGAAAATAATACTGCTCAAGAGGTGAGCAAACACAACCGGGGTGTACCTGGCTCTGGTATGGCTGCTCTTGGCTGCATCAGCTACAACGTGCTACAGGTTGACAGAGAAGACCCTGATGGTGAGTCACGTCAACACACAGGCAGAGAACAGGGACTGTATCTCGAAAGCACCAAGAGTATCACACACTGGATAGAGTCTTCATACAGTCATAAAAGAAACACGAAACTTTGCTCAGTTTTCAAATTATATTCACCATTCTTGTACTTCAAATCTCTTTCATAATCATTTGAGAGTTGTACCTACAGCTGTCGAATAATCTGCCTGCCAATATCCATTCTGTCTAAATGAGTATTTTTCCATAGGAAAGTGTCAATTCTGGAAACATGCACACCCCCAACCAAAATATGACTTCATATAAGAAATATTTTAAATTTAAAAAATGTAGTCCTCTATCACAGCATGTATAATTTTGTATCCAATTTTGTAAGACAAAGAGGCACTGTTAGCATTTAAGCATTTTCAGTTAAAAACGAAGTTTTATTCATTGTTAAAACAAGGATACAAAAAAAAATTTAATAATTTCAGGTTAATTCAAGTCTTCCTAGAGGGAAAAAGTGTATTTTCCCCCCACTTAATAATTTAGCAACTCTTTCTGCTTTGAATTTCTCAGAGAAATATTCAACTTTCCTTTCAGACTGTTTCAATTAGTCCTCTAAAGTTCCCCCGGCCCAACATAAATCAATTTGAATGTCATAAGCCAGTATAAAAAGATGCCTACTAGAACAAAAAGGAAATTTCAGGACACAGTTATTGTATCAGAGCCCAAAGATTAATTTTAAATCGGCATTTTATGTAGAAGTTAGCTTGTTCATTTGTTTTTAGAAAATACTCTTATATGAGATCAAATGAAAGGTTTGAATCACCCGTCAGCAACACCCACCGCTCCAGTAAGGGCAGCATTTCGAATTGACATTTTATTTCTCTTTCAAATCCGATATCCTGAGAGGTGTTCAAACTGCTGCACCTGCTGGGACATGGCAACATTTCCACAAGGGCCTTCAAATGCCACATCAACAACTATAAGAGAAACTTTAGTTGGGAAACAGAACTAGAGGAAGCTCTGGAGAAGTTTCATGGTGCACACATCTTCAGTGTGGCCTTTCCTTTCCCCTAGTAGACCTTTTCTCTAGATTTCAGGATTTCAGAATTGTAGAATCTTAGAATGTTTGAGTTGGAAGGGGCCTTTAAAGAGCATGTAGTCCAAGCTCCCTGGAATGAACAGAGACATCTTCAACTAGATGAGGTTGCTCAGAGCCCATTCAACCTAACTTCAAAAGTTTCCAGAGATGGGCTGTCTATCACTCCTCTGGGCAACTTGTTTCAGTGTTTCACAGCCCTCACCGTAAAAAATTTATTCCTTATAACTAGTCTAAATCTTCACTTTTAAAGCCATTACCTCTTGTCCTATCACAACAGGTCCTGCTAAAACGTTTGTTCCCATCTCTCCTGTAGGCCCCCTTTAAGTACTGAAAGGCCACAAGAAGGTCTCCCCGGAGCCTTCACTTCTCCAGGTTGAACAAACCCAACCCTCTCAGCCTGTCCTCACAGAAGAGGTGCTCCAGCCCTCTGATCATTTTGTAGCCCTCCTCTGGACTCGCTCCAGTAGGTTAACATCTTTCCTGTGCTGAGGGCCCCCGAGCTGGATGCAGTACTCCAGGTGGGGTCTCACAGTAGAGGGGCAGAATCACCTCCCTAGATCTGCTGGCCACGCTTCTTTTGATGCGGCTCAGGACACAGTTGGCCATTTGGGCTGGCAGTGCACACTGTCAGCTCACGTCCAGCTTTTCTTTCACCAGTACTTTCAAGTCCTCTGCAGGGCTGCTGTCAGTTCCTTCTTCCCCCAGCCTGTATTGGTACCAGGGATTGCCCTGATCCAAGTGCAGGACCCTGCACTTGGCCTTATTGAACCTCATGATGTTCGCATGGGCCCACTTCACAAGCTTGTCCAGGTCCCTCTGGATGTCATCATAGCATAGTTAGAGTTGGAAGGGACGTTAAAGATCATCTAGTTCCAACCCCCTGCTATGGGCAGGGACACCTCCACTAGAGCAGGTTGCTCAAAGCCCCATCCAGCCTGGCCTTAAACACCTCCAGGGATGGGACATCAAGTCCCTCAGGTATGTCAACCGCACCACTCAGCTTGGTGTCATCTCCAAACTTGCTGAGGGTACAAGAGGAAGATGAGGAAATGAGGAAGGCTGCAAAGAGCCATGCTTCATCTCACATGCTGTCCCTTCACGGTTGTGTCCAGCTGGATCCAGTGGCCAGGTGTTAAGATGAACCAGTTCAATGTACATGGGTAACATTTTTGGTAAATTCTGCACAAACCTCCCTCTCCAGACCTTTACAGAAATGGAAATTCAAGTCATTACTTTGCCTTATTAATTGTGCTCCTTGTAGTGACCATGCAAGAGCTATCTCTTCCAAATTTCTGATTTTAATATGCAGGAAAGCATTTGCACTTGAGAAAAGCTCAGGAGGACCGTTAGAACAGTTCATCCAGGTCAAACATGACCAGGTACTACATCCAGCAGTGTTTTTACTTGATGCTAAAATATGAGCAAAGAAAATATCATACAGGAGTAGGCTTCTATTTAGGAAAAAGTACTTGCATAGTGACATACACATATGCATAACACTCAGTGCGCTGCATGACTGGGACTACAAGCAGTTTCTCCCTGTCCCTAGAAATTTGAAACCTAAAGTAGGCAACATAAATTTACATTCAAAACCAACAGGCTAAGATGATAAGGATCTAATCTCCAATAAGAGCAGGATGCTGTCTTATCATTTAAATCATGAGTCATTTTATGGAGGCTTAACAAACACTCAAAAGCTTTCTGGAAAATAGGGTTTAAGACCTATTCCGTTGGTTATTTGAGTAAAAAAACATGGCTCATATTCCAAGTGCATCTTCATCCTTCCCTCCTAGAACCAAAACACAACACACTCACAGGTTTCTCCTAGAGAGCTGTAACTCATTTAATGGTGCAGTAGACTGGGAGAAAAACACAGGATGAATTATTCCTAGAACTTGAGCAATAAAAGGAAACCTTCCCATGGAAAGACGTGTAATATTGATATTCTTGTCATCAAGAAAAAAATTAAGATAAGATTTAGGAAGGGCAACTGCAATCCAAATCCTCATCTGCTGAAATTTTCAAGGCAATTAAGGATTAAAGTGCCTAACAAGGAATGAATTAAATACATTTGATTCAAAGAACAAAGATATCAGAAAAACTGGGAATGTTTAAAGTATGCCAAGGTGGGCATCAAAAAAGATAAGCAGCCCAAGTTTACTTTCTTATGAGAAATTTTAAGTTGAGATACTCGGGCACTGGGAAAGAATTACAATACATCGCAAAGACAAAGATCGGGAAAACGAGGGAGCATAAATCAACTGTACTTTTACTAAGCTGTCACAGAACCTCCAAAAAGACATTGGAAAGACCAAAGTAAGGGGAAATAACCTATGGCTGGCTTCTCAGCATTGCTTTATCTCCTGTAACCAGAGGGTGAGGACAGAAAACAGTATGCATCTATTGCAGGTAATTATTGAAAGGCTAGGGAGCAGGTCAGACTTGCAGGACAACATAAACTACCAAGCCAAAACCAACTCAGACACTTTGCAACTCATTATGCCTACCCCCCCCTTCTTAACTACATTTACATTTATTTTAGGGAAGATAGGCAGGGTTCCTACCCTGAACTGTAATGAAAACAATAACACCGTGAGAAGAACAGATCTCTTTATATTTGCTGTTATTCAAGCAGGGCCCATGCACGTGTGACTCTCAAAGTTGCACATATATGATGTGAAGAAGGCTCCCCACCCACCTATACAGCTTCATGAGGGTCTGTCCAATTAACATTAGAAGGCAAAAAGCTAGTAATGAGAAAGGATCTCAACTGGCTCACGGGACATGCTGATTTGTACACACTGTAAATTGATTTTGTCCCAGTATTATGGAAATGTCCTCTTATTTATTTCCTCATGAAAGGGGAAATGGAATGGTATATCATAAAACCAGCCAAAGAAAGTCCAATAATTTTGAATGCTCTGTTCAAAAAGTTTACCAAAAAAACCCAAACAAAAAAAGAAAACCCTCTCAACTCCCGAGTTCCCTTCCTGTACTCCCTCCTCATCTGCATTTATTTGACAATTAGTTCCCATAGGGTTGATCATTTCCCTCATGGTCTGAAAGGGCAATTCAAATGACATTTTTCACATAGCTATTCCTTTGCAATCTCAGTTTTATATTTGCATTTAGTCATCTTCATCTTTATTAATGCATTTAGTAAGTTCAAGAAAGTCAGATATATTGTGACAACTTTTTTGATTTATTATGTCTCCATTTATGAAAGAACTTTTTATTCAGGAAATTAAAGCCAACCTCAATTAAGGCAAACCACGGCAAGCCACAACAGCTACAATTAGGGGGCAAATGACAATCACAGTTCTGAATGACAAGGGTCTCTAATCCAGAGCTGAGTTAAACATTCAGCAAGAGCCACAGATTTGCTGCTACTTGATGTCTACCGGGTCATTAAAATTGGAGAAATTTGGCAGCTACATGTGATGAACTATAGCAATTCACACAGCAAGAAAACGTACCAATTCCATCCCTGCTCATCTGTCAAATCGCCCTGTGTACGAGTGGTGTCTCCATAGACAGGCTCCTTGAAAACACCTCCTTTCCTCACAGATACCTAGCTGATCCCTCTCAGGATCTTTACAAGGCACTGAGTTATCTCCACTCCAAAGTGAAGGAAATTCAGGAAAAGCTTCGCTTATCAATGCAGTACTGAACAAATGGACGGGCACCTGAAAAGTCTAAGTTATGAAGAAGAGAAACTCTTCCTCTTCCTGCTGCAGCTACAACCTCAGGTCACGTCATGCTGCTTATGTTTAAGTACTACCATCCCAGCATTGCTGATCTCCTGAGGAATTGTCCTCTCCAGAGCTGTTCTCTCAGGTTGCCTTACTGGGTAGCCAAAATCTGTGAAAACTCAGTTGGAGCCTTTTTATTGCTCTCACCAGAGGTCCAAATTCTATTTTAAAATCATTGTCAAAAATTAATCTGAGCTTACTAGGGTGCTTTAACAAAGTAGTTCATCATAACTACTCTTTACCCTTGTGCAATTAGCCCAAGGCAGGTTCTCAAAAAGCCCAGTATTCAGCAAGGTGTGCTGATCACCCCTCTCAATTCTGACTATCCATCTCTCCTAATTTCTAGGGCAGACCTGGGAGGGGTGGTAGAAGGGCGCAGAGTAAAAAGTTTCAGTTGAAATCAGTTATGGATAATTGAAACTTTAAAATAAAATCATGCCAAAAATGAAGGAGCTACCAACAGGAACTGCTTAAAGAACTAGTCTGAAATAGCGAGCATCATTATAGAAAACTAACAGGTAAGAAACAGATCATTAAACATCTGCTGGTAGTTGATGAATTACTCCTCATTATCTTTCCTGGTCCAATTTTAAAGAAAGTGAACAGTTATCAATATTCTCATCAGCTCTCCTCCAAAACAGCCTCATGTCACCAACTCTGAAATGACATAAAGTGACTTTTATACAGATCTGGTCTGCTCTTTCAGACAAGAGTTCACTCAAAGTGAACATCAAAAAATTCTTCTCTTTCCTTTGATATTCACTTTTGTACCTTCTCATTTTAATGCTTAGTCTCAAGGACTGTTTTAAGATTTAGATCTTCCAGTTCAATGATGCAGATCAAACAACTTCCAACAATGTTTGGACAGTGTCCAAACATTTGGTTACCAAATGAAGAAAGCTGACTTGGGTGACTGACCCATTGCAAATTTCTAGCAAGCAGAGACAGTGATCCTTTTTCTCCTTTTTCTTTGCTGAAATAAATAACTGAATTTTTATTTAGAATCTAGTTGTTATTAAGTAAGTAACAAACAGATAATCCATGTCCTATCCATATCATTCATAATGGCCTAAATTCTTTGCTGATGATACTCCTGTAATCAATGTGTCTATACAAATTTCTGTTGGCAGAAGCTGGCCCAGATTGTAGATAAGCATTAGTCACAATCACAGACGCAAGCACCCTGTAACTTTGGGGAGGGCGAAATATCAATGCAACATTTACCCCTGCAATCAATCTCTAGTATTTATTCAGATTGGGATAAGTGTGAAGTTCTCTGTAATCAGTGCAGAACAACATTACTTTTTCCCCCAATATATTGCCACTGTTGTTTCAAAACAAAAAAATTATTCTTCTGTTAAAATTTAATTTTTAAAGACTTACTTAAGGAATTTTACAGCCTGAAGACAGAAAAGCAGTAGAAAAGACAAACCCAAACAGTATTATTGAGTTCTTATCTTTTGAATGCTCCTGCTTTGTTTATACTTCTTAATTTATTTTGATTGCAGCCAAGATGGATGGGAATGTCACAAGCTATCTATAACAAGTATTTTAAGCCTTCTAAATAACAGCTGCCTTCAAACAGGCTTTCAAAGGATATTCACTAAGCTCTGCTCAGTTGCGACAGGCTGATACCACAGGCTACTGAATTACCTACTGATCTCTCCTAGGCCAACGAGAGCTGCAGGTGCCAAAAACATCTCAAGACCTGGACCAACAAAGAATCCCCAATTCACGGATGAAAGACCACAGCCCATACTAAGGGAAAACTTCAACCAGCATCAGAGTTTTCCTCAAACTAGCAAGAAATTGTTTGTGTACCTCAAAGCTATGGATGATCAATGACAGAGAAGCATAGTCCAGTCAATTCTTTGAAAACTTAGCTAATTGATAATTTGTTTTCAATTTTATTTCCTAAAAATACAAAAGGGCTCTATTTATTATTTTTTTTAATTAAAAGAAGCTAAAAAGAATTTCCCCTAAGTGAAAAAATAAGATTATCCCCATTCCCACAGGTACCTCTGCACTAAAGAAATCATGACAACAGGTACTGAAGCATGAAGCTGCAACTTTCAAAGCTGACTTGAAAAGTCTCCCCTGAACTAGGACTAGCTGTAAACTGATATGGTCCAAATATAGTTCAGACACACAACACATCCCTCAAAAAAATTTCTTTTCAGCTGCCATTGTCCAAAACAGTTGAAAGTTTTCTTCATCAGCTATGACTTCTATAACAAATTTGCTAAAGATACATACGTATTCATCATATTTGCAGAAGGCTAGTCACAGCATCTACAAAGATTTCCCTTATTCACGTTGTGTATCTGAAGTGTAGCGAGCCTATTTTCTGTGCAGTTGCCCTAGGATGCCTTGCTTTTACAGGCTTTATGGGGAGATTATTGTATGATATGTAGCATTCTGAGCTGTAGAATTTAAGATCATTAGCATCTCAGTTTTGCAGAAATAAAAAGAGCTGTGATTTTTAGGTGCATTTTTGTGGCAAGGGCTCAGGTAGAAACAGTATTTTCCTCATGCATGCAAAGGAAGCTCACCTTACCTTTCAAAAGTCATAGTAGTGTTAAAATAAATACTAACAGCACAGTAATCAAGAAATACTTGTGCACGTATGTGTGTGTCTCGTTGGGAAATTAGTTCAGCCCATCTTCCTCTAAAGTTGAAGAGGCTTATTTTTAATCAATTAAACAGGGATTGCCAATTGCTTCTACAGAAGGGACCATTTTAACATAGGGAGCAGCTCCCTCTGCAAAAGAGCACTGATACATCTCTGCTACCTGCAAGCAACAATTACTGGAACTTAACTTCTAGGATGCTCTTAGGACAAAAATTTGAGCATTCCTCCTGAGCAAAGGAGGAATACCACGCTCTGTGGAGTTGCCCTGTATTTTTCATCACACAAATAATTTACACAAGTGCTTGGTAGCCAGTCCGTGCTACAAAGAAAACAAATAGTAAAAATTTGGTTATCTACAGCTCCCTGAAGTTAACCAGCATCCCACTGGTGCTTGGTTCACACATCATAGGATGGCCATTACCTGCAGGATCAGTATATTTAAGTCTGACAAAAAACAGAGACGAGGAAGGCACCATTCCTGTTTTGGAGAGCCCCAGTTGAGCTGGTAAAAGGGGCTGCAATTTGAACCAAATCATAGGATCCTCTTTTCATCATCTTGCTTCTCAAAATAGAGCACCAGCTGCAGGGCTGGGATGTAGCAGAGAGAACAACATCCACTTTATATAGCACAATAAACAGTGGGAATGAAGGGGGCAGGGAAGGGAAAGAGAAAGAACAGAGGGGTTTGCTCATTGGGCAAACACTGATCTCTCCCAGCATCATTTTCAGAAAGCTCCACAGCAGCTGAGTAAGAGCTCTGAAACTCCATAAAGTCCTTTATTTTTCATACTTTTCCCTTCTTTCCCTCCCATAAAATGGAAGGGTGGAAAGACTTTTCCCCCCCACACCACTATCCAGGTGCCCTCAAAACCTCCTGAAACAGAACTCGGTTGCCCATACATATATTTCCACATCTCCTTAATACCTTCATCCTCAGCTGCAGCGTGGAAGGGCCTGCGGCTGCCTGAAGCGTTTTCCCTTGGGCTCCTGCAGTTCCCTGAGCTGAGCAACGCTGCTAGTTACATTAGTCATCCTTCTACAAACACCTATAACACATAACCAGCAGGGAAGCAGCAAGAAGGATAACTCCGCTTGGTGATGTCCCAGGCCAGGGAACGCAAAGAAAACAGACTGTATTACCCAAGTCCCTGAGACAGGCAGACCGCATCCCCACCAGACTACCTCCCCAGTGGTAACAGGAAAAATGAACTTCAAGAAAAGCAACCCTAGGAAAGGAAATCTAGGGAGGAACCAGATAGAAGCAGAAACAGCCATAGCAGACTAGGGCTTTTGGGGTTTTTATGGGAGACTGGGTTGGTTTTTTTTTTGGTTTTGGGTTGGTTGGTTGTTGGGTTTCTTTTGTAAAAATATACCTCTTACTTTTGGATCAGACTTCTCACTGATGGTCATTTGTTCAGCCTGTCTCCCATCACCTACCATGCAGCATCTGCAATTCATTTCCATTTTGGATTTCAACAAGTACTTGCTCCTTCTCTACTCCTCACCCTTCAACTTCAATATTCTTGTCCTCTGAAACGTATCCCCTCCTAATAAGATCTGTTGTCACTATCTTCCTCCAAAAGTATTAATTTTCCTCTATTTAGCAACATGCTACAAGTTCTGCAGTGCGTGGAGTATCCACAACTTTGTTCTTTTAGTTGGTAAAGGGCAACAGCTATTCCTTCAGCACTGCTCTTAAACACCGTTAAAAAAAACAGAAAGCCATCCACAGGGCTCACTTTAAGCATCATATCCATATCAGATTCTAACCTGGAAATGTTTGGTAGCTCATCTTTGCTGTGCAGTATCTCTGAGAAGACATCCCTATTTGCTTGTATCATACTTGACTAATGGAGATGCTCTTGATGAAGAATGACATTTTGAGTGATGGAACCAAAACTACCAGGGAATTCAGTTATTTCTAAACATCTCTAAACAAATGGTTTAACTTGCCAGAAGCATTTACCTTCAACATTTTTAACATCGGAAATAAAATATATTTCGAAATGAAACTGCCTTGAAAAAAAGAGGTTATGACAAAATGGTTAAACAACCTCAAAATAAGATGTTTCACTTCATTAAGCGGAGGATTTCAACTCAATCCAAATTGGATGGGGTGAGTGAGCAGAGAGTACAGCAGCACCAGAAGAGAAAACGAGAGCATTGATTCATTAAAGAAAAATAAACCACACCTAGAAAAATGTTCCTTTAGATTAAGCTTAATTTAAAAGGAAAAAAAAAAAATCATCGTATCAATTCAATCAGCAAACTGGAATGGCTGTTATTGATGTAGTGGATGTTATCCATACTTGACTGACTTGTTGACATTTCAGTGTGGCTACCTGGCCTAACATTCACGCATTTTTATTTTGCTGACATCTTCTCTGGAAAGAGCCCCGGATAACGGATTAGAGAGCACTGGCTTTGTCCCCAAAACAATTTGGGTCTCCATAAAACAAATCTTTTACATCAGTTAGATGCTGTCCTGGATATCCTGCTTATCTATTATCCTCTAAATACCAAAGGCTTTGGGAAGGAGATGACGGAAGTTCACGGCTGGAGCTTATCTCTAAAGTCAGTTTCAGATGCCGGTTCAAGGTCTTGACTTTAATCTTCAAAGCAATTAACAGATGAGCCTTTGCTACACTGGAGACCAAATTGCTATCTATAAATTTCCTAAACAGTTGTGCTTCTTTGGGACAATGCTGATCACAAAGCCCAGACCAAGCTGCATGAGAGCTGGGGCAAAGCATTTTGTCATAGGAATCTGGCTATGAAACAAGTCTCCGTAGGAGAATTCAGAGCTTCACTCTCTTTTGAACAGCTTTAAGCCTCCTCCTAAAGACAAAAAAAAAAGAAAAGAAAAAGCCTCCCACCTAAGCATCAGCAGCCCTCCCCAGTCACATCAAAATATTTTCCCTACCCTATCTCCAAATTAATTAGCAAAAAAACCACAGAAAGTGTTTTTATTCAAAAGGGAGATGAGCAGAGAATTTTTAAGGTATTCAGGAGAGTTTTAGCTAATGCTATCTTTGCAAAAAAAGGCACAGGCAGCAATTCCAGCTAGTCAGAAGTGTATGTTATGCACTAACGTGAGCAACTGCCTTTGTGTTAGCCTTGCAATCCATAGTTTGGAAAATGCTGCACCAATAACTATATTCATGAAACAAACACACTGTAACTAAATTCCCTGTTCAAAACAGAGCCAGCCTACCTTGGCAGAAATAATACATGCTGTGCTGGCACTCTCTCTCCACCTCAAAAACATCTTCTGCCCTCTGCAAAACCCACATACATAATCGAAATTATTACACATTAAAAAATATGCCTTTAAAACGTGAGATTCTGTTGGTGGACATGGCACCTGGTCCAAAGACTGAGCCACACAGGAGGGGAGTTAGACATCTGCAGTCACTGCAAAAACCAGCTGAAACGTGAACAGGCAGCAAATAAACATGTGTGTGGGTGCGTGGGTGAGTGCCCAAAATTGAACTCCTGAATTCCCAAGCAGGGGCTGCTTGGAAACTTGATAACCCCTGAATTTAAGGGAAATGACACATCATGAATCCTCCAACTAATGAAGAGACATGAGATGGATCCACCAACTAAGAGCCAGATCACCTGCTGTGCTTCTGCACACACACTATTTAGACTGGAGAAACTGGGAGCTTCTTTTCCAGAGAAAAAAAGAACTAGTGCAAAGAGATGGGTCCCTGAAAGGAAGAAGTGCTCTCAGTAAGAAGGGACGCCAGGAAGAATGAGGTGAAGATCCTGGCCCAGGGAGAATTTTGGGGAAATAAGGGAAGATCATGGAGATGGGGGAAATGTGGGGGATGCCCATGGACCTGGGCCAGCAGTGTCTGAGATCAATAACTGCAAGCAGCATCAGAGCGGGAACCGAACTTTTGAAGGTTCCAGGAACACAACTTTCTGCTCAAGCTTCCCAGGAAAGCAGCGACCTCCCTGCAGGGAGGTCAGACCTCAGGAACAAAACGCTAGGGTCGTAACAGCCACAGAGAATAAACGCAGAATAAATGAAAAATTCCCCTTGAAGATTTTGCAGAGGTGATATTCCATACTTTCCCAAGGATTCTGGATGAACCTTAGAGGAAGAGCTACGGGATGGAGGAAGAAGCAGGGAGGGAGAACTGCTGCTGTTAATTTGGCATTCATTTGAAGGAGCTGAACAGGAGCCAGAATTAGTACAGATGGCATCTCAATTCTCCCTTCTTTACATGAAAATGTATTTTTAATACACTAACTTTTTGTTTCCATTAAGGCATTTTTTTAGCTGTGAAATAAGGACAGTTAAAAGCAGAAGTTAAAACCTCGGCTTTTAGATGACAGTTCTGAAAGCAGTTTCCTTCACAAAATTATGGCTAATGATACACATAGAGTTTCTTCAATCCATAACATGGTGCTGGGAGCAAGGAGGCAGGGAGTGATTGGCAGGCATCCTAGGGAGGAACACTGAATAACACAAAAGAGACCACGCTGTTACCTTTGCACAAGGCAGAGGGGAGGGTGGAATTTATATTAAAGTATATATATATTGCGTTGTTATTTGCAATGAACACTAGCTTTAAGTCATCCCCCGCCCTGCCCCACTACACAGCATTCCAGACACCTGATAAAAAGTCGATCTGACAGCCATCAAGGCTGAAAATCTGGAATTGTGACTGCATTTCAAACACTGACTCATCTCATGCCGTAAGTAGCACAAGAACCTGAAAGGGACACAGGTGGAAAAAAATATGGTGGCAGTTTTGGAGTTTCTCACCTTGAGTAGAAACGCAGCCTGTGTTTAAGAGCCAGATTTTGTTCTGACTGGGGAAAAGTCAGCACCACAAGCAAGGATTTGCAAGAAAGACTAGCACGAGAGACTGGGCAACACGCAGAATACTGCTGGAACATTGTCTCATTAAAAGGGTCAAATTCAGATATGGTATGAAGAACCTCAGGGCATGTTAAAGAGCCACAGTAAGATACTCTTTCAAAAACTGCAGCCCTCAATTCCTTGTCGGATGGCCTGCATTATGTTAATTTATTTTGGTTCCCAGTGGCTAAATCCTGGGGCATCACAAGAGAACAGAATGCAAATGGCTTGTGGGGGAAGGTGAAGAGTGGAGGGAAGGGAAGTGGTTCTCAAAACACATCAGGCATTAATTTTGTAATCTACAGACTGCATAGTCGGGTTCAGTGCATGCCCATGGCTGAAGATGATTGACTGGTCTAGGCCAACAGGAGAGTAGCCTAGAGAGTTTAAATCTTTAAATTTTCTCAGAGGTGGGAAGAAGTAGAAACCCCACCAGAGCCCAGTGGGTCCTGCAACACACCACAGTCCCAAGAGACTGGTAATGGGAATACTGCACTGCTTTATCAAAACCTCATTTCTCTCAGCTTCCACGTTCAGTATCGCAAGCTACAATATTTTGACTTGGGCCAGTTCTGTTTATTCTCAACTCTGCTGCAATCTACAGCAGGGGCAAACCAACAACAGCACGAACTGGTGGAACCCAAACCAGCTTGATGATACATTCGAACACAACTGCATTAGTTCTATCTGCTAGCACAGATTTGAATTTCCACCTGCTGTCTCCCTTTCTCCATGAGGAAGAAGCCTCCAAGGAACAATGACATCCTTAAAAAAAACCCCACAAAACCAAAAAAACCCACACCACCAAAAGGCTGAAATACAACAAACACATAATTTCATAGTTTGTTTTTCTGCATGCCTCATATCCTTACACAGTTCATGTTGACAGTTATCTATCACCTTGTGTTTGTTACAAAAATGTACAAAACAACTATCTCCTACCCTCCCATACCTGCAGTGGTGTGGCAGGAGTGCCAACAAAAATGCATATCCATCATCAATATGATTGACATGTTGGTGGATGACAAGATTAGTAAAATAGTTTGGGTGGTACTGCATCATCATGAGATGTTCCAGATTTATTTGAGCTTTACGACACTCAACAATTCCCCTCCACACCTATTTATTTTTATGTAGCACTTCCTAAACGAGGTCTGCAATACCCTAAGTTGCCATTCCAGTTTATTATCAATATTATCAAGACCAATTACTCATATTACCATATGTGAAATGATTACGGTTGTTCTTGTTATGCTGGCTTCTGATAGCTTTGGTTAACAGTTGGATTACTGGGCCTTTGGCTTAGGGAGGGGACTATTTTTAAGTGCCACAATGGTTCCTTTTCTTTGACTTGCTGTGTGTCATTGCAGCTGACAAGTAGCAGTCAAGCCTGCACATACACATTGAGCATTCAAGATATTTCACTTGGCCAAGCTTGCGGAGCTGCCGGCTTTGTAAATCCCCGGAGTTAAAAGCCAGCCACAACACACAAACTGGGAGAAATAGATATGACACTGCCTCTACAGACAAAGTATAACATGGACAGCTAAAAAGCACGGGGTCTGCGGGAGCTCTGGATTGTAATTTTCCTTGATTCTCTGCAGGATTTAGTAAGTCCTTATCTTTATTATTTATTTATGCTCCAGGTGCAGTTTCCTGAATTCTATCAGGCAGTTACACCCCAGTATTTCTCTCTTATTTTTAAACACGGTTGTGAAAAATACCTGAGTTGGTCTAAACTGGACTCAGTTTCAGGAAATGAACACTCTTCTATACAGTCAGAGAATTTCAGTGCTGGTTGATAGCCATCTACACAGTTGGAATAAGAGCTCCCTCAAATCCTTGATCATACTACCTAGCCAGAAGACTAATATTCTAAACATAAGAACACACAAATTATGACTAGCTTTCCTGTTCTAGAAAAGGTTGTTTTAACTATCAGAGTATGAAAGCTGACCAAAATTCTGAACTTTTGCTTTGCAGTAAATTTTGAAACCAACAAAAACCAGTCTTCATTCCTGTGACGGCATGAAATGGTGGTTTTGAACAGAAAACTCTGTTGAACTTTCAGAAGTACTATATCAGAACCTCCAATTATTTCTTCTACATTTGGCAGGGATTTTCATTATTTCACACAAATAAGTAGTACTGTATAATTATATATTACTATTATTGATGCCAGTATATGGATATTCCATTATTTTCAGTGTCCTCTAGGGCAATTTCTAATTAGTGCTGTTTGGAAGATCTCATCTATTAAATGTTTCAACACAAAAGCACGTAAAATAAAATAAATTTTTCCTGTATTTGTAGCAGCAGAGATGACAATGTAGTAAAAACAAAAAGTAAAAAAGAACATGTTTCAGAGGCTTGCCAAGTTTTCTTTGGGAAGTTTCACATTAGTATTTCTCCCCCCCAATTCCCCATTTACACAGGTGAAATTTTCAGAATTTCAGGAAACATTCAGAAAAATGAATTCCAACAAAAGAAACTTTGTATGACCACATGCACTTAGACAGGGCTAATACATACATAAATCCGACGGCTATTTACACCAGCCAGCAAGCAAAGCTGAGGTGCAAGCATGCCAAACACAAGCAAGATTTCTCAGCAGATGCTCATCACCGTTGGGCAGGAGGAAGCCTCAGACATTTCACAGCCAAGGAGGAGGACATCAGCTCCACGTGTGCCTGTGTGTTTCAAGACCTCCCCTCCTTGTGCAACCAGACTCTTCTCCAATATACTAGAAGGAGACAGACTCCCAAACCACATGCCACTAAACACCTTCCTAGTTATGCACAAGCTACAACCTACTAAACTTGTTTAAAAATACATTCAGAGGAACAGTATAGTATATAGGACTAGATATACAACCATTAGTGCTCAGGTATAGCTTCCATTCTTATTAAAAGTTTAGACAGTGAAGGGGAAAAAGCCCAGAGTGCAGTTAGACCTTTAGCCAAAGTCTCCGCTTGTTTTGTACTCAGCACAAACCAAAATCCCACCTCTCCCTGGCCCCTGATCTGCAAGTCAGGCACAAAACCCAGAGGTGGTTAATGAATATACTAACTTTTTTTTTTCCCCGGCCAGAATCAGCACAATGTTGCTTGGCACAGGTGCACTTTAACAATGATGAATCTGGAAAGTTCACATTGATTAATTGCTCTCAGATTTTCACATTCACCATCTCACACAAAGAGAAGGCAGATCAAGCTGTTGGAAGTATTTCTCTCTCCCTCTACCTCCTTGATATTTTGGGCTGCATTTTTGTTTGGTTCTTTTTTTTGTTTTTTTTTGTGTTTGTTTTTTTTTAAAAAGGAAACAAACCAACAATAAAACCCTGTTTCTCAGCATCTATTTTTAGCTGTAACATTTTGGGGCTTAAAAGCAGAATTGGATTATCTTAAAACATAGCTCCAAGGAAGGCAAAGAAGGATTTAGGAAAGCTTCTGAAAGAGTAAAGTAGTTGTTGAAAACAGTTACTCCCTTATCTATGGGGGATGTGGCACCATCTTCATAATATCTAGGCATTTTCTATTTGATGGATGTGATTATTGCCAACATCGTTAATATTCTTCAGAGAAGTAGAGACTTTTCAGGTCGCAGGCCAACAGTACAAGGAGCGGGTGGTAGACATTCCAGTACAAATGTTTTTTCAGAAGCAAAAAAAAAAGCTTAAAAGGAATCCTTAAAGGGCTCAAATTCAAGTGAACTCCACAGCAGATCTGATCCACCACCAGTTCCCCAGACCCACTGCCTAAGGGATATCAAGCAAGTTCAAAATTGTAACATGTTCTGTCACAGTTTCCACAAAATAAGGCTTTCAAAACTGAAGGGAATAGTTTTGAAACTGTTGTCAAAACTTAGATCTGCAAATCCACAGCCCACATAACACAGGTGAGTCTAAAAATCAGATTTTTTGATTTAACTGCTACTAAATTCAAGGTCATCTACATCCAGGTCTGAGGTGACACTGTCATCTTCTATAGAAGAAACATTTCCCTCCCACACGGAGCAAAACATGACAACGATGGCTCCTCAATTACCACTCTCAAGTTTAAAACAAGCAATCCACCAGAATAACACAACTGTGACTTTAGATATAAATAAAAACACAAATGGAAAGCACACTTACTTGCCTAACATTACAATTTTCAACTAAATACACTTAAATAAATTTGGGTGCTCATATCCTTTGTGTCATCTAAGCCAGCCAATAGCTGTCAATTCAACTGGAGGAAGTTGATGAATCTGACAGTACCGTTTTCATTAGCAAAGTTACTTCGCTACCAGTATCAGAGCATCCTTGTTGTATCACACCAAGTCCAATTAGACATTTTGGAGGGGGATGTATTTTGATTTCACCACCACCACAACTCTTGTTGTGAGCTAGACACAACTACATGATTTCACAAAATTGCAGGAAGGAAATGCATAATATATATGAGAACACATAGACAGTATTGCCCAGACATTCTGTATTCTTCACTCTAATTAGCTTCTTTGGAGCAGATTGCTTTCAATAAGCTCAAGAAAATTGAGTTTGATTCACTTGAGACAATCTGGGTTCAGTTGTTAACCTTTTAGCCTTTAAACAAGGAAGCTTCTTTAAAAACGTACAACATTAACAAGTACACTTGTCAATAGAAACCAGGGTAGCATCAAGATGTGACATTTATTTATTTATCTTTAAGTACCAAAACAACTCGAGAGGAAAAGCACTACACATTTTTGCCACTGATTGTAAGAGAGTCAGTTAGAATCTACCTGAATAAGACTGGAGCAGAGATACCAAGTGCTAATGTGCTTCAGCGGTTCCTGAATTTTGATAGAATCAACAATGCTATTAAACAAGCGCAGATTTATCCCCAGGCCCCAGGGATGTTGCTGGCCAGCACTGGGGTAGAGAGGGAGGGAGGTAAGACAGACAGGCATCCCATCCTCATGCCAGCTGGTGTGATTAGGGCTGGTCAGCCTGCCCATTCCTGCCGAGGCTGCATCTGTTCCGGAGAGCAGTTGCGTTAACACAGAGAGTCATATTCCCGCTTAACAACTCCAAGCTCCTTTCTAGTTGAGGTGAGCCAAGTCCTGATAATTCTCAGGCATCTTCTGTTGCCTCAAATGACACTAGAAACAGGGAAAATATACCTGTCCCAGAGGTCAGCAGACTGAGATCATCAAGCAGAACCATATAGAATTTAATGAATTCCTCTAACAGTTTCAGAATTGTGTTTCTATTTTCGTTTTGAATCAACTTTTCCATTATAACACAGAAAAAAAGCAAATGGGAAATCAAAAAGTTCTGCTGATTCAGATGCAGTTAGGTGGTTTTAAATTTCCCTTTGGGGAACTCTGATCTTATACTTCCATAGTATCAGTTCAAAATAAAGGTATCAAAAGAATCAAAACATTTTCAAAATAATATTTGAATCTTAATGCAGAGAACTGTATGAAAGATATTTAAGCTACATCAAGAAAACAACTACCTGACACTGCTAAGATTGATTTTATTCCATACTTTGCAGTTTTCATCCAATGCAATTAAAATGACATATTTTTCTTTTCTATGCTCAAAGATCTTAGCCTTTTTAGTCTCCCAGGGTCCACACAGGGTATAACAGTCTATTAAAAATCAATGTTATGGTCATCTATTAGTCAGCTAATAACAGGCACAAGCAATTATCCAAGGGAAGGTATGTAGCTCATAAAGGGGAAAGTAAAACCCTGTCTCTGATTAGATGGTAACAACCTGCAAAAATACTATTTTACAGATACTTGGGGGAAGGGGACGAAAGGGAGAGCTTTACTACAAAAAAATTACTAAGTACTTTAGTATTGCTTATAGAAGAAAAGCCATTATCTGTGTTACTTTTACATACGGAGATTAAAGAAATTTGGAAGGAAGATGCCTCCACTACTTTTCTTATTAAACAATTACTCACAACTCTGGTTTTGGAACTGTGCAGTGAAAGAATTCACTTCATTAATCCAGTAGGAAACTAACCCAATCAATGCAAAGACCATCTTTCTTCTGGGGTAGTCAGTTCAATTAGTTTATGTCAAGGTCATACAAGAGCTAGAGCTGATGCAAGGAGCACACAAGACCACGCAGCCCAAAAGAGGGGAAGGGTGGAAAAGGCAAAAAGAAGGATCAGTCTGCCCCCCAACTTCAGTGGCCCCAACCCCCTGCATTATCTCAGCTATAGTGTCTAACCACCCCTGCAAGTTCATGCTCAGCTAGCACAGAGAAGGATGGTTTCATCTCTAAAAGACTTAATACCTAGGACAAATTGTGCAGTCCAACCACCAACTCAGGTGCTGTCAGAACCAGAAAATAGTATTTGACAAAAGAATAATTGCTGAAGGTCCTATTGTGAAGATCAAGACAGCCCTGTAATTCCTGTCAATCGTTGTCCCCTGGATGTGATACAATTGCATGGCAAGTCAGGTGAGGAGAATTAAGAAATTTTTTTCAATTTGGTAAATGAGCTGTTTGTCTAATGGAAATCCATAAGCACCCTGGAATAAAGTTTCAACAGTTACTTACGTTAAGTGCCATGTTTTCCTCGTACTTTGTGGGATTTAGCGAGCCCATTCTTTAGGCATGAGGAAATAGCTCACCTTGACATATGAGTAAGAAGGTACCACACAACAGTAGAAGCAGGAGACAAAATGAAGGCAAGTCATTTACAAGTGATTTAAACGGATTAGGAGCACTAGACTGCTACTTTCATGTAATTACTGAAACAGACCTCTCAATCAAGAGCTGTGACATGAGTCACTTAATCAGCACATAATCTGAAAAGCAAGGAGAGGGGTTTGCAGCAAAACAGTCCCTCAAAGTAGCAGTGATCTAGCCAGCTCTGGAAAGGATGCAGATGCACAGCTTTAAACAGCGGAGGAGGATGTACTTTGCCTGGTTTCTATGCTGGAAATCTTTTCAATCCTTTTAGTACATTATCTTGATCCTTTTTCGAAATACACCAGTGAGGGGAAGGGAAGAGAAGGCTCCTCATAACTGACGGCTTGCTAACAGTGAAGTAATAGGCAGTAACAGGTACCAAAGATAAAAGATTCTTTGGGAAGGAGAAAGGAAGAGGATTTATGCTTTGTTTGAGAAGCAGTAGGGTGGGGTTGGAGCTGGGGTGGGTTGTGTTGCTTTAGGTTTTTTCCTTTTTTAAAAGGCCTGGTTTTGGTGGTGTTAAGAATGTTTCCTTCCTCCAGACAGTAATTTGACAACTAGAAGCACCATCTCTGTATTCCTGTCCAATTTGAAAAGCATCCACATTTCAATAAACATAGGAAGGTAGATTCTTTAATAATCTATCCAAAGCACAAATTAAGAAAAGAAAAAGAGCCTTGAAATTACTTTAGAAAGCAGAAAGTTTTAGCTACACAGAAATAAGGAAATAAAAATTAAGGCCTCATTAACTCAGTGTTTGACAATAACTATTCTCTTTGGCACATCATGTGCATTCCTACATAAAATACCTGTTTCCAGAGTAATCTAGAAAAAAAATAGTAAGTAGGTGAATTGCTATTACGATGAGATATTTAACTCTCTCTCCTGGCTTCTACATACCTGAAGTACGAAACTTTCATCCTGCATTAACACGAGTTTAATATTGTGTAAGTGTCGAAGAACACTGCTGTGAATGAACCTTGGGGTAGATGTCAAAGACCTTGATTCCACCGTGCAGAGCACACTCTCAAGATAGGTGGAGCTTTAAATGTATGAAAAGTGTTTAGGTCTTTGATACACACTTATCTGTGGCAGTGAGAGATCCTAGCAACAGTTAGCTATCACCATAGGGAAAGGCTGCCACCCGCCCTGCATAGTCAGCAGGAAGGAACTTCTCCCACTTGAGTACAAAATCCAATGGCTTGGAGCAAGGCTGCCAGACTCCGTGTTGAACAGCCTGAGGGCCACGGACACATTTTGTCTTCCCAGGAAGGTTGGACACCTGGGAGAGGTAACTTCAACTCCTGCCACCTTGGAGGAAGACACACGCTTATTTTACCTTGAAATGGGGATGGGTTAACCAAAAATAATATTGTATAAAAAAATGTTCTGCTTTGAGACAGAGTCAAGAGTGATTTATTGGGGAACAGCAGAGTTTTGAGTAGCTTAAAACTCAACCACAGATTACAGAAGACATTCTGGGCAAAATTTAGCCTGCCATTTTTGAAAAGTAATGTTACTAATTTTTTTAAAGCATCCTTCCAGAGTTAAGTGGTTGTCATGTTAGGTCTGCAGGCAGCTTGAGAACAATAGTCACCCAGTCCTCCTCACCCCCAAGGCACTGGTAAATTCTGAACCTTGACAAAACTTTCACTTAAACTCTGGTCTACAACAGAAAGTTACATGGCCACATACATAGGCCAGCCGGTGTTGAACACCATTTGGCATTCAGAGTATCACTCTATACCAACTGCAATGACTACTAAAAATTAAAATCCACCCAGAAGAGGAACATAAGTTTGAACACAAACAAAGTGGAAATACACCTCTTTATCAAGCACCAGAAAGCACATTACTAAAATGTAAACATCCTCCTTCTCCAAAGGGGATAAATGTTTAGCAAGCCCTCAGAATCCCTGTGTTTACTTCCAAAACCCAGGATAGAATTTTCCAGCACAGACTGACAGTTTGGAGCAGCCAAGTAATATGAAGTATCGATAATTTATATTGATTTGTTTTTCTTTTGGCACAAAAGCTACACCTGTATGGACATTATGATGATTTAGGCCTCACTTAAATCCAGGAAAAGCTCATCCCTGTAGGTAACTTCACTGAAACTCAAAATGCTCATACTGCTCATAGACTGCAGTCTATGGAGTTGAACATGAAATGCCTTCTCAGAAGTTAACATGGAATTTTGAGCTGTTCCTTCCACTCTCACAGTACTGTAGGAACCAGAGGAAGAATTAGTGGAAAACTGGTGGAATGAGGAATCCAATGGAAGTCACCATGTAGCACTGTGACACAGGTTTACAAGACCACTTCTCTAGCATCTGAGTGCTGCTTTGGCAATAAAGCAGTGCTACTGTCCTGGTATGTGATGTTATTTCTTCAGAGAGTGGTGTGGCAAGCAGAAGTAATTCTCCTTCCCACTTTAATTTCCCTAGCGGGGATCAACTTTGCAGGTAAAGTTTTTCATTAAAATCCTGTGGCTCAATTTCCTGCAATATCTATGTATACCTTAACCTTATTTCCAAGAAGAGAGTGAAAATCTGGTTCGGGCTTTTCTTATTCATTTAGACTCAAACACTAAAATAAACTAGTGAATAGCATCATTTAGGACAATCCTGACAACCAAGCATCGGTGAACTGCCTGGCTGCCAGATGCAGGATTCAGGCTTAATCCAGGAATGGAACAGGTTTCATTGACAAAAATGAAATTATTGTTGGGTGATGCTCCCCATTTTTCAAGAGCAGTTCACTGACCTGCACTAACGCCATGGGTTTTGTTGTCCAATCCATTAAGCAAGATCCAGAAAAAAGCTCTTGATTATTTCTGACCCTGAAATTCCCAGCAGGGAGCAAGTGACAGAATAGGAGACAATTAATCCCAGCAGACACAGAAAGGGGTAGGTTTCTGTAGGTAAAAGAGAAGTTCTGAGAGAAGAAAAAAACCTGTTAGCCCAAATTTATGATCTTTCGAGAAGGCACCCAAGAACCACCTAAGGATAGAAAGCCTTTGTAAACTGCCATAGACTGGATTGTGCATAACACATTCAGCTATGAATAAGCATCTCCTTCCAAATGCAAATACAATTCTTTCCTTCAAGGACAAATACCAAACAGAAAATAAGCATGTCTGCGTAAGAGTTGGACTCGTTTACCAAACTAACCCATTTGACTTCTGTCATAGGAAATAACTTCCAGTTCTTTCAGTGGCAGCAATCAGCACTGCCTGTTTCAATTAATCTGAAGCTAAATCAAATTGGAAACAGTGTCACTGGTGTGACGACTGACAGCTGATAACTTTTGTATTCCTCTGATATTCCACAGTGGAAACTAGATACAAAAAAGCAGAAGTTTCCTTTATCCTTGTGGGTTTGTTTGGGTTTTTTTTAACATCTATTGTAGAGAAACTTTTTCAAAAATGAATTCTTTGAATAGGATTATATTAATCACCTAAGAATAATCATTTAAACGTCATTCACAGGAACCAGAATAATGTCACACAGAACTAGACAAAGTGAAAACATTATTTGAAATCCAAACACATCAGAAAAGTCATTAAAGGAAAAACATTTCCTAGCAAAATCACAATTTTTATTAAAGGCATAAAAATAGAGAGGTGCATGGCATCAAATATTGTATCTTCTACAGGTCATTTATCACATAGCACTTCAAATGAGAAGATAAATGACAAGTGAGATTTAAGGAGCAATACCTTGAAGAAGCAGGTATGTCCTTAAAAGTTTATCCTGTCTTGTAGGAGTTTATCTCTAATGGGATTCAGGATGGTAGGAATAGAGGGTACGTCTGAAAATTTTTCAAAGCAGAAGATTTTATGTGCATTTTTATATCAATATTTGTGTTCAAGCATACCTCTATTTACTTTCTGACTTAACCAAGACAAAGAGTATTCATGCCATTCAATGAAACACAATTTTTTGAGGCTCTTAAAAGAACAATAATGAGTATCTTCTTCATTAACATATAAGACTTTTTAGAAAGAAAGAAAAGTCCCTAAAGAATAAGAGTGACTTTATTATCATGCCACCTTATTACTATGGGTGCAGATCCATTTAGAGTTGAACAAAGCAAATTAAGGATGACAGTTTAAATTGATTTGGAATATCAGTGAAAAAGAAATTATTGCAGTTCAAGACAGTATTAATTTATCTTACTGTTAGCTAAATTTTTGGTGAAGTAAAGTAAATAGTTTATGATGTTTGAGACATGCTGTAGAATTTCTCTGCTTCTCAGACAAGGGATAAACAACAGCAGACAGGTGAAATTGCACATCTGCAACTTGTCTTTTCTCTACTGTATTTTAAGGAATGGGTATACACTGGATTGAAATAAGCTCTCCACATTAAAAAGGAATATTCTTCCACCTTTTTGCACCGATTTCAACCCCAAATATCATAGTAGCCATGTAAGTATTTGGACGTCTGGCAATGCAAGACATAACCCTTGCCCCAGGGACCTTTCTGATCACAAAACAGCAATCAGCAAAGGACTTTAAAAGTTGTTGCTTTGTTTTAAGGGACCAGAGACATTTTTCTGAACTAACATCTGAAAGACGTAAAAGTCTTTAATCACGTTGGCAAGTGCCTACGTAATGAAGAGTCCTTTCAAAGGGGGAGAAGGGAGCTCTGCTAAGACAAGGTGCTGCTCAGTTTGAGTAACAACAGCAAAGCTCCATTTTGTGGTAAGAGAGAAGAGAAGTTCTCTCATGACAATCTCTAGGACTCAAGCTTTTTCTGGCACTATTAATTAGGCTTAAACTCATGTTCTCATATGGTACACCGCAAAAAGAAATACAACCCCTGGAAAGAAAGAGACACCTCGGTAAAGCCCCTTTAAGAATCCTCGTTGGAGTAATTTTCCCTGTTGCCCTCCACCCTCTCAAAAAGAAAATCTATTTATCATAACATAGTGAATTTAATAAAAGAAAAATCCACCAGGATAACTGAAGTGATGGGTTCCTGCCCATAAGTTGGGGAAGCTGTTGCCAATTTCAGTCTGGTAAGAGGCTTCCAGGCAGGTAGCCATAGGACTACAGCTGGTTTGAGGGCAGATACACATATTCAACACCAACAGAGCACAGACAGCCAAGGCGTTTAGCCTCCAAGACAACTGAGCCTCCATTTTTATCCCCGGTTTTGCCTGCAGAGAGGAAATATAGACAGGACCATCCTCCAGACTGGCAACCAACAGTGCAAAACATTTCATTTAGGGTTCATTTGAAACTGAGTTCATGAAGCATTCATTTTTATTTTTTTTTCCCACAAAAGATTCCAAGTTTTACTTTGGAGCTAGAAAAATACCATGGAAAGTTTCAGAGAAGAGTCATGAAAATGATTTTGAAAATATTTGACCAACTGAATAAAAACAAAATAAAGAAATGAGTCTATTCAATTGAGAAGAGCATGAAGTCATGACAACTTCTAGCTGCCTGCAAGACAACACAGAAACTTACAGTGGGAGGATCTCAATCCAACAGATAGCAAGATCCAAAAGCCAGAAACGGAGCCAAAACCATTTTAGACAAGGAACGGAGCCCAAATGTTAAGTGAGAATCATTTGCCTTTGGGATAGTTTACTAAAGTTTATGAACGCTTTAAACCAAACCATCCTGGAAATTTTTAAGCCACACATCACTGCTAGCCTCAAAAAGCTCCCTCCAGTCCATCTGGTGTATAATTCCTAGGCTTTATAGGAACCACTCCTGATTATCTCACCCTTCTGTCTTGCCTGTCAAACTGTGGGATGTAGTGTGTAAACAGATAGACTTCAGGACTTCTCTTGAACCTAGTAGAGGTTTTCTTTTATCATGATAAATAAAGTTAAACTAAGCAAAACACCATCAAAAAGCCTCATCAAAATCATAACTTAATAGTAGTTGGATTATTGGATAGAGAATGTATTTGTATATGTATATGTCTCTAAGTAAATCTTATTTTTGAACAAGTTATCTATTGTAAAAGGCTACAATATTCCTACAAACTCTGACGGGAGATCTATGCCTGTGGACACCATCACCATCATTGACACAAGGGTCCAGTCATGCATTTCAGGTTATGATAGCAGGGCTTCTCATTTTGCCTAAACTCAACGTGACTGTACACCACTCCTCCTTTTAGCACTGGGTTATTGTGTTTTGATTGTTATTGTGTTTTGATTGTTGTGTATTTCTATACCCACTGCTGTCTGCTACTATTTTCCCCTCCCCTGCTTCTGGTAAAGGACTGAGACAATACGCATTCAGTGACAAAGAACTGAAAATTATCTGTCTTCAAAACAGTATTCGTGACATTTTCTCTGGCATGTTGCAATGCCAAAGAAAAGCACACTGTTCTGGTAAATACAGAAGGAAAGGATATTTTTTTTTTTTCCTCTTCCAGTTTTGAATTTTCACCTCAGGCAGTGCTCTGGTATTTGCATTTAGCGTAAGGCACCAGCAATTAACCTGAACGAAGATACTTTCCCTCTGGTAGCAGAGAAGGTAAGAATAGCTTCATGTCAATGGAACCAAACATTTGGAGAACAGCTTTTAATCAAGATCGATACCTATAATGAGAAAAGGGCTTAAAAACTAGCAAAGCAATAATGCACATATTAGCTTTTTGACTGAACATGCTGATAACCTCAGAAAAAACAATTACACCAGTCCACCTGTAACATAATGGGACTGCCACCCTCCCAGGGGGTTTGATTCAATCAGTCCCAAATCTTCACAAAGGCTGACACCAAAATACTTGTGTACCCCCAGCTACCTCACTGCTCTTTTCACCGGTGCCCTTCAGCAGAGGCTTAGCCTCAAAAACACTGCTGAAAACGTTTCTCCCTCCTATTTTAAGGTACAGTTGACTTCTCTAAACAATATGCTGTTATGCTAACCATTTATTTTTGTAGGCAAGAGAATAACTTTTTAATGTATAAATCCAGCCCAATAATCCTACTGGGAAGGTTTTTAATAAAACATGAAATTTCAGAGGAAGAGAAAGCAGTAGCATGAATGGCCTGTCCCTATTCCTACTACAGTACTTGTTTTCAGTATCTGAGGTAGGAAATATTTAATGCCCTTTGGGTTTTATAATTTATTTTACAATTTCCTACTAATGAGTATCAAGGAATGTGGCTATGTCAAGATACAGTGCTAATTAACAGGGCTACTTAAACAGCCAAAATTTCTACAGTTTGAAATCTCTCTTGGCTCAAACTGGGGATAAAGGAAACTGCACAATTTTTCATGGCCAATCTATCCTTTTGAGTTTCATGCCATGGAAACATGCAAAGGGAAACAAGGTGTTTCAACAATCTGCTGCCAAAAATTTTCCATGAAATGTCATTTCCCAGGAAATGTTTTCATTTTCTGAAGGGAAAACATTCAGCTGGGAAATATGCAACTAGCTCTATTAAATACCATGAAAATCATTACAGTTTTATTAATTTCTGTCTGTGGCAGTTTGCTAATCAGCACCAAAGACACATACTCTGGGTGGCTCAGCACTGACAACAAACCACAACAGTATGACATCAGACAACCACATAGGGACTGAGAGGTTGGAGATGGGGCATAGATCACAATCCAAGCTCCCCTTTCTTCTCCATAGTCATGTGCTTCAACTCCTTCCCTTCTCCCATACTTTATTTTCCCATAGGCAGCATGGAGTTATACCAGTACTTCAGCCTGGAGAAAAGGAGGCTGAGGGGAGACCTTCTGGCTCTCTCCAACTCCCTGAAAGGAGGGTGTAGCCAGGGGGGGTCGGTCTCTTCTCCCAAGGAACAGGCCATGGGACAAGAGGAAATGGCCTCAGTTGTGCCAGGGGAGGTTCAGATTGGAGATTAGGAAAAAATGTTTCCACAGAAAGGGTTCTTAAGCCTTGGCCTGGGCTGCCCAGGGCAGTGGTTGAGGCCCCATCCCTGGAGGGATTGAAAAGCCGGGTTGCCCTAATGCTTAGAGACATGGTTTAGTGATGGTTTTTACCAGAGTTCGTTTGATGGTTGGACTAGATGATCTTAAAGGCATCTTCCAACCTGGATAATTCTATGATCCCATTTCTGTGTTTAAACTGGACTTTCCTCTCCATACACACACACTATATCTGAGCGGTTGCTTCTTAGAGCTGAACTATACCTCTCTTGGTAGGTCTGTCACGTGAAGCACCGAGGCTAACATTCATGTGAGCAAAAGGCACGTACAGGGAAGCCTTACACGTTAATACAGTTATTTTCTAGCTCAAAGGCAATTTGTTTGGAATCAAGCAAGCAGTTTTCAAGGAGTAAATGTTTCATCCTGGCAACATCCCTGTAATAAATCCCATTTCCACAAGAACTTTGGAAGTTTAAGGATGCAATGAGTACATCGGAAAACTTCATCCAGCTCAGTTGAGCTTTGTACAGGCAGCAGATATCCCAACAGCTCCCACATCCTCAAACCCTCAGGAGAGGCAGCAATAGCAGCTCTGCATATTCAGATTTCATGGGGAGCAGGCGTTAGAGGGATCTGACTCAGACTGTTCAGGGCCAGAACAGAGATGTGCAAGACTGTCCTCAGCACCATGCTGTAGCTCAGCACTGCTCAATTCAGTATCTGTATAGTGGTCAAGGGGCTTAAACTGGGTTTTTGACATCACAAAAGATCCCCTTCCTGCCACCTCGGTCAGCAGTGTGACTGGGTACTGAAGTTACTGAAGTCAATAACAAACAGTAGTAGTTTCTCAGGTTCCTGCCACTGTTCCACAGTTTCTGCTCAGAAACTGCAAACCAGATGAATAAAGCAGAAAGCATCACTGGAGATCAGTGATCTGAACAGATACCAGCATTTTCTCTTGAAAATATGCTTGTAATAATTTAATTTTTAGAGAAGCACATACTTATACAGGATGCTTCATGACTGTCTAGTTAGCCAGCCAACTAAAGAACCTTATTAGACCTGATATAATACACTTTAATACAGAATTCAACTAGTTACCAGTACAACAATACTACATTTGGTTTCACAAGAAATACCTTTCAAATGTCAAAAGTATCTAATATTCTCTACGTCTTTAGAAGATGTAAGAGAGTTCTGCTTACAGCCAGAGGTCTAAACAGTTCATCAAGTTTATTACTATAAACTGTGTAACAGCAGTTATATAACAAGTTTAATTTTTCATCTCAAGCTCTATATGAATTTCACTGAAAGGGGCAAAGAAATAGCACAAGTTCAAAAAGAGAGATGAAGTTGGGTTCTGTTGACTTCTCAGTATTTATTGCACGAAGAGGTAAATATTGACAAAGATTAAGACAGATTAGAAAAGGGTTAGCAAGTCAATATGTGCCTTGAAGGAAGAGAACACTTGATATTTATTAAAGTCAGGGTAAATTATCCAGAGAAGATTTCGCTTTGCTATTTGTGAGGCAAAGAGAGTGCTGGCTTATGAAGGACCATTCGTTGCTATCTAGCTGTTCATTTGCCTTTCACCAGTGTTTTTCCATGCTTTGAAAAAAACCAAATATTGTCCTTCTGGATACTTAGTGAACATTAGCTCCTACTTGCCTCTGAGCCAAACAGCATGTGTTGCCATGTCTGTGATAGCAACATTGCCAGTAAAAAAACAAATACTGAGGAAGTTCTTCGTATTTAAGCACGTATTAAGGCCCATCCATAACTGACAAAGCATTTTGGCACATCTACATGCAAGAATAATATTTTCATTCTTTGCTGAAAGAGGATTTATTATTTATCATTCTAATCTGGGAGACAAGTCAATAATGAAAATGATGGTATTGTAGGAAAAAAAAAAAACATGTTTCTCTCCGTTTTCTTCAACCAAGGTCTTCCAAGTACTAGATTCACTTTCATGCCTAAGTTTATTAGCAATATCAATTCTTCAGTTTGAAACAATTTTTTTTTATCCTTTAACAATTTAAAGGAGTATTATGAAGCATCATGTATTACCAGTAATAGTAAAAACCCAGACCCAAAAGTATGGGTTTCACGTATGCTTTGCATTTGGTTTCCAGCTTTAATACCACACTGCAAACGCGAATAAAAACAGGAAAGCTGAATTTATGAACACTTGCATGTTTGGCAGTGTCTTTCTCTACTGCTTAAGTAATTTCACATGTATTTGAGGTGACTACAAAATAAGGTAGCTAGCTACATAGTGGATACTCAAAGATTTCAAGATATCTTGTCCCCAGGATACTGCTACATGAAGCAAATTAGTCTAATTAACAGATATAACGTTCAGATCTATATTCATGAAACCCAAGATGTACATTAAAATTATGTCCCTGGTGTTCAAATAGAACTAAAAGGAAGATAACACCAATGTTTGACCTACAGAATCACAGAATGATATGTGGTTGCAAGGGACCTCTGGAGATCATCTAGTCCAACCCCCAAAAACCATTGGTTTCTGCTCAACATTGTCTATAGTTTTTGGCCAAGAACAACATTCACTATGGGGTGACAGCAGCAGCTCTTAGACAGGATTCTTGAGCCTTTCCTGAGGAACATCACAGCAGTAACACAATGCTGTAAAGTGGAACGATGAGTTTCTAGTAAAGAAAAGCTTATAGCCTCAAGTTTAAACAGCTTAGCTGCTGCTTAATAGTAAACAAAGAGCAACAGCTATCTATTTAAAAATAAAATAAGCAAAATATAACAAAGTCTTTTCCCAACTAGAAGTCTAACCTGCAAAATAAAAAGTTTAAGGCTCCTTTTTAATTTTTTGTGTGTGCATTATCTCCAGAATAGACCCCACACACGTGTTCAGAATTCCAATACGTGTGGGTGAGATACAAGCAATCTTCCTGTACTGCCCATTTTTTTTTTTTTTTTTGGGGGGGGGGGGGGGGGGGGGGGGCGGGGCAGAAAAGACAGCTCTGCTCTCCCAGAATGGAATGGCTAACTTCTTGTACCTGTGTTGGGGTTTTTTGTTTTGTTTTATGAAAACTGATTGTTAACCTGTCCTTATTTCTTCTAACCAGATGTCTGGTTTTCTCTGGCTCTTCTCTTCAACTGACTGGTTTGGCCTAGGTTTCCCAGTGACTGAGAACTGAAGAGAAGAGCACTCTTACCAAGCATCTTCTCTACATAGATGGAATGATATGACATCCTGAAGATGCAAAAAAGATAGTAAACACTGCAAAAATACAGTTCCTTTTAAATATGTAATTGTACACAACCCTAACTTGCTTATTCCTTTAGAAATAATGTTTGAGCATATATTGATACATCCAAATGAAACACCACACTCATCAGCCTCACAATATATCTTTTTTATCTTCCTTTCCCCAAGCTGTAAGGCCCAAGGAGGACTTCCAGGACAGCATTTGAAGTTTGCATTTCAAAAGTGATTTAACTACAGATCAGCAGAACCCTGTGTTCAGAGTTATATTAAATATCAAATTATCAGAGACTGTGCCTATATCTTTGACACTGTATTTTCAAAGTATCTTATCGTATCAATGTACTATATATATTCATATATCTGTGGTGGTTACCTAACCAATTTCAATCTGCTTCAATCTGAGTTTCTTTGAAACTGTATTCATCCTGTAAAGTAACATGGCTCCTTACTGATAAGTATATGGAAGAACTGTCACTTAAAATAGTCGCTTGCCATTAAAAAAGCTTTTACTGCAGTTAATCCAAGTCCTTATTATATCCTTGGAGTTGCCTACAAAATACTGCTCAAGAACAAAATGAAGAGCTCACACTGAAGCATCCTAGATGAAAATTTCAGCATGTGTTCCAAAAGCAGCAAATGAAGCAAGTGCTGCCTGAAGAAGCTTTTTCAGAAACATGTATTCAGACTGCTCAATGAATTTGCTCTTACCACAGTCATATCACATTTGAAATTGGTAAAATAGCTCTACAAAACCATCATGCATGTTGAAACAAACAAGAGCTCATTGAAGTTATAGAAATTCAGCTAACAAAGAGCGGGCAGAGAAGTTACAAGCTCTGCTGGTATCAGCAGAGGTCCATCTGTAATAACCCCCCTTGTCCATCATCCCAGCAGTGATATGTACTTCCTCCTTCCTTTATAGGCACCACTGATCCATCCACACCACCCCAACATGCTGCATACCCCATTTTATCCTCCATGCAGTCTTCCCTGCTTGTACAGTCCTGCTTTGGCAACAGTCCTACCTACCTCGGGCAACACAACTGCCAGTTCCCAGTTTCTCTGGTCTCCGTTCAACCACCAAACCACAGGCCAAGCTGTAAGGCCTGAGCTGCTTCCAACATATTTCCTTTTCCTTGTTGCTCTCTGCCTGAGCCCTGCATATTGAAGAGGCAGCTAACAGTTAGCCATCAGCAATCAGCTGTGCACCACCTGTTCCTCTAATCTCCAAACCCCCTTCCCTGGATTAAGAAGAAATTTGATGCACCCACAACCAAGTCAGGGACGGAAAGGCTGCTGGAGATATCACATGGCATAAAATGAAACCACCACAGTTCAGGCAGGCAGGCAACCAGGCCTGGTAAAACTTCAAGTTTTTAACTTCAGATAACTGTCCACTCTATGCCAGAGACTCCCTGAAACATCAAGCAAAATGTGCAGAATGAGTTGGGACTTCAGCATCCCAGGTGGGTGTAGATTAACCACCTGAGCTCACACTCCGCTAAAATAGGATACAGCCATAGTCAGCAACAGGGTTTAATTCCATTAAGTAATTATTTCACCTGTGGTCTACTGTATTAACTCTGATAGAGTGTTATAAAACAAAGTCATTACTGATGCCTTAGAGGTGAATGTCTACAAAGTGAATGGCAGCTATAAATCCATCAGTATCTAATTGTTGCAGTCTATATGCCAGTGTATTTTTTGCCCTGTCTTCTCCTTCTGTCAGGTTTCCTTCTTTTCCTCAGTCAAAGATTTACTTTTCCCAATAATTAAATTAAATTAGATAAATTTGAGCCTAACTGAAACTAATTTCGTATAATATCCCAAACCATTTGCATAAGGCTTCCAAAAATCTCCAAGCTATTTCTCTAGGCAGTGGGGTAGCTAATTATCTACCTCTCCAAGCAGCCTTCAAGGCATCACAGATCATATGTTTAGAAGACGGAACAATTTCATTCCTTCGCAAAAAAAAAAGTGCCCATTACAGCCCTAATGTATCATGAAAATTCTATGTGTCCACAGAGATTAAATAATTCACCCTCCATGGAACATACTTGATCATATAATAACAGGCAGACATGATCATTATGCCCTGAATATCATCATTTAGGAAATCAATTCCTGAACTTCTGGGATATGCAAATCCAATTGATTCTTGAACTGTGGTGCTCTCAAAACGAACTGAAACTTTTGTTAGCATACAAATAGTCACCATCCCTTTAGGCTGGGCCAGTTTATCTAGCATCCTCTCACACATACAACTGACTCCATCTCAGCCCACTAAGATAGCTTTTTCCACACCCAGTTGGTTTACAAAAGATAAACTACATTACAGAAGTATTATGATTACGACCATTGTTCAAGAAAGAGTAAAGGATTAGAAAGAAAGAAGTTAGCATGAAATTATTCACAGGTAGTGTCTCCACACATTCTTAGAACAGAGGGTTAGCTCTTCAACAAAAAGCAGTCCCTCTGCGACACAGCAAACGTCTGACTGGGGCTGACTCACAACTGGCTGTCTCAAACCGCGGATGGGCTGAGATCTTGTCTTAACATTTATAAGCATCCTGGTAGAGCTCACCAAGATGCAAAACATCCTGATTTCTCACAACTCTTCCACAGTGGCAAATTTCAACTCCTCATCAATGGAATTAAAGTGGTATGTTACTAAGGTAAGGCAAGCACACACACCAGCCAGTACTGTACACAGATTCATTTTTTTTCAAGCATCCAAATATAAAGCTATTAATACCCCAGTCTAAGAATACAGTTTGTATTTTACTTGAAAATTAAGTTTTCTTTAACCTCCAGGTGAGAAATTCTGTTTCCAGAATCCACATTCAAGCAAAACTCCTTTTGAAATTAACATAATCTGAGTGTAATCAAACAACTCTCATTCCAGAGGTGGCCAAGGATTGTGGGCTCAGGTCCACACCCCTCCAAAGCTTACCTACACTTGGAGCAGGGGCAGGCAGTGGAGTAAGGGACAGTCACAACTCGGCATCTGATGTACCAGAGAATGCTACACTTCAGCATACACCAGCTGAGCAGGATTAACTCAAATGCACCTGCTGACATGTTTTAAAATAATGCCCTTCTTGAAAATAAGGAGAGCATTCACTCTCAACATTCCTTCCCTTCAGTGCTGAAGGCACCCCAAGACACAGAGCTTCAGCAGAAACCTATCATAATGTGAGAGACATGAGGGATTCACATCACCGAGTCACAGTGCCAATTTCTGTCCGAGCCTATCTTTGGGAAGAACTTAAACCACAAACGATTCACCAAGGAACATCTACCACATTAAATCTATAACCAGAGCAAAAACATTTTGAGTTCCCTAGAGGGCTCAGTTATAACCCCTCAATTATCTTACAATCCCATCTCATGTCCCATCTGTCTAAGCGACTTACTGGGGCTGGCAAAAGTCAACAGAAAACTCTCTGATGCTATGCTGAACTCTCTTCCCTTAGTGTTCCATTAGCCACGGCATCTGAAATACAAATCTGAAGAGTAATGGCTTCTAGAGACCCAAACTTAGTCTATTGCAGGGGAAAAGAACAGTATAAATTATTTTTCTCTAGTTCTGAAACCCTTGGTGCCTTTGCACCCAAGTGCACCAAACCCTCTGCACCCTTGAGGGTGCACCCTGAACAACAAACTGAACCTCCAATTGAAAAAAAACACCTAATGACTGGAGCAGGCTTTAGAAAAAAAACAGTATTAATTAAAATATACATGCACATCTAGATTTCTTTGAACTACTTTGATCTGGAAAGTAGGTTGTGTGGCTCTTATTGTCAAGCTTTTTAATGAGGTTTCTAATAGTTCACAAAAATAGCAGAAACTACAAATACAAAATATACTTGTAACTCTTAGTCTATTCAGTACTAATATATTCCAATTTATATATAAGATACTGATTTAATAAACTTCAGAACAATGCAATACTTATTAGTCTGATCACACGTCCAGGAATTATCTAGAATAAAAATAGCTCAAATGTCATAAATAAGCAATAAAGTGGGTGACAGATAATCACTACAGCAAAGTCCATATACAAAGAAAATTAAGTAAAAAGATAAGACATGAAGAAAATTGTAGCTATATCATGCACCTGTGTCTTTATGTGTATATTGAAAACAATAGGCTCAAACACCAATTTGATTGACAGAGGAAAATTAGAATATGAGAGTGATCATAAAAAGATATATCTTACATCAGGAGATAAGGAAACATTTAGAATATCAGATTTCAGGTAGTAAGTTGCCAAGCAGAAAGCTTATTTAGAAACAGTAGAATAAAGGTAGTAATTAAAATAACATTTGAAAGTATATTTTCTGAACTATTGTAACAAAAAAAAAAGCATAATTTACTTCCACTGAATATTTTTTGCAATGCAGATGTCAGATTCGTGCCACACTGAATTTATTCACTATCTTTTTTTTTTTAAACCTAGACTTATACATTTTCCATGAAGATAAGTTATTTAAATACCACCCCAAGATACAAAGTTGGCTCTGTGACTGCAAAGACATTTTTTAAGTGTGAAATAATTCATTAACATATTCATGAGGGAGTAAAATAACTGCAAATTTCAGGTGAAACACTAGCATAAGTATCACCAGAGCTAAAATGTAACAAAAGGTGCTAAATCCTGTGAATGTGATTGCTATAGCATCACAGACTTCTACCAAAACAGGCAAGAGTTCATACAAGTCCCCAGGAGCTTTACAACAAAAAGAAGAAATCTGGTTTTAGTAAGGAAGCTGGCCCAAAAAAGCCACCATAAGGGCAAAGAACTGAGGAAGACATAAGGAAAAAAAACCAAAACAAAACCAAACAAAAAAAAAAAAAAGCAAAGGGGGAGGTTCCAATCAGGGATTAATGTTCTGGCAAATGAGAAGAAAAAGTTGGTTTGCAAACTGCATAGAAACTTCTTGATTTGCAGCCATTTCCTCCAATCCTGCCTTTTCGAATAGATTATGAAATTCATACACCACAGATATCTGTGCCTGAGCATCAGAGACACTAGCTGGAAAGACAGTGCTGGCTGTACAGCATTTTCCACAGCGGACACATGGCATCCAGATTAACAGTGTGAGAAACAACAGTGGGAGCAATCAGTACCTTAGGGACCTTTCTGATCTATCTTTATATCTTTAACTGTTTTTTTTCCCCACATTTAGAAGCTGCAGTCTGTCAGTCTTGCTAATAGCTAATGTCCTGGCTCTTGAGCAGGAAAATTTTGGAGTATTACAATTTTACTGCTTTAGAGCAGAGAATAAAATTAAGCAATTATTCTCTTTTCTTTGCAAATATTTTCTCTCCTTCAAGTTTGGTGTTATTGTTAACGTGTCTCTCTATTCATGACCCTACATGTACCTTGTCATTAATGGAGTCTTGTTGGCCTGCCTGAAGTTTCTTTATCTTCTATTAAATAGATGTAAAAAAAATATTAATCTATTAACTGAACTGTAACTGCACCAACTTTGGAACAGTAATACATAACAATTAAGATAGACCATTTCCACTATAATTAAATAAGAAATATTTTTTAAATAAACCAGTTGCAGTTTTCCAGGGAGCACAGACTAAGAGCAGCTATTTAAGAGGTACTTCCATCATCATCCTCAGGACTGTTTTGATTCAAGACAACTGAATTCCCTGATTAGTTGCTTTTGGTTTGTATTTGTTTATATTTCTCTTCCCACACAACAGTCACTGTCTTGCACTCTGTCCATCTCAACATGGTGCAACTGAAGACAGACAGATCCATCTAAAGTAATATCCTCCACATCACGAGGGTCAGACTTGCTTCCAACTCTTTGCACATCAGCTGACATTTACCAGTGTTTGTTCTCCTTGGTCCTTGTCTCCCTCCAGTGGCGGGAGGATCAGGTCTCTCCACCCTTCAAAAAATACACACAGCCACCCTCTGACTAAACAGTACAGCTGAGCCTTCCTCAAACTTTTTGTTCCCCCACCGAGTGAGGAATCTTCATTATTTTTTCCTACAAGTGTGTAACTGCACGTGATTTTCATACTAATTCCTTTTCTTCTCCAATTCATCACTATTCAATCAAGGTCAATCCTGTAGGATGGTCTCTTCTTAGGCAGTTCCAACTTCAAGCCATTAGCAAATTTCATTACCACCTTCTTGTTTTTATCCTACTTTTTGGTAATTACTGAAAATAATAAATAAGATCAACGTCAAAACCAGTCCCTGAGAAACTCTACTAATAACCTCCCTCCAGCCTTATAGCTTCCTTTTACCACAGTTACCCGTTATCTCCTTCAGTTACTCCTAACAAAGCATTCTCCACGCTCTCCTCCAGCTTAGATAGTACTTTTCCCACCTAGTACCATATGGAGCGCTCTGCTGAGGTTGGGATAGACTACTCTTTCCTCTTCCCACAGGCGAGTGACATGGCTGTGAGAGAGACAGAGGGCACATCACAAGAGGTGTTGTCAGGGAGAAAATTAAAAAGCCATCATACCTGGCCCTGGTGGGACCTTAACTGGAAGGTTACGTACAGCTTTTCCATTTAACCAAAGAAAGCCATGAAGGAGAACAATTAAAAGGCCACTCGTGAAAACCAATTAGAAGGACTTAATTTTATAGCTTAGCAAAACAAAGGCACCTCAACAGTAAATACCATAGCTTGGGGAAGGAGAAAACTGCTTAAGTAAAAGAAGAGCAATGAGAAATGCCCATAGACGCATTCTGTCTGGAATTGAGAAAAACTTCAGATCATGAGAGGAATAACATTTGTGAAGACTTGTGGAGAGGAGGAGGGAGTCTATAAACATTTAATTTTAACAGTTTAATTTAAGTGCCAACAACTATGTTGTACACCTATCTGGAAGTAGTAGGCTCTAGACCCAGTAAGTCTTTCATTTTTTCTTTCCAAAGATCCTCAGTACTGACTTCACTGTCTCCAGTGCAAGTTAGAGAATGAGAGACACATCTACCCTCAGCATTCAGTACCATCACTCTCCAAGTCAGACAAAAGATAATGTGCGACGTGGTTCCCATTCAAACCAACAAGAATTGGGGATACCAGGCATTTTATCTGCATGAACATTCCTAGATCATTGCTGCCTTTAGCTCTTTCCTTCCATGTCTGTCTGTAGAGCTTCTCAGCCCAGCTGCAGCCCCTCCTTGTCCAAACAGGACGCACTTAGAATTTACTTTCAATAGCCTCAACAATGTACTTAAAGCTCAGGTTGATCATGAGTGTAAATAGGTGCTGGGGTGAAGAGTGCCAGAGCTACATTGTTCATTTTCTTAGCTCTGTCTGTGCACAAGTCTCAATAGACATTTCAGCCCACAGGGGATGGCAAGACATTGTGGTTTAGTATTTTACTGCAGATAGGACAATGGAGGAGGAGGAGAGAAGAGAGGGAGAAGGCTGAAGTGGGGCGTGAGGGATATTTTGGGATGTCAAAGTCTGTTATATTGTCATTTGCATGAATCAATATTTTATTTAAACCTAAAAGATCTCATAACTACTGTGAAGAACCAGCTGGTTTAAAATCAGTATTACCTCTGACATTTATGAGCACCCTTGACAGGTGTAGCACTCAGTTTCGGGGATTTATTTTTTTTTTAAATCATTTTGGGAAGATGGTTCTTTATGACATATCTCTTTAATACCCCATCCCCAACTTATCCTATATAATAGACTACAGTATCAATTCAATCACTCAAAAATAATGTTCTAAAACTATTTAACTGCACTATAAATATTCTATTGTTGTTATTCTACTGACATTTACCCTCTTTCTCTTTTTTTTTCCCCAATTTTGATATACTAAAAAAGGGAGAAAGGGTGAGATTTAGTGTGTATCAGTATGTCCAGCTGTGACCCCCTTCTGTACACCAATATCTGCATTAACACGCAGGTACTGCTATCGCAGCACAAATAAATCAGTCAGCCTGAGAATGGAAGCATGCAGCACTTCAACAAGGATGTTCCTACACACACTTCACAAGCCCCCACTGCTTGAAAGAAAGTGAAATAATAAAACAGATCTGGGAACAAGCCAGGTTTTCCATAACGAATATAAAAAAATCCCATTCCTCAGGATTCATATGAAATCAAGTCTATTAAAAAACAGGTTTGTGTTAAACAAATAATAAAAGGGGGGTGGGGAGGGTGGAACACAACAGCTTACTCCTTTCAGAAAAGATGACTTGACCTGCTCACTGGTTAGTACACTCACTCAGGATGTCAGCCAGCCGTGCTGCAATCACTGCTTTCCCTGGCCAAGCAGAAGATCAGCATTCAAGGAAGCACCCTAACTATCAGGGGACCGGCTGACAGTGAACAATTGAGGGAATATTAAGTTCTTCACATGAAATGAAGCAGACCCACAACCGAACAGCCAACAGGAGCGCCCGTCTAAGTTGTGGGTGGTACCAATTCAAATTGGTGCCCTACTGAAGGCTAGAAGAGTGGGTTAAATGGCTGGACTATTGACTATTCTGTCTCTTCCTCATTTTTACTTTGACTGAAAAAAAGATTTCCTGGCAAGACTTTCATTAGAATACATCTAAAGGTACCATTTTACAATGGAAGTTACAATTCACACCATTTGTGTACCAAATCCATTCATCTAGACAGGAAAAAATGGCTACAATGCTAAAGTAAAACTGCCATTTAAATATTGGCAACAGACTATTGTTTTATATAGTAGTGAGTGCCTAAAGCCATCTTGGAGACTGCAGAAATAAGTTGGAGCACGTGGACATTATTCACAACATTTTTTAGCCTGCATATGACTAAACACAAGAGACAGTTCTGCTTTACATTGGGAGCCCAGCCTTGAACTTGACAGCATTACTCTAAATATAATAAATTTATCACGAATCACAAGAGAAAGTCTATCAGCAGCTAATTCACAGACATACAGACCTAAAAGAAAGTAGCATTTGATAGGTCAATCTCAAGAGTTTTCTTGAATAAGGCTAACAGTGCTTGTCAGAAAGTGAGGGACATGAAGAGTTCTGGAGTTAACTCTCACGTAACATAGGCTTTCCAACATCACCTAATTTTTCCTCAAGAAGCAAAATGAAAGCATCTAGGCAATATACGTATTATTTGCCATGGTATGAATGAAGTTTCATAGGTAAACACTGACACCTGGGTTACTGTGCAAGAGCAGATCCCTGCCCGAGAAGCAACACAACACCGGAGAAGGCTGGGGGAATAGCTGGCCACCTGCCACAAGACTTTTTTTGCTCAAAGCCAGTAAGTGTGAGCTGTTTCACTGAATTTCACTGAATTTCACTGAATTTTTAGAGTTGGACTAGATGATCTCTATGGTCCCTTCCCTGCTGAAGCAGGATTGCCTAGAGCTTGTCAGAGCATGTTACTCAGGACTGCATCCAGGCGGGTCTTGAAAATCTCCACAGAAGGGGACTCCACAACCTCCCTGGGCAGCCTGTCCCAGGGCTCTGCCACCCTCACTGTGAAGAAGTTTTTCCTCATATTTGAGTGGAACCTCTTATGTTCCAACTTGTGCCCGTTGCCCCTCGTCCTCTCACTGGGAACCACTGAAAAGAGTCTGGCTCCCTCCTCCTCCAACCCTCCCTTGAGATACTTGTCAGCATGAATAAGGTCTCCCCTCAGCCTTCTCTTCTCCAGACTAAAGAGTCCCAGCTCTCTCAGTCTTTCCTCATAAGGGAGATGCTCCAATCCTTGAATCATCTTTGTTGCCCTTCGCTGGATTCTTTCCAGTAGTTCCCTGTCCCTCTTGAACTGGGGAGCCCAGAACTGGACGCAGGATTCCAGTTGTGGCCTCACCAGTGCAGAGTAGAGGGGGAGAATGACCTCCCTCCGCATCCTGGCCACACTCTTCCCTACGCAGCCCAAGATTCCATGTGAGCAAGCAACAGCTCCTAGTAAAAAAAGATTTATTTGCTTTCTCCTCACAAGTGGAGAATATCGGACCACAAAACAACCAGTTACCTTCTCCATAGCCAAACTGGAGATTATCTGGAGAGATGGAGCTAGACAAATGTGAATACTCATGTTTTCTTTAAATACACAAGATGACAAGCCAGGGGACCTCACTACACAGGAGGAACCGAGTCAGTTTAACTAGGCAATCTATATTTATATTAACACTTGTAAAACAGTTCCTTTCCTGTATTAGAAAGCTGAGTGAATTGTCAAGGATCACTATACGAAGCCCTGCCATTTGTTAAGAAGGATGCTTATGAAAGAATCGAGTACGCTACTGCTCTGCAGGAGCCAGTAGTTCAACTACTTTTGCCCTCAATTTATGGCACACTTGGAAGAGTAGGAGTTTATTCCCTTTGTCTTCCTAGCACAGTTAATCAACCTTCCAAAAAATCTGAAAAAAAAAAATGAGTACATACCCTGCTTTTTCCTTTCTCTAGAAAGAAATGATTGATTGGAAAGGGACACACAATAGAAATGCTACTGAAATGTCAGGTTCTAATTTCTTCTTATTTAAAATGTTATTTTAGTCTATGCATTTATGGCTTGGTGCAACACATTCATGAGCAAAGCTTACAAAACAAAGCATAAGGAAAAACTTACAACAACTTTCAAAAGATACGCACCAATGAAGTTCTATTTGTTTCTTCTCCAAGACAAATCTCACTGGTGTTGGTGTCACGGAGTAAAAGTAAGGAAGTTCATGGCTGAAAAAAGCTTTCTGCTTGGGAGCAGGCTAGAAGCTAGAGCAGATCTTGACCCAGTTCAAGGTAATTTCTCTTTCCACTTGTACACTTTCTGATGCATCATGTAGGAAATCAGTTTTTTGGTACTGGGACAGCAATGCAAAAAAAAAAACCAAAGGCTTGTTGGGTCCCACGTGACACTGTTTCATATTCCCAGAGCTTATAAAATGAGGATAATTAAAAACATGGATCTCCCAAGAGTATTGTGAATATTAATTAGCCAACAAATTTAGAGCACTTTGAGAATGAGAAGTACTCTGTGCCAGTATTTACTGCTATCTTTACACATACTGACAAAAATCTAAAAGATTATTATTTTTTTTAGATTCATTGGAGAAAATGCATTAAGATGCTGGAATCCACAGCAGTAAGCTTTTTTGTAATGTAACTTTTCAGAATTATTTCAAGAAACCAAAACTGTAGACTGTTAGTGCAGTCATTACAGAAGACAGCAACTCTTGAGCTCTGAAATGAAGTATAACAGCTGTTAAAAATAGTGAGAGAAGTCAAATAAAGTCCAGAATAATAATTGGCAAATTTTTCTGGATCTATGCAGAGAAGCTTGTTTACCGGTTTTCTAACCAGGAGAGCACACACGATTAAAAAGAAATATAATTCAGCATATTCAATTCTGAGGTGAAAAAAATAAGCTATAATAAATACTGTTCACTGACAATATTATAGAACCATAGAAGGCCTTATCTACATCTTCTTCCTGATCAGGCAGTTGGTAGCAAACACCCACCATATCATCCATGTTGGTCTGCCTGCTAATTCTGACCTATAAGCTCTCAGCTAGCTCATATTCATACTAAGGCAGAGCTCCATGTGTCCCTGCTACCTTCTCACATAAGGGGCAACTCCCCTCTCCTCACTGTCCTGGCTTGTCCTTCCTAAAGGGCCTGTATCCATCCTTGGCAACGCAAAAGTTGTTTGAGCTATCCCACCATGTCTCTCTGCTGCCACTGAGATTGTAGCCCTACAAACACAGATGGACACTGTTCTCCATGCTGCAAGCATTAGTGTACAGGCACTTCAGAGAGGTACCCACTTGTGATGATTTCCCAGTAAAGGTATAGAAGTTTTCCTTATCTTTGTGCATACACTTGAGATTTGTTCACTTCATCCCTGTTTGTTGATTATAAGGTCTCTCTTGCCCTCACTTGTTTGTGGGTCAACACCTCCCTTTCCTGTAATTCCTAGTTTAAAAGCTCTCCTTACTAGGTGAGCCAGCCTGTTGGCAAACATGGGCTTGCCCACTTGGTCAGGAGGATCCCTTCTCTTTATAGCAGTCATTAGTCACCACAGAGGGTCTCATGGTTGAGAAATACATCACACTTAAAGCACTCCCTACGAAAGACCTGTCCCTCTGCATTCAGCCATTCCACAACACATACACATTTCTTGAGGAAATAGCAATTATCTCTTCACCCTACAGAGGGAGGAAACAATTTTTCAGAGACAGTCTTTTTGCCGAAACCCCTATCTGGAGCATTGCCTTCAAATTTTGACAATAGCCGAGTTGTTATTGATTTAACTTCATTCTGATTCATTCCATTTCCACCACAACCCGACCCTCAGCTCAAGAAACCTGAAGTTTCAAGTTTAGTGGTTTCTTCAACATTTATGGAAAGTAAATTCAAGAAATCCAGGTACCTAAACAGCTAGAGAAAACTAATGTATAAAATACAAGCAAAAGCTACAGATTTTCTTTAATACACTCTGCTTTTGGAGTCCTCATCCTCTGCCCGCAAAGTACCTCAGAATAAATATTCTGCTGTAATATTTCCAAAACCATCCTAGAGATCAGTAGTTGTACTTTTTATTTTCAGTCTTTTGAGTTATTCAGTCTTGTTCATTTTCAATAAAATCTAGACTCTTAATTCTCCAAAGTGGGGCTAAGGTACTTTTGCAAGTCTTATCTTTCAGTGCTAGAAGGCACCAAGGACTTGAGTCATTCAGCAGTCATAAATTTAACTAAAAATATACTATTTAGATAATCTCACAACAAGAAAGTGTGGACTTTGAAATTAACAGGTCAAATCTGGACAGTGACCAAACAATGAACCTAGAATTACAATTTAACAGTTCCTTAATCCCACAGCTCAGAAATCCCCTAATTCTGTATTTCAGTGAACATCATTTGACTCCCTTGTCTTACTTCAGGTCTCTTTCTCAATATTATTGCACCTGCACACCAGGATCCATTCTTGCAAATGCCAAGCCAATTCTCTTCTTTTTCTAGGATTGCCTTTCATAAATCATATTTTATGATATATTATTACATATTTTACATAATACATTCAAGGCCTTATTAAGGTCCATAAATACTGCACATAATTTAAAAAAAAAAATTCCTCTGTTGCAGGAAGAAAAATATGTCATTTTGACCTTTAGTAATGTCTGAATAGGAGCCTGATTGGAGAATGTTCTAAGAAGAAAACCAGGTTGATTTAATCTTTCTATGCCAGGTGTTGGATTTTTTTCAGCACAATATACACAGTGGGTAACTGACACAATAAAATCTCCAGCTTCAAGGAGTTCAATACATTTCAAGTTGTTTTTGTGTCAAAGGGCTGCATTTATACAAGCTGTGTTGGCTAGAAATTGTGAAGTCCGAATTGTATTTTGAGCTCACTGGAAATTTCTAAATGGATTTCTTTTTAATTGAATGACACTTCATTGCAATGGGATAGTCACAAAGCTTCATTAAGTAGCATGGTTTTTTCCTCTGCATTTGCTATAGTATGTTCCTATAAACAATATTTTAGCTTGCGTACCTGTTTTAAGAAGACTAATTGGGTAGGGTTGTTTGTCCAGAAATGTTTATGCATAATATGGAGCCCTCTAGCTCCTACCAGCACCAATCGCCATTGCACTAAGCACCATGCAAATCACTCAGCCTTCAAGCTTCCCAGCGTACATTTAGAGCCCACAGTAATAACCACCGGTGAGAAAGGGATAGAGAAGCAAAACAATTTGGTTTTGTTCAGATGATCCACCAGGGTCAGAACCAAAGCCAAAACTTCACATTTCCTAGCCAACAATCCCTTCTTCTAGACCAGGGGAAGCAAATTCCAAAGGACTACTTTTGCCCGCATTTCTTAGCTTAAGTGTTAAAAAGAAAAGTTATAAACCTGGTTAGTGACAGGTTTCTTTCTTCCTCCCTCCCTCCCTCTACCGCTCCTTCCCTTTTCTCCAAAAGTTATTTCATATATTGCCAGATTTATCTTGTGTGAAATTGCCACTGTAGTTCTGTTAGGTTGTACAGGTGCAAAAAAAGCTTGACAGTCAGAAAAACAAAGCTGTACTATCCAATCATGCCCAAGATAAAACCAAGAAAACATCTTTGCACAGGCTTTCCTGAAAAGAAATAATCACATATTATCACTGGATAACATACTTGCAGTGCATTATATAATGCATTAGATGTAACAAAATCCTGCAGATGCAAATGCAAGTGATTTGCACATCTAGAAATCCACCACAGAAGTCCATGATACTCAGATTCAATTATTTACCACTTCCAGTTGGAAAAAGATAGACAACCCAGAAACAGGATAACCCCAAATAAGGTTATAGATCACAGTCTTTTTCTTTGACAGCTAATCTTTAGTTTTATGGGATGAATTTGCTATGAAAAATTATATCCGCAGCAGAACTCTATAGAGACTTCAATGTAGAGTAGAGGGATACTGTAGATTAATGGTTTATTAATACTAACAATATACTTTGTGGGTTTCTTTCACATTTATGGCCTTCTACAAAATATTTCTCAAAAAACTTTTCTTGCTAAAACAGCAAAAATATCTCTCAAGGAACATATACTTTAAATTCTTACTTAACATTTAATTTCTGCTTAGCAGGGCAGAAAAGCTCAACTAATTAGGTGACAATTAGAAACTACCTTGTCTGAAGTGGCTTCAACACAGGCTATCCATTTGTTCCACAAAAAAATATCAGAAAATTGCTGTGACCAAAGGCTCAAGAGCCAAGAACTGGTTAAAACTCACACCCCAATTTCTTGTAGAACAAATTATGCTTCATGATAATTAGTTTGTTTTCAGCAATCGTTGTCTCTGGAACTGTTTCCTAACACCTGTGAAACTTCTCCCAAATGAAAGTTATGTTTTCAAGGACATGAAAATGATGAAACACTGAAGGCAGGTATAAAAAGCAAAATTTGGATTTTTTTCATTTGTCACAGGAATGAAAACAGGACATAGGTATGCCCATCAAAAAAAAAATTGTCTCAATTTCTGAAGAGGTGGATTCCATTGTTTTATCCTCTCATTTTACAACTTGAAATTAAACAGCTAGTGATGCTGATTGATTGTTGAACTATCTTCCAGAAAAAACTAAATTTCAGGTCCTGCTGTGGTATTTTACCTGCCCTCCTTTGCTCTTGGACATAAAATGTTCTAGCACAGTTGGAGGATGGCACATTTTTAACAGAAAACTCTCAACTTTCTTAGAAAGAAAGTCTCCATCTGCTTCCCCCCAAAATATTCTATTTTGTTGGTGGTTTTTGTCAGTACTGGAGATGACAAATCTATGTGAGAATGGATTAGGTCATTTTCTGGGTCACAGAACAAAGTTACCAATTTGTTGATCAGCACCTTGAGGGATCACTTCCATTGCTCCTCAAGGCATTCAAGAGATCCCAAATGGACATTCAGATATTGACTTCAATAGATCAACATTAAAAAATGCTTGCAAAATCTGGTGGAAAAACACAAAGAGCATGCTGCTTTAGGTTTTGTTTTGGAGTGGGTTGGTGGGAAGGGAGGTTGGTTGTTTTTTTATATTCCCCTTTAAGTATACATCTGCAGCAATTCCTGAAAACTTTGTATCAAGACAAAGAACAAAAGCCCAAGACAACTTTGGCTAAATTAACCAGTCTTTATGACACAAAAGAATACCCAGGTGACCCTGGGGCTACAAAAGCCTTGAACAGGTATGCAAAGGTACATAACTGCTGACACAAAACAAACCACACTCATAGTTGAATGACTTACTAGAAATGTCAGGCTTTTACGGGAACCCAGCAATCTTCTCACCAAGAATTAAACTATTTATCAATTTCATGCGATTCCATTCAAACATACTTTTTTTTTTACAAAAAAAAAAGTATAGCATAAATGGTGATGATGGGAAGGGACTTACATTCTTTCTTGCCGCTAGTCTCATTTTATTTTAAGAAGAATTTGCTATAGAGGAAACTCCAATAGATTTTATATTGTTTCTAGGACATTCATTGCAAACTAGCTGATTAAATAAGAAACTATTACTCACATATTTAAAGTGTACAAATAGAATTTAGGTGTGAAGATGTAGATTAACAATGCTTTAAGGAGTCATGCAAACAGTGACATTTACTTTGAAATACTCCCCTTTTAAAGAACGTAAATTAAAAGAGAAAATTAAATTAAAAATTAAATTGCAGCATTTTTAGCAGCACCATTCCCATACATGCAGCAAGTCACAAGCATCCACACTTGCTCGTGTAAGTGAACACACTCAGACACTGCTGTACAGGCCCAGGGTATCACAGGTTAAGCCCACGAGAGCTGGCATACCTTCACTGGCTCTGCCTGCCAAAGATCTCACAGTAAGTCACGAACTGAGATTTGTCTGCTTTCCAAGGCAGCTAGAAGGTACACGGCTGTGGTCACTACAGCATGAAACTCAAACTAATAAGGCCTAATGAGTAAAAAGGCCTGTTGCTGCGGATTGCTTCTCAGGCAGAGATAAACTTGTAGGGTTGGCCTGTCATCCAAAGAGCAGATTGTTCCCAAGCCAGATGCAAGCAAGATCAAAAACCAGATAGGACAAATTTCCTAGCTGATCTTTATTCAGTCATAGAAGTGTGATTTGTCAAATGCTAACGTTTCACAGAAACACTTTCTTTTGACAGAAGACAGGCAGAGGCAGGGCTGGAAATCTGTCCGGTTTGTAACTGTTTATTTACCTGGCTCCTCAGGAACAAGGAGCTGAATGCAAGGACTCGCAGGTGTCAGAGCCACCTGAGCTCCCTGCTGTGTGACTACAGCCTGCGACTCCCAGGACAGCCTCCCACCCAGCAGGGAACCCCAGGAGCCCCAAGAAGCTGCTGAACAAAACCAATGTAATCCTTTTAGTTTTACTAGCAACCCCCACTGATGAACAGCAGCAAAACCGACAACCCCCATCAGCTTCACCCAGCAGTAGTCGGGGTCCTGGGGAGCAAACCAAATTTCATAAGCAAAACATTGTGATATTTTAATTGCACCTTCTGGGGGAGGGTGACAGCTTTTTATCCCAGTTTACAATTGTCACTCTTTGGGGATGAAAACTGGTGAATAAACATCTGGTTTCAAGGCCAGCTCTGCCAGAACCAAGTGAATCGCTCCTATTTGGATACTTCATGATTTTGGGGAAACTAGAGTGCTGTTTTCCTGGAGGTCACTAGTCTGAATCAAGAGATTTATGCCAGCATGGGGTAAGCTATGATGCCTCCTCTCTGAGTGCGTCTTCCTTACCAGAAAAACAGAACTATCTAGGAGATATAAATCTATACTGATATTCAGGGTTTCACCAATATGAACCTTTCAACTAGAGCAGGAAGCCTCATTCAGTAAACAAACTTTTCACAGAAACAGCAGTTAGATATGATCTGATAAAGTCTAAAAAGTATTTAGCAAACAAATAATTCAGTCCCTGTACTGGATGAGTCTAGGGAACCAAGCTGTAGCTCATTACAGAATCATTCCCCTACAGTGCAGGAGAACGCATGCTCTGTGGCAGCAGGACAATGTCTTACCGCATCTTTGCTCAACAGCAAACCTCACACAGCCTTGACCTTGACTGGATTTTCCAGTAACAACAGATATCATAGTCTTAAGAAAGGCCCCAAGCAACAGCAATTTCATAATCCAGATAAGCGTGGGAGGAATGTTTGCATCAATTTTATAAACTTAAAGCTTTTTCAGGACTGGAAAACTACATTACGGAACCATTATGAGAGAAGAAGAATTAAAATCTGATTTTTACCATAGCCGTCTCCGTGTTCAGGAACATCCCCTATGTCTTTTAAGGAACACAGGTTGATTTGAGACTGTTCTGAAGCAGTGTATTAACACTGTATGTCAGCCTGCTCAATGGTACGTTCAGTATCTGACTTAACCCAAGATGGGGTCTGTGAAAAAACAGACAAAAAAGAAAAGACTAACTATCCCACAGTTAACAGGGACATGACTAAGGGGCTGTTGTTTTACACTGTGCCTAGACTTGACTGTCATGGTCAAAGGCCTGGAATGCTCTTGTATTTAACTGGGGACAAACACAGCAAGGTCTGTTCCCCCCAGCTGGAACAAATTGCAACCTCAATCGAGTTAATCATGGATTAAAAGCTACTTCATCTCATACCTGCTGTGCCTCCTCTGTAAAGTAATCTCTAGTCCACCAAGTCTCTAGCTCTCACTCCACCAGCTTCTTCACAAACCCTACAAACCCACAGGGATCATCATCCTGCAGAGACCTCCAAGTTGCCCAGTATCACACCTTAAGTGCATGTCAGATGATGATCTTGTCTGACTTTTCTTTCCAAGGTGGTCAGCTTTCAGTTATAGGAGACGTCAGCCTGCAGCATCTAAGCATTAAATATTTGCCAATTCTGTTTAAACCAACTTACAACAGTATATGTAAGTTATATGCACAGAAAGGTACAATAGTTTTAGGTAATACGTAAAGGAGTTGCAAGTTTTGCTCCACACAACTTGGCAGTGATACCAACAAGCCCCTGCTTTCAAGGGTCCAAACCACACCTGAGCCTTTTCAGAGCACTGTCCTCGCCATTGTTTGGCAAAGCCCAGCAGCTACCGCTAGCCCAAATTCTGCGATAACGTGATTTCCATCCACTTCAAAAACTTGGGGTCTCTGCTGCCATTGTTATACTGAACACAACACAAGCAAGTTTTTGGTGGTTTTTTTTCCTAAACTAACTGAAAACAAACTTAAATGTTTTGTGACAGCTGTCCTGGGAAGCTAGCTTAGCTGCTGCAAAGGTGAAGTTCTACCTTTCCACCTTCAAAATTCTTTCCTCTGCAGAAAAAATCACGTTTCAATGCGGTATCTCAGCAAGATAGCAAAGAAAGAGTTTCTGGAAAGTTTCTGACAAAGAAAAATCACGTGACCCACAAAGAATACCTTTGGCCGTAACACTTATTAAGTGTCCTTTGTTAAATAAAGGATGAAAGAGGTACTTTAGCCACCTATCCTTAGGGTTTAGGGCTGATGGTTTCTTCCCTTCTCCATTCCTCTTCCTTGTTTTCTCTCACTTTGAAAAAATAAAGATAACACCAACTATATATTTTTGCTGCACTGGCAAGTCTCACAATTTAACTAAAAAAAAAAAGTGATGTCTATCTATGGCAGATAGCATCTTTCAACACTGCTGTTTAATAGGATTTAACAAACAGAAGTCAAATACCAAGTGGTGAAAGGGGAAAAGATAAATAACTTGTAGCCTCCTTTCACTCTGAGCTACTTTTTCCTACCCTTTCAAGTCATGCATGGCACACTGACGGCTCCTTAAAGGAATAAAAGCATAATGTTACCCTTTTCCTTCAGCCTATTGTGAGATAAACAAACCAACACAAACAGTTCTTACTGCTGAAGTTTCCAGAATAAGACAAAACTCCTCACAAATAAAGCAAGCACAACTTAAAAAATAAATAAATGTATATCTGCAACAAATGCAAAAGTCTCCAAGCTTTATCATCAGGGTAGAGGGGTGGGAAGGTGACTGAAAGGCTTTCCTATTACAGGTTATTTTTTTTGATATTTTACACCCCCAAATTACTTTCTGTTCAATTTATCAGCTACCAAAGGGAATTAGACCTTTTACAGGGAAGTGTAAAGAATATGGTTTTTAATTACAGGACTGTTTCATTCCAGATTTCTCTGGAACATGGCCACTACCATGAGAGCCTGCTCTTCATATGGAATATTGTATGTTATATATAACAGCAATATACGCCATAAGATACTACATATAAATATATATAACAATATATAACAGCACCATAAGTTGTTAAGACTTTGGAATACTAGACAGAAAGCTTAGCTCTGCTGAGATCTCAGGCCACTGTATACTATCAGACACTGACAGTTTTCTAGTGCACAGTTACTGAACAGCAACAAAATTAGATCTCCCAGATTCACAAGGAATTAAGGATTGTTGATGACTTACCAAAAAGAAAATATTGGAATGAGAAACCACCAAAATTTTCTTAGCCAACACAGAAACAACTAACAGATACATTTAGAGAGATATGATTATGTCCAAGACACTAGAAAATAGGTGCTACTGGTAAGTTTCTAGATCCATATTTAGGAACCTATTTAGTAGTGCCACTGTCGGAAAAATTAAATGCTCTGTGATACAGCTGAAATAAAAGCCTTCAGTGTTGCAGTCACATCCCCCCGCTAATTAACTCAGGCCAGACCATGGAAAGATGCAGATCTGGATTTAGTGGTATAATTTTAGGCTCCCAGAATTAAGAACAGCACAGTTACAATCATCAAACACTGCCAGCTGAAACTGCTTCACTCAGTGAGTCTTTCAATTAATACTGTAGTTTTCGTCACACATAAATAAAACCTAAAAAAAAAGAACCCAGTCTAGTTCTTTTTCCTAGATTGTACAAGAATCAGCAATATTCCAAATAAAATAAAAAACTATGTTCTGAATTTCTAGTAGCAAAGAGCAATCACCAAAGGTTCAAACTTACTGTTTTCCAAATACCATTTGCTTCTGCTTGGATTGCAAAAACATTGAGAACAAACAAAACAAGATCAAAGGCAGAGACCACACTGCAGAAAAATCTTGAAATAGCAACAGCAATCTCACAAGTGAGAAACAAAAGTCAAACAATAGAAAGCAACAAGAAGGCAACTCGAAACAAGTCTACAAATGAGCCTTTTGTATATCAGCACAAACACCTTACTCCTGTTTTTTCCTCCCTAGCTAACACTGTTTCAGCCCATGCTGAAATGAGTCTGGATTCAGAGCAGCTCATTCACACCAGGTGTGGTAAAAAAAAAAATCCAGAGAAGAGGAAGAAAAGAAAAGAGTTTTGATGGCATTATCATCAGGAGTCTTACAGCTATAAACATAACACTTTGTTCATTTTTTTTATATCAGAAGTTAATTCAGCTATTACCATTCAGGAGAAAACACTGTGAAATTAACTCCCTTCCCTTCTCCCCACCCCAGTTTACCAGCGGTTTTTGCAGGCCCACAGCATGAACAGGTTGCTTTAGGAAGTTTTGCAGAGAGTTAAAAGAGCAGCTCAGTTACCGTTCAGCCATCAGGTTTCCAAAGGAGAGCCGTAAAGGCAGATGGTGCGTTGCAGCATCAGGACTAAGGGTGGACAACCTCCATCTCTGCTGGGTGGAAGGAGCCCCTGCTCCCACAGACCTGACCAGCCGGTCACTGCACCCCAGCACTCCCCTACCTATTTCAGGCAGCAGATTACAACCAGCTGTTAGCATTCTAAATTAGGCCAATTAATCTAGACCCAGGTGAACAGGGTTATATTCACACCAGCCCCACCCTAGAAAAAGGAACCGGTGGGAGACAGGAGGTAACAAAGCAGCTTGGGGTCAATAAAATTCATCTGTAGCCTTGTAAGTGCGGGCCAAACTTCTCACCCAGGGCAAAAAGGGCCAAAGTAGCTGTAAACACTCTGAGAGAAGCCCTGGACGCATATTAGTCAGTAAAATTAAGTTACAGGTGGACTTCAGCAAAGCAATTCAGGGTCTCCCAAGGGCTCAGTGCTGGAACACTCGCTGAGCCCAAGCCCATCATAAGGTCCCCAGAAGGCAGGCTGTACAGTCCAAACACTCTTCAGATCCCACAGCCCAACATCAGAAGAGCCAGGCTGAACAGAAGAAGAGGGAGAGCACACAGATTTCATTTCAGCTATGAAAGAAAACAGCGGCAGTGACTCACAAAAACCCTTTTCCTTTTGAGTGAATACTGCAAAGAGCAAGCAGCAGTTCAGCAGCTAGAGCCACACGTCTGCTGATTAAGGCTGCTCTGTCAGTGCCCAGAAGCCCCATCATGACTGTGATGAGCAGGTTACAGAAAGAGAGTGCTGGGAACCTGTACTGCAGCCGTGTGGGAAATGCTTGGCAAAGCAGCAGGCAAAGGGTTAAACACACAGAGAAAGTGTACAGAAACGGAAATACTTCACCCCAGGAGGCTGACACACACACACTCCCTAGAAACCTCCAGACTGTTCTGCAGCCAAATATCAAATGGTCACCTTTGCTTTCCTTTTTTTAGTTAGAGATGACAGACAATTGACAAACACTTAAAGTGATGTCTTCAAAGCTCCATTTCATTTTCAATGTCTGAACAGTTTGATGGCCCACTTTTTAATTGCTGCATCTAACAGAGGTGGGAAGGTAGACGACAAATGCTAAGCATTGAGACAGTGAAGTCTGTTCAGTTCCTATTGTTTTTCTATTTATTTCCACAGTGGAAGACCATAATTTATGTCTCTCCACCCTGCCATGTGCATTCAGAATCATTTTCTTTAAAATAGCACTCTTCAGAGAACAGACTGATTTTGCATGCGAAAATACTTCATTGGCTGCTGTTTCATTAGGTACCCTTGGAAGGCTGGAAACCTGAAATCTAACCACAGTTGGGGCTTAATTCTGCCCCACAGAACAATACAACACCCCCCCTCAGACTCTACTGAAAATTGTTTGTCAGGGAGAACTTGGCCACTGAGCACAGCTAACGATTTGATTTTGCAGGGACCAATGCAAATTGGCTTGGATGGACTTTCAAGACATTACAAGCAGGAGGAAAAGGAGTGAAGAAATTAGTATTTTAAAAGAACGACTAACTGCTGTCTTTCACAAAAGAAAATGTAAATTTAGGTGCCTGAAAAAGGATGCACAGGAAAAGGTTCCCCAAAGCACAAGAATGATCTAGGAATCATAGAGTGGTTAGAGGTGGAAGGGACCTTAAAGGTCATTGAGTTCCAACCCCCTGCCCTGGGCAGGGACACCTCCCACCAGACCAGGTTGCTCCAAGCCCCATCCAGTCTGGCCTTGAACCCCTCCAGGGATGGGGCAGCCACAGCTTCTCTGGGCAACCTGTTCCAGTGTCTCACCACCCTCACAGGAAAGGATTTATTTCTGAGGCCTAATCTAAATCTCCCCTCTTTCAGTTTAAAACCATTACCCCTCATCCTATTGCTCCACTCCCTGACAAAGAGTCCCTCCCCAGCTCTCCTGTAGCCCCTTCAGGTACTGGAAGGCTGCTAGAAGGTCTCCCCGGAGCCTTCTCTTCTCCAGGCTGAACAACCCCAGCTCTCTCAGCCTGTCTTCACAGCAGAGGTGCTCCAGCCCTCCGAGCATCTTCGTGGCCCTCCGCTGCACCTGTTCCAACAGGTCCATATCCTTTCTATGTTGAGCTCTCCAAAGCTGGATGCAGTGCTCCAGGTGAGGTCTCAGGAGAGCAGAGTAGAAGGGCAGAATCACCTCCCTCGACCTACTGGCCATGCTGCTTTTGATGCAGGAAAACAAGTCCAGCAGCTCAGCTTTTAGTCTAATGTGCACCGGGACTTCAGGCCAGGTAGACATGTTGAACTAGCTTTAAACTAGATACCTAGGCGTGCTTTGGGGACTATGTTATGGCAGCAATTTTAATGGCCACTTTTTCCACAGGTGATGACCACAGCCACTACCTGCTGATTTGTGTTGTACTATTTGACCACAAGATAAATTGCAGTCCCTTTATTAACCTTTTGTTCCCCCCAAGAGATGGAAATTGCCTCCAAGAGAGCTAGGTTCAAGTATGTGCAGAAAATTCTATGTAGACCTCAGCATTCCAAACAGACCTCAGCATCCCAAACAGCTGTTTCACAGCCCCCAGGAATAGGGAAGAAGTATTCTCCCCATTCAGAAGTCTGAAAATCCAGCTTTTTAGTTTTTATTATGTAAAACTGCACACATGCACAAGTTTCTTATCAAATGTATCTCATTCCAGTCTAGAAAAAAATATCTGGGGCCAGGCTCAGAATAGGATTTATTGTTCTAAAGCAAGTCTTCGAGAGAGAACAGGTATGTTCCATCAAAACTGCAGTGCCAGATAAATAAAGGACCCTGCTCAGCTCTCCCTTGATTGCCTGCACTCTACCATGAAATGCAAAGCTTGTTTTTTATACAAACTAATCATGAGATAAAATAGTTCATCTTTTGAGGGAGCAGGATACCAGAATTTCCAGGCAAATATCCTATTAGGACATAACATACCTCCTCCCTTTGTTCTATTTGGTCTCATGGATCTCTTCTCATTAAAACACCTCCCTAAAAAAAAAACAAAACCAACAACAAAACCCCAAAGGGTTGAAAGGAAAGAACTGGAGAGTGCCATTCTCAGCAAGACAAGTAGCTTCCAGCTTTTTCAGACAGGGAAGAAAACCAAATGAACCTATGTTTTACAACCTGACAAAATACCTAAATTCTGTGTACAAGCAACCATGACAAGCACTTGCCCTGTATTTGTCACATTTTAAAAGAGTGAGTTACCTCCATACATGCATTTTTCCTACTGTCTTCCACTCAAGCAGCTCTTCATCCAGCACACTGGTTTTTATACAGGAGGGGCTGAGTTGTGGCAATTTGAATGCCATTCTGGCACGCTGCAAAATAAGTCTACACATGCCTCACAGCTGGGCATCCTCTGTGCCTATTACCTGTAAGGCAAACGCCTCCATGAGCAATAACGCTTAACATCCTAATTTCCCTCTACTTTCTACAACCTTCATTTTCAGTCTTCCCTCAGAGCCGGAGAAAGGACCCACATGCCTGTATTTCACTTTCAAAGGTCAACTGCAAGGTAAAGCATAGCTGCAGTTCCACAGCACTGCAGGGGGGGAAACAACAGGAACAAATGAAAATAAGAGCTGGGAATAAGAGGAAATCCCTTAATCTAGTTTAGCTTGTTTCATCTTTTCTCCTGCTGCCCATGAAGAAAGTGATCACCTCCAGGGGAAAAAATAATAGTTCAATAATCCCAGTTTATTCCTGGGACACAGAATGAGTCCCTAAGCTATTTCTTGTCAACTGGGTGCCATTAGAGCACTGCCAGCCAACGTGTGACTAATTTAAGCAAACGCAGGTGCAGCAATCATCAGCCAGCAGGCACCGAGGCAAGATGGGCTCACTGCTCTAGAAAGATGCTGCAGAAAAAAATGTGCATCGTTTCAGGCAGCAAGACAGTGCTAAGAAACAGACTGCAAAAAGTTGAGAGACACCTTTCTCACACCTTGCCAGGTCCCGATCTCCAGGAAGATTGTGCTCTCCTCTTCCTGTGACCTTTAGTTCAAGAGTCTGTATGTTTACTTGAACTAAAGTTATGACATAGAGACTATACTCTGGTCATTCAACTCAATCCCTGAGCCTGGGGCTTGAGGATTTTGTGTGCATATGCACATCACCCATTGAAAGCCAAGCTGAAAATAATGATTATTAAAGGTACAAGAGCCTTTCTTTCTGCAAAAGAAAATTGTGAAACCAATCCAAGTCTTCTTTCTTGAAAGATTTAGACATATGTATACCAGCCACTAAGATCTTCTTTTAGCACTAGTGAGTTATTAGGATAATGTAGGGAAGACTCTTCCTTCACAGGTTTTAGGTAACAAGTTTCACCTACTGATGTTTGCAGCACAGTTTTTCTCCAGAACCTTTCATGTTGTTGCTGTTCTCTGACATAAGAGAAGTTGCTCACCCTGCCACAACCCCTTGCAAAATATCTATTGCTTACTCTGGATCAGCAGCACATCCCAGCAAGGTATTTCCAGTGCTGACCCCAGTATTAGCATTAAGATTAATATTCTTCTACAACACAATAATAGGATTCCTTTCATCCATCTCCTGATTCTTTAACTTATTGGTATTTGCACTATTGAAGTTTTTTTCTGTAGCTTTGAGAGTAGAATTTCTTTTGTCACTGTTTTTAAAGCTGAGGTTGTCAGAATTATGCATCTCCAAGATCTAGGGTTTTAAGAAAAGTGTTATTGGGGTACCAAGAGACTCAGGATAAAAACTGCCTCCATCTTCTTTGTGTTTCCTCCAGTGCCACCAATGTGGTTTTGGTATTCATAACTAACTTACAGCCCTGCTCTTGGAGTCTCCTTGCCAACTTGAAGCAAAACAACAAAATCGTGAGGAAACAGCCACCGATGCAATGCAGAAGGTCTGATTATTTTGACACTAATAAATTTAAGAAAGAATGAACTCTCTTGATAACCTATACCTATTGTAACAATTTTCCATTCAGTTACATTATATTCTCTGGGCAGTGGTAGATATCCCTCAGCATTATTTAAGCATCATTATTTTAGCATTTCAATTGTTTGATTTCTGAAATGCCTCCATGTGCAGAAAATATGCATGTAGAGAAAGCCATATATATATGTACACACACATCCACACTAGTTTATCAAACATCAATGTTATAAAACTTCTTAAAAGCACAGCAGAAGCCTGTCAGTCAAATAGCTGGAAAAGACAGATTTTGATATTTCCCCCCTTGCTAAATATGAATACATTACTTTGAGACAAAAATAATAACGCCTTTCTTGCTTCATGTTTTATGCAAAAATCAGTTTTGGTAGATGAGAGAGCTTTATCTAAGAAGTAGATTTAGTGAAATAACTAAATTCTCTTCCTATCTTCTAGACTTAAATAACCTTGCGCAAATCACTTAACCTCTCCATGTCTCCCTTAAAATACCAGAAGAAAAAACCCCCACAATATTCACCTTTAGAAGACGTTCAGAAAGCCTCAAGTATAAACACTACATATATATTTATTTGAGGTTCAGTTTGATGTCACTGATATTAACAGGGCATAGTCACATGTGGACTTTGAAAACAGCTGACGTGCCTGTTTATCAATTGGCTACTTCCATTACAGCTGTGCCTCAGTAATTAATCACATGGTTGCTCCTCCTATGCCATCCAGCAATGTTTTAAATCACGCCAGAGTACTTTTCACTGAAGTGGTTTAGGAGAGCCCATGTTACAGCAGCTCTGCTTTGGGGACAATAGCAAGTTGGCAACAATCACAACAGCCGTTACTCAAGTTCTCATGAGGTCATGCCCTTTGATCAGGTACAAAATACAATACACTGGCAAGCAAGCATTTTTCCTTTTTTCACTGTCAGTGTTCATGAATACTTAATAGAAAAGACTGAGCATCTCTTTTTACACCATTAAGCAAGGATTAATGGTTTTTTTACGCATATTCATTTCCACTGGGAGAAAAAAAAAACTCAAAAAAATTCTCTTCCATTAACATGAGCTTTTTCAGTATGTTTTCACATCATTTGGGATTTTCTTTTTCCAAAAGCACTCTGACTTTATAGCTGGCTTGACTGAAACAAACCCTTGCTGTGAGCTTTTTAACATTAGAAGTTGAGTATTTCTGAATTCTTTCTATACTGTGCCTTTTACACCCACATGTGAAGAAAACACAATTGCTACAGAACAGTAGAATCCTTCCTCCCGACCCTACTGTTGACCCCTGCATATACGACCAAGCTTCTCTGTTTATTAAAAAAAGAAGCTGAACCTCTGCTGCCGTTCCTCTTCCCCAGCTGACTGCTGATGGTACACGTTCAGGACTGAATCTGACAATTCACTTCCACGGGAGCTCAATCCCACTCTCCATTTTGCTGAGTTACTAGGAAAAGGAGAAAAATGCAGTATGAAGGTAATATACATATAAAAAGGTATCCAGAGCAGCGAACATCTTTGGGTTTTAAGGCTATTTTAAGAGTATTTTGCAGAGGAGGGCTAGGACCACGTAGAAGCACACAGTAGTAATACCTGAAAGAAAGAAGCTTTACAGGCAACAGTAAGAAAAAGAATAAGCTTTCAGTGTCTTTTGCTTCTCTGTCAGAATATACCAGTTACAACAGATACATCAGCCTGAACTTTTACAAAGGATAACTGGTTTAATTACAATGATATTTTTTAATCTTTCTGAAGAGCAATATAGACAATTACTTTCGTGACTACAAACCACCACAGTACTTCTCTCCCCTACTACAATATATCAAAGTTAAGGACAGCATAAGACAAAAGTTCAACTTTTCTTAACCCTCTTGTTTTAGAGCTTCTAAAATTTATTGTTAATGGGTCCTCATGTTGACATTTCTGTATCAAATGAACATACAGAAAGATCACATTGTGAAAATTTTCACTTTGGTACCCTGCTCTTTTTCTTTTTCATGGTTTCCTGTTGGAGGGTAAAAAGCAGTTGCTACCTCCATCACAGAATGGGATAACGACTGTCATGGTTTGGGCACTAAACAAATGAGAGATGCTCTGTTTCAATATCTCTCCCTTCCCTTTCTGTGTCAACTCTTGTCCCTTCTCTTAATGTTTTACACTGTAAGAGTAAAAAAAACCAAGCTGCTCAACATGCTGGCCACGTGGTAGTTCTGAGGCAAGTACTGCATTAGTTCTGCACTTGATATAAAGCTCAAAAGTCCAGCCTTTTCAGGAAGCTTTTAATTTCAGATTATTCTGGTTCTAAACAAGTAGGGCCCTGAATTGCCATCATGGAAAACAAGTAGAAATCTACCCAAACTCTGTCACTGCAGGTGCTCACTGTCTCTGAAAAATCAGATAATCTTCTGCCAAGGTCACACACAATCCACAGTAGCAGAAATTAAAACGAGAGGACATTTTTTTTTTTTTAAGGACCTTCCCACTTTTACAAAAAAAATTCACCTTAAGTATTTTTTCAAAACTTCAGAAGCTTAAAATCTGTATTCTTCTCCCATCTATAGTCAGAAGAAAACCAGTATCTTCCTCCCACCAAAATTCCTCAAAACTATCCACTAAGCCTTCTTTCATGTCTACCCTTACATGAGAAACAGCCAGTAAAAGAGCCTGAAAGATTTAATGCAGGAGTTCTGAGTTTTCCTGCAGTGAAGGAAGAAGATGGAGTCATCGTATTTGACAGAGTTTGTGTGTCCTGCTAGTTAATAGTGACAGAAGGCTGCACTGCCCAAGCCAATAACAGGCCACTAGGTCCTCCATAGGAGTAGCAGCAGCACAGGAGACATCATCACAGAGCACGACTGGGAAAGAACTGAGCTGGCCAAATGGAAAGCATGTAGAAAAAACCCATTGTTTCAGTTTTGATATGTATGATTTGTAGCAGGAACATACGATAAAGCAGGAGAAAGGATATTGAGTGAAATGGAAAACATCCATCGGCAGTCAAAGGTAAAAGTTACAAGAGATGTGAAAGGTTTGTTTTGTTTGGGGGTTATATGACTATTTTGCTTATTGATTTTCTCCATCCCTTTCCTAAGTTTTTTAAAAATCTAAAAGCTATTTTTAACCAAAAAGTTTAAGAGGGCTTAAAAAAACAAAACACCCACAACACTAACAAGAAAATGAAGTAATTCAGCTTTACAAAGCAAGTAATTTTAACATTTCTGATAGGTGCATCTTTTCTCCTCACCAAAACCATTTGCTCATTTTGACCTGACTTCACAAGTGATGTTTGTATGTCTCCCCCCAATTCCAGCATTGAGTACGTTTTCCTTTTGTCAGAATAGTTTTGTTGGGCGTTACCTGGAGGAGAGGATGCCTGCACTCCCAAGGTCTTTTGTCTTATCTTTGAAGGAAAATGGAAACAGAAACAGGGTCCTAACCTAGCTGCTCTGAACACCACTACAGGTTCCCAGCCCTGTCTACGCTCCAGCAGGTCCTGGTGCTGGCTCAGAAAATACACTGTCCCGTTCCCAGACAGCTTTCTTGGCCCAGGAGTATCAATAGCTAGGGAGCTTTGCAAATTTCAGAACTCAGACAGTAAACTCAAGATCAAGTCTAAAGAAAGCCATCACCACACAGATGCATATCTTCATCTCAAACTCAAGAGCAGCAGCTGGGAAGTCTTAAAAGAACAGGCACATGAAGAGATGACCCAGAGCTCTCCTTAGTCTGCACAAACGTTGAACAGGTATCACTAAGCTTAGCAAAAGCATTTTGGCTTGGGGTTTTTTTGTTGTTGTTTGACTTTTAGTGGGTTTCTGTCTGTTTGTTGGATTTGGTTTGGGGTTGGGTTTTGTTTGGTTTGTTTTTGTTTGTGTGGTTGTTTTTTTTTTTAAACACACCAGCACTTCACCTGCTTTTCCTCCTCCATAGGAGCTAATGGAGTCCACTCTGGCACACAAGCGGGCTGTTTCAAAACAAAAGCTTTTCTTCCAACTCTGCCATGATTTTTTTTTTCCTCCATGCCATGGCCAATCTCTCTCCAGATCCTCTGATGTATCCTTGGCAAAGTGCTCAGCTCTGCAGGACCCACGCCTGTACGCCTGGCCTCTCCTGCACAGCAGCGATTCTCTGCAACATAGCAGCCAGCTGGGCAAACGCGCTACATCCTACTTATTTCTGGTCTTGCCAAAGGACAACACAGTCAGAAGCAAGAAAGAGACTGGATCAATGTAGAAACAAAGGAAGGCGCTTCGCCAGGTGTAGCTTAAGCACTAATGGCCTTAGAAAACAGCTTCAGCCATTGCTTCCGACATGAAACACACCTCATCCCTCATCTCGCTAAAGCTAAAACACAGGGGTGAGAGGGAGAAGGGCGTTGAAAATCATCCGTCTCATCAGACCCAAGGGCCAAAAAAATCCTGAGAGCGTTGAAATTGGCCCCTAAACCCACAGAACAGTGACGCTTTGCACCCATCAAAAATGTGGTCGCAGATTGTTTCTGGTTTGCCGTATCTCTGCCTGCAGAGGAGCCTCTGCTGTGGTATGTGTGATGAATGCATATCACTGCAGGATGGGCAGAAATCCAGCCGCTCGGCACTGGACAAGGCAGGGAGAAAAAGAACATTTTAATTCCTTTTATGCTTGTTGGCTTTGAAAATATTTGTATTGAAATAATTATTGTTTTATTTAATAATGCAGCTTCATAATTACAACTTTTACAACAACGCATTTATTCTCCAGAGAATCAGAAAAACATGCATGTGAATCAAACTACATTTATAGAATATCCAGACACATTTCTGAAAAGGCACGCAGAGGGAGATATTTGTGGATTATTTTTTTTTCTAAAACGCTTTGCACAGAGGCAGCAAAAAATCACTTATGTACTTTGTGTAACAATAATAATTAGCTCTTATGTAATCCAGCATAGAAACCCTGCATGGATACTGGCACAGCAAATTAATCACAGGTCCTTGTGGTCTAGACGAGCTAAAGAAAGATCCAGTAATGCAAAGACTGCGGCCAGCTCAGAAATCCCTCTATAATTACATCTACAAAGCAGGACTCAGCTCCCAGTGTGGGGCTGGTGGGAACGCCCTACCTTGTTCTGATCGTGTACTAAGATGAAAGTGAAAAGGTTCATGTCTTTCTCCTTCGCAGCATCTAGGGAGGAAATCCAGGTTTGTGAACCTGGGGATATCTCCCGTGTCATTCACCATCCCCGAGAGGGGATGAAGCCTGCAAGAAGACACCACACACCTGCTGCACAAGTTTGTGCCTGCTGTTAGATGAAGACTGAGAAAGGTATAGTGGAAACACTACTTGGAAGTCCAGATGCCGACCCGTTTTTGCCTGACAGAGCAGAAACTCCCAAATTCCTTCCCCAGAAAAGTTATTTCATAGAATCATAGAATTGCCCAGGCCGGAAGGGACCTCCAAGGGTCATCTAGTCCGACCCCCCCGCAGTCAGCAGGGACATCCCCAACTAGACCAGGTTGCCCAGGGCCTCGTCGAGCCTCACCTTGAATATCTCCAGGGAAGGGGCCTCAACCACCTCCCTGGGCAACCTGTTCCAGTGCTCCACCACCCTCACAGTAAAGAACCCTCTGCGAATCTCCAACCTAAATCTGCTCCCCTCCAGCTTAAAGCCATTGCCCCTCGTCCTGTCACTACAGGCCTTTCTAAACAGGCTCTCCCCAGCCTTCCTGTAGGCTCCTTTCAGGTACTGGAAGGCCGCTATTAGGTCTCCCCGGAGCCTCCTCTTCTTCAGGCTGAACAACCCCAGCTCCCTCAGCCTGTCCTCATAGCAGAGGTGCTCCATCCCCCTGATNCTTGTTGAACCTCATGAGGTTCACCTGGGCCCACCTCTCCAGCCTGTCCAGGTCCTTTTGGATGACATCCCGTCCCTCTGGTGTATCGACAACACCACACAGCTTGGTATCGTCCGCAAACTTGCTGATGGTGCCTTTAATCCCCCTGTCTATATCATTGATAAAAATGTTAAACAGTATTGGCCCCAGCACGGACCCTCGAGGAACACCACTTGTGACTGGTTTCCTTCTGGACTTTGAGCCATTGAGTACCACCCTCTGGATGCGACCATCTAGCCAGTTCCTTATCCACTGAACAGTCCACCCATCAAATCCGTACCCAATTTTTGTTCTTTTTAAGCAAATAAGAGCCAGCGCCGTTCCCGCTCCGTGCTGCTGGAACGGTGGGGCAGAATGGTGTGCCCAAAACACAAGTGGAGTGAAATGACCAAGGCAATCTCTGAATCAGAGCTAATAAACCCAGATTGTCTCTCTGTGTAAGCACACAAAGAAGGCTAACATACTTGGATTGTCTCAGATTTTTCTGCTACTTAGACGATCCCAAACCATTGTTGTTCCAGATGACAGAGCACTATTCAGTCTTACATTAAATTGAGCTAGCCAAGCAATCATCAGGCCCAGAACTGGACCCACTTTGGAGCCCTATCAATGCTGAACACAGAACTCCTTCATGCACCTTCCAGGTGATGCTCCCCTGTCCATTTCATCTTGTAACACAATTCTTTGAATGTTCCCTCTTCTCCTTCTTACAACCACACAGTGTTTCCTGCTCATTAGTTGAAACTATCTTGCCCATAGCAAGGGCACAGGAGTGCTGCCACACCGGCAACACTCTTTGCTTTTGGAGAAAGCGCTAACTGACTTGGCATTTGGTTGGTATGTCTACGTAATCTTTGTATCAAAATAATTCCTATTTTAAGATAGAAAAAAATATTAATATGCTAAAGACAATATTGGACGTTCCTTTTCTCTGTTCCAGCTGAGCATCTCCTTTTGCCAGAAGTGAGAAAGAAGGGAACTATAGAATGCAGATTTTTCCTCTCCTCTTTCTTTTCCCATTAATACCTACAGAGACATTTCTCTCTTGTGTTCATTTTTTCCTAAATAATAAGGAATTGTTTCTATTTTCAGCAATGCTGATGCTGAGAGTAAAAGCACGCACCTCTAACTGCTCCCATCCTTCTCCTGGTCAAAAGGCAGGTAAAATTTACCAGAAAATTCATGAACTTTCAACAACATGCTCTCATTGAAACCATCAGTGTGGGGACTTGGGCTCACTGATTCAAAGTTAATCTTTGCAGTTCATCATATCCCAGCTAGCTGGGCAGTTCTGGAGTGTTCAGACCAGCCTGGCTCTCTCCAAGCTCATGGCAGAAAACAAAACCCACCCTGATCTATTTCCATCTCTATAACGGTAACAGAGATCTTTTCCACATGCTAGTCTGTATTTTATGACTACTTAGTTCAGCACCTGTGCCTATGCATGAGCCCAGAACTCAAACGTGTGTCTGTCTGCCTACAGCTGTTTAGTCTATGATCGAACCACCAAACAACCCCTAGCTTACCTCATGACATGGTAAGCTCGCCATTTGAAAGCAATTTGGGTAGTCAGTGAACCACAGTACACCGTCTGCCAGCTCATGCATAGCACAGGTAGTGTGTCAAATTATCCATTACAACTACCCGTGGCACCGTTCATTTATAATATCACATTGCATTATGTCAGGTTACATTGTGCCCAGCCACATCATTTTCTCTAAAGGAAACTCATGTCAGACAGAATTGCAACGATAACTTCCATCCTTTTTTATTTCATTTAATATGAAATGGCCCATCTGTAATAATACCAGTGACCTTCCCCTTCTTCCATCTCTGAGGACTTCAGAGATTTTTGTTTTCTTTATACAAATGCTAGAATCAAATATGCACTATCTCAAAATGCATGCTGCCAGTTTAATAAGGGCCCTGTCATCCAGTCCCTCAGGAATATCCCCTGAAAGAGCAGGAACGCAAAAAGATACTTTATTACTTCAAATCAACAATATTAATATTTCCTGTTCTACAGTGCACCCACGTCTTGTCCAAGTCGATTACAGCACTTTGCAAACCTTAGCTTTTCAAGACACCAGCCTGAAACAAAGGTTGGCTTGCAAATACTTTGGGGCAGCTGCCCTGCGTGCTTGTTCACTTCATTTGCTCCGCAGGAACGTGGAACACACACACACACTGCCTGAAGCCACTGGGGGGTGGATTTGGTGGGAGATCTGAGAACTAGCTCACGCCGCCCTGCATAATGCACTTTTCCCTGTTTAGTTACCTGTTGTTTTCCCAACACTCTTGTTGGATTGTCAGGACATTGGATAAGGGACCAGTTTTACACTGGGCATCTGGGTACCTGGCACACGAACTTTGTATAGGTGGAGATACCAGACCATTAATATGTGTGTATATATATATATATATGCGAGTCTTGCCTGAAGCAGGCATCTACCCCTAATTAACCATAAAAATGACCCCCTTTTTCCTCCATCTTTCTTACAGGTGGTTACACCTGCAGCCAGGCTGCAACTATCCTTAAGCTGAAGGCCTCATAGTCATAAATCCGTAGAAGAGGATGCATGGCTCCAATACAGCTTCTCCCCAAGGTCTGCCTCATATTGAAATTCCACAATAAGCTTCTTAATACGGAGCAACTGCTGACTCCAAAAAGGTAGAAAAGACCCGGGCAAAAAGTAGTTGTCTTCACCAGTGAAGAGGAACCCCAAAGGTGCAATGAGGGCTCAACAGCTGACATCCCCTGTTCTCCATGTGACACTCCAGTCACCCTAGCCTGAGCACCCGGGCATTGTTCCGGCCAGCATGGAGAAGAAATCCATAAGAAGACGACAGCGACTGCAATCAACTGTATTTAAGATAACAATCACCTTAATCTTCAATAAGGACTTGCATTGAGTTCTGCTACATTAATTTCATACATAATTGCCAGAAGCCTCAGACTTTATGCTCACTGTGCTTATTGTACTGACAACTCAATAAATTTTCTACTTGTAGTATTTCTCGAGTAACGCATAAATTTTATCCTTTATGAAAACATACTGTGAAGAAACAGGGGTTACCGCTGGTTTTATCAAACTGTAATCGGATGCAGCATTCAAGTGAAAAATACAGAGTTTATTACAGCTTAGGTATTAAATAGTTTCAGTGTTCAAAAGGAATATATTTCCTGTACAAATTTCATTCTACAAAATTCATTCTTTAATTAAGGCCCTGTTCTTTGTTCATCCAGCCAATATAATGATTTATATTAGAATATTAAAAAAAAAGTATTCCTATTGAATAAAAGGAAAAAAGATAGCTAAAAAAAGACCAAGAAATATGCAATTTTTGCTCAAATAGTTCAATCAGTATGTATGCATGTGGTACCAGTTTTTACTACCTATCACTTTAGGGTAGCGGATTAAATGCATTCTCTGGTCATAGAAATCACTTCTCATCCAAGAAAGAGTCCCAAAGCCAGAAGATGAAAAATTAAAGCTTGTATTTTACAGCTCTAAGCAGTGAATATTTGGGCCCAAAAGCTACATTCATGTTTTATAAACAAAGGATGAAATATACCTTCCATTATAAATATATATGCACAGGGATCCCACTGCAATCAAGAGCACAGGATGCAAGTCATTTGGAGAACTTCACCATAAAGTGCAAATTTGACATTACAGTACACCCAAACAAGACCTATGCTTTTGGATGCATTTCAGAAACATTAGATGTGAAAGATTAATGTGAAAACCAGAACTGCACATTTCTTTGTTGATCTAAAATATTTTTTCCCCCCTACAGAACCACAATAAGGACAGGCGTATAAGCTTGCAGAACAACAAGAGATGAACTGTTCCCCACCTTAAGCTGGCTTTAACTAAATAAGTAAGAAGACAACAACTTTGGGCCAGCGACACTCAAAAGGAAACACGCACCCAACATTTGGGGGTACCTGCAATACCAAGTCCCGACAGGCATCTTGTCAGGAAGCCATAGACCTGTGGAAACTGAATTCACCTCTCCAGAGGACTGGACAACATTTACACCCACTTTCACATGCCAAAACATATCTGTGTGGTGCCAAGCACGTTGCTCAAAGAGGTAGGAGTTGTCAGTATTTGTATGAACGCTGTATTCTGTTTACCTGTTTTAAGCAGCATGGCACCGGATTTGCAGAACACAAGATCACTCAGGACTGATATTATAATAATAATAATCAGCTTGATACATTTTTATAAAGCACAGTAACCAAAAACTCGGTTTAAAGTTTCAGGCTGGGTATCCCACCTTACCAGATACTTTAAAAGACACAATAAAAGATTTTATATTTAAAAATATTAACACAGCCTCCGCTTTCAGGCCTCCGTTCCCCAGAATTAGGGTGAAGGAGCTCCCTCACGAGCACTAACGGATTAATACTCACAAGCCATGACCCTGAAAACCCTTGAGAGGCCCCTGGGGCGAAGCGGCCATTGCGCACCGGTTTGGGCAGGGTGCCCTCACACAGCCCACAGCCACACGCAGGCCTGACTGAAAGGAAATACTGAACAAGTAGCTACGAGACAAAGAAAGTCTGTGGAAAGGGGTTACTAGCCAAACTAATATTCACAGAGGCTGAAAACATCATCTCATAGCTCTTGAGGGCTTAACCTTGTAGCCGCCATCTTACAGACACACCCCCCCCATTTCAGAGGGGGTAAGGAAACATGGCGCCCACCGCTGTGACCCACAGAGCCCACAAGCCGAGGCAAAGCAGCCCAACCGTACCTGAGCAGTTCCAGGCTGGCGAGGGGCTCCCTCGGTGGCTCCAGACACAGCGAGGGGGTGAGCCGGGCTCTCGGAGCAGGAGAGAAGGGTGCAGGCAGAGACCGGAGCCCCCCATCCAGCCCAGGCCCATCCCCAGCACACCCCCACAGAAGAAAGCCCCAGCCCCGGCTGAGCTAAAATGGCGCCCCTCAGCCAGGTGCAGGGGCGGGCAGGCCCCAGGTGGAGCCACTCAGGGTCATTAAGGCTTATTTGTACCACCAGGGAGTTTGGGTTTTTTTGATTTATTTCCCTCCCCCCCCCAGCTTTAAATCAAAGAACTGGGGAGAAGGGGGAGGAGGTTTCATTTTCTAACAGGGCAAAACAATATGTTCCCTCCAAATTGCATACTGAAAAATGGCTGACTCACCTTCACCTGCAGCTTTCCTTACAAAAACATTACGCCCGAGACGGAGAGTTGGCATGGAGAATTTCAGCCTGAAGGGTTAAAATCATGAGCAGCAGACAACAGAGTGTGAAAATAGGAAGTCTTTAGCCAAGAATCACAAACACCTTCTCCTGTCGCATTAAAAAAAAAAAGGCGGGGGGGGGGAATAGGCTCATTTCTGTGAGGGGAGTTATGCAAAATAACATCTTTCATAGCATCGCACTGCTAAATGAACCTCGTTTCGATGCCGCTTACACCAGCATGGCTTTGATGTAATGCCGCTGCTCCCGATTTATTCCAGTTCAAGGGAAAAATGAATCCACCCGTGTGTGTTTGGGCCTTTTTGTTATTGAACTCTATCAGAAAACACATCAAAACATCAGGACCGTATCAGCCTGTCAGCTTTGCTTCTCGAAAGCCAGAGCAGTGCATAAACTCGCAAAAGAGCTTACAGCTCAACAAAACTCTTTCTTTTTTTTTTTTTCTTTTTTTTTTTTCTTCAGAGCTTGACTCTTTTCTGATCCCCTCGGCATCGTGCGTGGTGCAGCCTCTTTGTGCACAGTTGCTGTTGGTACCAATCACAGAATCATAGAACCATTTATGTTGGAAAAGACCCTTGGGATCATCGAGTCAACCATCAACCCTACTCTACAAAGTTCTCCCCTACACCATATCCCCCAACACCACATCTAAATGACTCTTAAACACACCCAAGGATGGTGACTCAGCCACCTCCCTGAGCAGCCTATTCCAGTGTCTGACCACTCTTTCTGTGAAAAACTCTTTCCTAATGTTCAGTCTAAACCTACCCGGTTGGAGCTTGAATCCGTTCCCTCTTGTTCTATCACTAATTACCTGTGAGAAGAGACCAGCACCAACCTCTCTACAATGTCCTCTCAAGTAGTTGTGGACACTGATGTGGTCACCCCTCAGTCTCCTCTTCCTCAAACAGTCCCAGCTCTTTCAATCGCTCTTCGTATGATTTGTTCTCCAGGCCCTTCACCAGCTTCGTTGCCCTCCTCTGCACCTGCTCCAGCAACTCCAGATCTCTCTCGTATTGAGGTGTCCAAAACTGGACACAATACTCGAGGTGTGGCCTCACCAGTGCCGAGTACAGGGGCACAATTCACCTCCCTACTTCTGCTGGTCACTCTATTTCTAATACAAGCCAGGATGCCATTGGCTTTCTTGGCCACCTGGACACACTGCTGGCTCATATTCACCCGCTTGTCAATTAGAATCCCCAAGTCCTTTTCCGCCAGGCAGCTTTCCAGCCACACTTCCCCAGACCTGTACTGATGCATGGGGTTGGTGTGGCCCAAGTGCAGGACCTGGCACTTGGCCTTGCTGAAGCTCATACCATTAATGTTGTCCCATCGATCCAATAAAATAAGCCCTAAAAGTGGACTCCCCTGGCACCGCCTTCGGAATAGATGGCGATGGAACCAGGCAGTGGGAATGCTTGGCTCTGGTTCCTTGCATCTCCTGCCGCTGCCTCCCTCAGCCACTCCAGCAGAAAGGATGGTGGGACAACATGTGTGCCATGAAGCCCTTCTGGCAAAAGCCAGGTCATCTCTCACTCATCCAGGCTGAAAGGCAAGGGCTGCATTTATCACAAAATAGCTCTGCAATGGCTATACTCTCGCTGCTGAGCACCAGCAGACCTCCAGCACATCTCCCTTCTTTGCAGAAAGGGGAACGCCCAATTTTTTTACTTTTTTTATGCTTCCTGCATTGAATTTAAATTGTGGTTTGAGCTGAGGTGTCTGGAGAGAAAAGGCTAGCAAGGAAAAATCTGGACTTCTTGAAAAATCTGGACTTCTTGAATGTAAGAAGTTCCACCTAAACATGAGGAGAAACTTCTTCACTTTGAGGGTGGCAGAGCCCTGGAAGAGGCTGCCCAGAGAGGTGGTGGAGTCTCCTTCTCTGGAGACATTCAAACCCACCTGGACACGTTCCTGTGCAACCTGCTCTGGGTGGACCTGCTTTGGCAGGGGGTTGGACTAGATGATCTCCAGAGGTCCCTTCCAGCCCCATAGCATTCTGTGATTCTGTGACTGTGTCTGGAACAGAGCAAGAACACGGTTATGAATATATACCTAAGCACTTGTAGCTGGATAGATTTTTCCTTGTTGTTTTTGTTTGGTTTTTTTAATCCTCAGACACATTAACTTTTTATGATATGTCTTGTAAAAGTGTAGTTAAAAAAATTGTAACAAAAAGAAATATAGCTGTGTTATCTTCCTAATAATATATTGGATTTATTCTGTAACAACACCCCAAACACTATGTCATCTTTAAAGGTCATTTTGACTTTGATACTTGAAAAAAAAAAAAAAAGAGAAAAGGCAGTATTATCTACTAATGCTTTACTTCTGTCATCTTAAATTTTAACCTTTTCTTGCTGTGATCTATAAATGGATGCAGGTTTCGATATAATGAGCTGGAATCTCAGCAAATTTAAAATAGGCATAGTCCACCGAGTTGAGCCGAACTGAGCTGTGCCAATTTGTGCCTACTGAAGTTCTGGGCCACCATTCATAACTCTCAGTAATTTTTAACTAGCCTGATACATTCTTTTGCTGTTAATCCCCATTTCTGTAATGAGCAGCACACCAGAAAGAGTTGAAACTCTATTTAACTGTACCACATATTTCCTAAAAATCTTAGCAACGTGAAATAATAGCATGAACCCAGGACATCCTCGCTTTACCTGAAAGACTAATAGCTTGAGCTATGTGGTTACTTATAATGTGGCACTTGCTGAAAGGCTACAGCCAACATCTGACACCATCTTTGACTTTCAGCCTGGTCACACTATAAGAATTTGCACAACCCGGTGGGATATTTCATATATAATTGGCAGGCTCATGCTTGGGACTGGGAGATGTGAGCTGGAGAATTACTTCAAAGTCTTTGCTCTAAAGAACTACTTTTATGTCACTAAAACTTGATGTTTTGATATGCTTATCTTCCTGACTCAGTATTTATACTTACCACAAGAGTATTTGAGCCTATGCTTTGTTTTATTGCTTGTTTATTTTTTGGCATGGACCAAACTCTGTAATACCCATCCATTTCAGCCTAGCCTCATGGTATCTTAAATACCACTCAAAACAGAACAAGTTATCTCAGATCTGAATATAGTTGCCAGAGTTGATATATGCACTCATACTGTGAGGTCAACATTTATAATAACAATTCCTATTATATTGCATATCTATTGTTATAAGATTATGATCTAGTAGTGCCTGGAGGTCTCAGAAGAGACTGGCTCATCATGCACATAGTGAGAGACAGTTTTATACTCCTGGAGAAACCGTCCAAAATGAATTTGCCTTATTTAAGCAGCTGCAGCATACCTTCTAATTTCAGCCTCTGGACTTGCACCAGACGTCATTTGGAGGCACAGAGTATGAGATGGCAGAAGATCATTTCCCAACAGTGACATTAGCTCATGTTTCTAAAGCAATTCTTAGTGCCTCCCAGACTAAACATCTTTAATAGCTGTCCCAGGAAAATAAATGGACCATGAGCAGAAATAAGACAGGTTTCAACTGAACAAGGAAATTGTATGTGAGTTTTGAAGTCATTTGAGACCCAGATGGAACTGAGGGTTTAGGAATATGTCTCTGATCCATGTTTGCAGTTGGGTAATTGAAACTGTAATTCTGCTGAGTTTCAGCACTCTGTCATCATCTACATTTAATTTCACCCTCCAGGGTGCTCACCATAGTGCTAAAAATCCATACTAATAGGAGACTTTACAGACAATCCACTACAGCTGAATGAGAGACCCCAGAGCTGAAACCACAGAGAACTTTTGGAGAAGGGAACAATGGAGAAGCTTGTGATATGACTAAATCACTCACTGACTTCTGCAAAAGATGTGGTCTGCCTTAACTCTGCTTTTTTGCTTTTTTTTCCAATCCGAGTAGATGCTGCCCTGCTCTGTATATTTATTCAATGGATATTGCCGATGCATCTGTCGGAATCAGACGCACAACTGTAGAAGAGCAGCGTTTTAATATGCATCTTTAACACTGCTAAACATTGGCAACAGCAACAAAAACATGAGACCTCCTTCTCCTTCTGCCTCTGATGCCAGAGCATAAGAATAGGCTGATATTAGGATTATATAGGAACTAGGCTAGTATGACGATTATATATACATCTGATAGCTATATAAGAATAGGCTAATACTAGAGAATAACAACATCCTATTTATTATTTTATTTATTTATATTTATTATTATTTTATTTATTTATATTTATTATTAATTTATTTATTTATACATTATTATTTTATTTATTCTTTTATTTATTTATGGTCATCCAGATATACCAGGGTCCTTTTTCATACTGGGCAGCAGTTGCTGTTCCTGTTGCCTACATACATAGTACCCACTAGCGTAAATGGCTTTCTTGTCCCATTCCGTCAGCGAGAGTTCAGGGCCACAGAGATGACCAAAAGCATGCCCCTTCTCTCCCTGACATCCAGCCTGTTTTTCTGCTCAGCCTTTGACCTCTGCTGACAGCCTCCTGCCTCATTTACTGGAAAACATCCACAGCGTGAGTAGCAGACTGGCAAAAATAATAGACTGTCTGTGCACTCCATGCTGCGTATGAATATATTTTTTCGCTCCTGAAGGAACAGGCCTGCAGAAAGCAACATGGGAGAAAGAAAAGCATCCACTGAAAAAAAAAATCCAGTGAGAGTTAATGAACTTCCTATAAAAAGAGGTTGCAGTCAGTAAAGGTATTAGCCTGCTAAAAGAAAGTTTTGTGCTGGTGCAGTAGCGAATCTAAACAGCTGATCTTTTGTAAAGGGTCTTCCCATCAGCAATCTCTCTCTCCACAGAAATCCCCAGAGGTGTTAGAAATCGGTAACATAAACCTGTACTTAAAATGAAAACTTTCATCATCTTGTGTAAGGCTTTCCTTAATTTCAACCCTAGCAGAGAACAATACCACCTTCCGCAGCTGCTGTTTCTCTCTAGACCCTTAACAAGACCTCAGTCAAATCTAATCCACGTCTCACTTGCTCAAGGCACTCAAAGCAGACATTCTTTGGAGTCAAGAAAAAGCTGGGGCAACAATATTGCAGAGCTGAAAACAGATTGGTAGGTTCAGTAAGAAATGCACGTGTGTGTCTGAAAGGTTCAATAGAAAGCTAACAGATGACAGACCTGTTCTTGCAATCTAAGTATCTCACATGCAGGTAGAAAGCCAGCATAAGACCACATTTAGTAATTTTGCCTTTACAAGCTTTACATTCGCCCTGCTACCTACTCAGCCATTTGTATGCTCAGTGTGCACGCACAATTTAAGAGTCAGCCCTCAGTCCAGTCTTAATTATGTCTTGTGTTGCCTTTAAAAGCTTAAAAACATGTTACGGGCCATTCAGTAGTTCCTGGAACTGTATACTGAAGGAGAAATGGGAGCCCTGCTGAAGCCAAAGGGAGTTTTGCCATGGACTCCTGTATCTCAGCCCGGGCACTCACTGTGAGTTAAACTGGGGCTGCAGTTGCTGCTCTGGCAATTTGTAACTACAGAAAAGGGAGCTAGTGGCTGAAACGGAGCAGTTAAGTGCCAACAGCCACAGTTGCAGTTGTTTCTCAACTATGTCATAGCCCTTGTCTAAATACCCTTCCAAGAGACACTGCATTACCAAAGTCATTAGCAAGTCATTTTATTTCCATTATATCCTCATTTTAACCCAGAAATAGAGAAAAGTAATCAGATCTCTTCCTCACCTACACACACTGCATGTCAATGCAGTTGAGGTTGGTGGGGTTTTTTTCCTTTGGTTGCTTTCTTAATGCTAGACAAAACACTTTCACACTTATTAATAGCATGCTAAACCCACAGCAATTGTAGAAACACAGAAATACAAACCTCGCCCTGTCTTAACGCTAAACTCCCTACTCTGCTTTCAGAAAGATAGGGGGGAAATTAAGAGCCACGGTACAGATCTCCAGATCAAGTAGTCGATTTGCCTGCTCATGCTGCGTTAAGAAAATATTCTTGGCATCCCAGTGCTAGAACCGCTGGCCAAACTAGCTCGCCTAGATGAGAAATAGGGGCATCTTCCCAAGCCCAGCTTCCAAGAGGAGAGGGTGGGTGAGTGGCACAGGTCGCTGAAGGAATTCCCTGTCCTGGAGCCAACCCAGTCCGGTGTCAGCGTATAGTCTGACCAGCTGCAGCAATTGAGACTTTAAATCGAAGTTCGTTTTGCGTGTACTGATAAGACAGTATGACTCTTCAAACAATATTTCCACATGGTTTCATTCTATTTATTTGTTTTGGCATACGACTTGACTTCAGGCCCATTAACATCCTCTTGGCTACATAACGTGGCTGGCACTGACCGCCCCTGGAGGCAGAGGTATAAAGTGTCTGTGGCATGAATAATTCCCGGCAAGTACTCAAGAGTCTGCTCAGTGCATTATGAAACACCAAGTTCAAAACACAAACAAATCAGAGTGGAGCTACTCTAAGCACTGGTCACCTCAGGCATATTTTGCTCCTTCTCTTGATCAAACAGATCCAGACTGTCACAGCTCAAACGCGGAGGTGGCTTAGCCTAATTAAAAACCTTTCTGAGTATCACATGAATGCCAAATAGAGCCTCAGACATAGCAAGGTAAAAGACATGTGATTAATTAACTCAATGCTTGATTGACTGGCACTACCACACCAACACAGAGGATCAGTCATACAAACACAAAACGGATGTACAAGAGCACAAAGGTTAGTTAAATGAGTAGCTTCATCTGATGACAGAATCTAGATACTTGCTGCTTCTTTATACCTTTGCAAATCTCCTTTTTAAGCCCCATACTAAGTAAATCCGTAGTATCTGCGAGGCATGGCCACTCATCTGAAGAAAATCCCACCAGTTAACTACGGAAAGCAACATTTATTGAACTGAGAGCAGCTCACACTTCAGAACTGTTCTTAAAAAAACAATTTGGGTAGGTATGTTTTAATGAGTAGAGTTTGCTTTCTGTGGGAACACACTGTTGCTGAAAAACAGCACAGCAGAAACAAGGTTCTCATCCTCAATTCCAGCATGGTCCCTGTAGGGGACAGAGCTTGGCACCTTATGCCCCCATCCTCCTCTGTGCGCTGCACCATGAAAAGGCATCTTGCTAATGAAATAATGTGCCGACAAGCTCAGCCATCTCTTGTCTTCTCTACACATTTTATATAGCCTACGCTGCCCTTTCAAGTGGTTTAAACTATTGCTTGAGGAATCAAGCTGCAACTGAGCCGTAGTAAAATGAAGGTTAGCGTGTTTCTCCTCGGAAGGAATACCAATACAGAAGTATGAAACTTCTATCACCACAAGGAGCCAGATTTAAGCCTGATGCTCTGACAGGGCTCCTTTACCACTAGGAATCTGAATGAGGAATACGTAGTAAATCAAAAAGTCACATCAGAAGTTGCTGTAATCTACTAAATGGCTCTAAGAGTGTCAGCACACAAGCAGTTAACGTGGAGCAAACCAAGCTGTGCATTTTCAGTGTCAGCTAAAATAAGAACTGCCCTAGATGTGCACCTTTCCAATCCACATAATAAAGTGCTGCAATAAGCGATGTTATCTACACTGTGGAGCCAAGTTTCTGGCCAGAGCCCAGCTTTAGAAGTCTGCTAGGGTCATGTCCAGAATCCAGACTAAGATGAGACTCTGTCCCTCTTTCATGCCTAGTTTCCATGAGGGGGGAAGCTGGGCATATGGGTTGGTGCAAGTCCAGCAAGCTCCAGCCTGGCCTCTGAACTTCCTTCATTTGGAAACCAGCAGGTCAGTGTTTGATGTAGCCTGTGGAGCCAGGCTCTGATACTCCTTCCCTGCTGATGTGCACTGTGTAACCACACTGCATTCACTCTTTCCTCTTCCAGTCTTTCAGTCTGCGTTCAGAGTTTCCTCTTATGTAGGAGTCTTTTACTTTGTGTAGTAAAACCTTTCTCAAGAAGGTTGCGGCAGTATCCCAGGTCCTGGGACAGCTGCGGAGGAGCTGTTCTGCACTGCATGATTTCATTAAAATTTCCTGGATTGCAGCACTAGAAATAAAAATAGATGTAAATGGACAAAGAGGTTAACTATTTCTTTTACTGCTGCCTTCCATAGGAGGTTGGCTAGATTGTGTCTACCAGATTTCCCAGTAGAAACCCAGAAGTAAGCAAGATGCTACTGATCAGCTGGTTTGTATTGTCTTGTATCAGCATAAGGTTGGGGATCCACAAATTCCCAACAGCCACTAAGTCTTCCCCTTCAAAAAAAGCCACTTAGTTTTGCCTCTCACAGGTACCTCTCTACAGATTTTGTGGACTTTGTTCCCAGCACTTCACTGGTCTTGGATGACTGTCATTAAAAGGTGCTTTCTGCCACCTTTCATGGATTGCGGACTCCACTGCAATGTATTTGCAGAGTGCTCTGGCTCACTGTATTGGCAAACGCTAATGTTCCAGATTCCACCTGAAATTTTTTACCCTTGCTGCCTTCACAGTCATGGGACAGCACACACATTTACTAATGTGACCATGCCACAAGAGGTTGTTTAGCAACATGTTCCCAAGGAGGTAGAAACTACAAGGATGAAAATCACTGCAAGCTCTGTCTGAACCGGCTGGACACCCTGAATTTGAGTCACACATAACGTGGATACAAAACTTCTGGGACCGTTTTTCCTCTCAATGTGTCATTTTTAAAAAAAAATCATTATTTTTTTAAAGTGTTCCGTGCAGAATACTCAGGGGATGCTGAATTCTAATTCATTACCAAGGCATCTAGTGTTCCACTGACAGTGATGCCGGCATACCTAAATAAAGGAGATACTTGGAAGACAGAAAAGCAGAAGACATTTTCCTGACTTCTTTTTTCACACTCCTCAGGCAGACCTATTATGCTCAGTGGTACGGATAAAAGTAGAACAGTCACTGGTTAGGCTCGCTGCAGCAGAAAAATGTTATAAGAAGTCTTTTGGGGTAACCAGACGCTGGAGTGGCCATTTCTAACTTGTTATTAATGATCACACTGCTGATCCAAAAGACCACTACAGGCAATTGAAAGACTCTGACTGACTAATGGGATTTGGAACAGCCCGGAATGCACTCATCCACACAAAGATTTCTGTTGGGAAATCAGAGTGGGTGTAAATGGGAGTACACAGACGGCTCAGAGCCACTGCGATGAGCGAAGTCCTGCAGCTAAGGAGTTATTTTCACTTTTATTGAAGGACAAATCTTGAGGTAAAGATAAAATGCCAGATTCCTTTCATTCATCTTCTGGTTGGGGAATGTTTTTAATCATGTTTTTAGGCTTTTTTCCCCTACACTGTTTTATTTCTTTCCTATGCAATCTGACATTCTTCTATCACAGCACCACGATTTAGTGGAAAATAGCACATATCTTAAGATTTATGGCAGAAGGTAAGAGCTGACAGAAGTGCAGTCTTCACTGAGGAATCCTTATGAACATCCTTCACCCCCCTCATTTGCATGCAACAGTTACCAATGTCGTAATATTCTTAACATCTAAGACTTTACTGCATGTGATTCCTCTTGAATAACTAACATTTGTCTCTTTCAGGCAGCTGGTATAACATAAATCTATGGAGTTCCAGATATTGCTCATTTAGATTTCCTTGTTTAGCAGCTGAGCCTCATGCCTCTGCCATTTCTCCTGGCATATCTTATTTTTGAAGAGTCGTAATGACTCTGAGTGGCTTAGTTTAACAGAGAATAGAGTAGACATCAAAAGTCCGTACCTGAGTTACTTCTAACCCCTATCACTGTCATTCCCTGGTCAAGCTTCTAATCTGAATTACGTAGATGTTTTCTAGAGCCCCAATTCTGCTAGGCTTTTTTGGCAGCACAAAGAAATCACTAGACAAGTGAATATTACATTTCAGTATCTTATTCAGTGCATGGTTATAAGCATAGCTCCTTTAAAAGCACTGGCAGTTGCAAATCTTCCGTGACACTTCACAACATTATTTCTCCCCAAATTACTTTAATTCTGAATTTACAGCTGCAGGCACAAAGATGGGAATGTTTTGTGATGATTTCTTCTGTCCTCAGTTAATTAGCATGTGGAAAGACTGTCATCCCTGGAGCATGGATGGCTGGTGTCTGGAAGGCAATCAGATTTTCTAAACAAGTCCAGCTGCAGATGGGCCAGATTAATTTTTCTTTGAGTTCAAATAGGGAAAAAAAAAAATAATACATGAGTCATGGAGCTGCTGTATTTACAGATGGTCCAAATGGGAAAGTCCACAGCGCTCCCAATAAAGTTGATACAGAACATACAGCTCACTCAGGGGTGACAGTGTCTTAATGCCTTTGAACTGTGTTAATATCTACCAGCAGTGTTATTGACAGGCATTCATCCATTAATCCTGTGAAAATATTCCCAGGCAAGAGCAGAGTGCAACTGCTACAGAATCGCTTTTCTAGACAGAGGCAAGTAATAATAACAGTGTCCAAGGAAGGTGCCTAACACCACCCCTGCCCTCAGGTTAGAAATTCCTATACTTCAGCACAAAACAGAAGGAAAGATAGAGCATGGCAAATCCTTCTCCCCGTGAATCTGAAAGGGAAGGGAAGTCCCCCTGGAAAAGGGCTATCTGGTAAGGGACTTCTTGCTGGAAAACCTGTCCCTGTAGACTCAGACTTCTGTAGGCCACAGAGAGAGATTTCAACTCGTCTGTGATCCATTCAATGTTCCTGCAACAATGACTCATTATCCCTGCTACTGCCATCCCGTCAGCCCCAGCGCTTGAGAGCCTCATCAACTTACAGACGGGAAACTAACGCTGCTCAGAGGAAAAACAACAACTTACATCTTGCTGTGTGTCACGCACCTCGTCGCCCTCCGACGTGAAGGCTTCGAATGCAGAGTCAACACTGTGTCCCAGGCAATATCACGCACTCCACGCTCCCCATGCTGGCGGCCAGGAATGAGCCTCAGTCAACATATTTGGAACCATGTGTGCATAATTGCGTGTACAAACAATGAGGCCGGCCTTGGAATTTGCGGATCCCCAACACAGCTGTTCTCAGGCACGCCGGTACATACACTGAAATGAGCTTTTCCAGGCGAGGGTGAAGCCACAGGACCCTGGCAGATACGTGAGGTTGATGGTGCACTTGTCTAAACCTGGGCTGGAAACTCTGTACACCACCAGGGCACACCCTTGCTTGTGCCAGGGTTGTGTCCAAGCCAACTCAACCTCCTGATAGTAGGGCTGGACCTCGAGGGAGTCTCGTGTCCTGATTATCTCCACCAGGACATCTCCCTCTCAGTCCCCTTTCTGGGCAAGCACTGGAAGCGGTTTGTCGCCGGAGGTGGGCAGGGACTTGTAGAGCTGTGGGTGCCCCGAGCGAGCTTCAAATGCCCCGTTACAAATACACATGCCTGGCACAAAAGAAGCTCAGTCTCATTTGTTTCCATTCCCTTGGCTCTGCCTTCTCACAAAGAGCACAGTGAGCCAAACTCTGATTAATTCAACACAACAGCAACAGCCCACAGCTGGATGTCATAGTCATATGCTGTTTATTAGGATGCCCAGTTGGATCTTTGCCTACAAACTACATCTGACAAATGCATATTGGTATGAGCAAACGGGCTAATAGAGCAGTTATACCTGCTGCACCGTCCTCATCCTCGCAGGCATTGTCTGGTAAGATGGGAGCAGGAGGGACGGGAGATCTGCTCTTACCCTGCCTTTGATCTGCCCGTGACTCCAGACAAGCCACTTTGCTCAAATGCTTCTCATTTCTCCTCTTACCTTTTTTTTTTTTCCCCACGTTCAGCCATAAACCCTGCTGTGAAGGGTATATCTGCACTATGAATTTGAGTACTCACGTCCTACACCAAAGACTTGAGCAGCAATTAACAAAAATCCTAAAAAACTGTAACAGTCCCCCCAGTATTTTGAACTTGGCCACAACAGACCTGCTGTGGCTTATGTGCATAATTCAATCTTTTTTTTCCGCTTAGTTAAAAAATTACTAAGAAAGAGCTTCTAACACTGTAGCACTGACTCTTATCTCATTTACACCAGCTCTACAATCAATTCACTGAGTTCAGCAGTGCTGTTCCTGATTTACATCATTAAAGTGAAAAAGACTCAAACGTTGTGTCTCTAGAAGCAATCCAGCCATGGTACTGGATAATCACCTGAAATTTCTATGGCAACAAGAAGGAAATTGTTCGGCCTACTGTCTGGGTATTTTCACTCCGTGTGTATGACAGTGTTATGTCAGAGACAGGGAGAGAGAGAACATTTAACACATAATCAATTAAATTTCACCTTTGATCCAGTCAGTTGTTTAGAAACATTATCTTGGCATCAGTGAATGATTTTTCTCATGGGCTGACAAGGTGCCTGTTTGTTTTCTATAAGGAATGATTGAGTTAGACGTCCCAATTCTTCCTGTGAATGAATGATGAAAAATGGATTCGGTATTGATTGGCCCATTTAGTAACGCTCCTGGATCTCTGTACCTCTGCTCTTCATGTAACCTTAACCCTGGAGACCACCATCCTCATGCCTGACCTAGCAAAATCTTTCTGTCAGGCACACCACCACATTTTTCTTGTCCCCCATGGGAACTCGTAAGGAAGGAGCAGTAGGAGGGGGCATAGAGGCTTTCACAACCTTTAACAGCTCTCATGTGCGAAGAAAAGCTCTCCCTACTGCAGGGGCACCAGTCCTGTCTCATCTTGTCTCCCCTCAGCATCTCAGCAGAGTCAGTGAATGATTACAGATATGCAGCAGTTAAGCTATTAACCCAGATGCCACTTCTTGACACACACTGAGGAAGCAGCAAACACATTCCTCTAAGCGTGGCGTTACCGATCGCCCCTTCTGAGACGATGCGGGCTGACACCATGGTCAGACCTACGCCTCGGCCAGACCCACTCCTTCAGCTGGGAAGCTCAGTTAAGCAGAGTGGCTTCACACCAAGACCACGGATGTGAATCCAAAAGCTTCCATGGAATCCTGTGGCGCTTGTACGAGGCTCCCAATATTGATTAGGGATCTAACACACCGTGAATTGAAGGGCGGATTGACACCAACGTGGGCTGCTGCGTGGCTCAAGATCCAAGCTAAACCTAAGCGTGTGCTGAATTTGCATAAAACATACAGAACTACGTCCTCCTGCTGGACAAAGAGCGAGTTTCGCGGCATATGGAATTACACTAAATCATGTCTGTGTAGACAGAAAAAAAAGATTTGGTAATATCCAGATCTTCTTTTCACAGTACACTAAACGGAACAATTCAAGCTCAATCTTGATGGCATGATGGCAGACTATTCCCTTTCTTTAAAAGGAAAACACTGTCTTATGATAAGAAGCAATCAATAAATATGGTTAAACGTGGCTGCATTTGGGAATGCTATCTTTCAAAACTGTATACTGGTAAAAGCAAAGTCACTAGTTTACACATAGGTGCTTTACAAAACCATTTGTATGCAAACACAGCATGGTTTATGCAAAACACGAAATGCAGCATTTTGTGGCATGTCACTTGCATCTAATTCTGCGGGACAGTATCACCTGGATTGGGCAGTATTGGACAAATCTTAAGGTGCAGCCTAGAATTCACAACCAGTCAGACCCAGAAATGTGCCTAACGAACTTCTCATTTTGTTGCTATGCAATCAACAGTGACAGAAAATGCTCTAATCCCCCTAGAACAGCATTGCAATGTAACACCATCAAGCACTTAGCACTACTAGCATCTATCCTTCTGTATATGGTCTTAGGCATCCTAATTATCTGATGTAAACTACCTCTGTGTAAACTTGCAATGCTTTACAAAAGATTTTCAATAAATACTAATAATGCTGCTGAGAATATTGATAGCCTGCTGTTGAGACAGAGCAAATATCTCCTAGCACTAGTTTTTCTGCTAAAAACGACGCAGCAACATATAGTTTCTCAATTATATATTACTGCCTGCCAAACGAGCTCTGTTTCTGTTGGCCCAGAATGTCCACCAGTCTAAATCAGAGGATCTACTGCAATGAAATGACACCTGCACTAGAGCTGTAGCAATTCACTCCTTTCTCAGGTTTTCTCCAAATTATAAATCTCCTGTCCACCAGTAATGCCCCGGAGTGGCAGGAGCCGTGAGATGATTAAAGTGAATAAATAAAGCGAACAAGCCAACATACATTTCACTCTAATCAGGCAGCAGGGTCTAATGAACTGAGCTGCATATGTGCCTGGGAGTCAGAAATTCCTATGGTTTAATGTCAGTCTCCTTGGACAGTTTCCTTTACCTCTCCTTGCCTTGGTTTTTAGTTTCTCATTTTTATTTACTTACTCTATTTAGGTCTTTTTTTTGTCAATTATTTTGAACGTATAACAACAATTCAACACAGTGCCATCTCTTCTGGAAGCTCTGTAAAACATTGCCACGTGTGTACATAGAATCACAGAATCATAGAATTGTCCAGGTTGGAAGGGACCTCTCAGATCATCTCGTCCAACCATCAACCCAACTCTGATCAAAACCATCACTAAACCATGTCTCTAAGCACTAGGTCAACCCGGCTGTTAAATCCCTCCAGGGATGGGGCCTCAACCACTGCCCTGGGCAGCCCAGGCCAATGTGCAATAACCCTTTCCGTGGAAACATTTTTCCTAATCTCCAATCTGAACCTCCCCTGGGGCAACCTGAGGCCATTTCCTCTTGTCCCATCGCCTGTTCCTTGGGAGAAGAGACCGACCCCCCCTGGCTACACCCTCCTTTCAGGGAGATGGAGAGAGCCAGAAGGTCTCCCCTCAGCCTCCTTTTCTCCAGGCTCAACACCCCCAGCTCCCTCAGCCTCTCCTCACAAGACTTATTCTCCATTTTTCTCACATTTTTGCTGCTGGTCCAATTTCCTTCATTTGTATCATCCCTCAACACACATCTATGCTTCAGTAAAACCTACCTACACCAAGAGTGCTCTCCTTTATGGCATTACAGACTATGGCACCTGGATTATGCTGGTGCAGTCACTGCCAAGGATCTCAAGGGTTTCACGGTGCGAGGCACGGTGCAGCTATACTGTCCCAGGCAGTCCATCGCTGAGGTCAGGTGGTGGGGACAGATAAGTAAGCTACAGTACAGGAAGGAGAGATCCCAGGTTACCGTTTGCTTGGCCATCACCAGTTGCTGGAATTGTTAAGCACTGGTGGGAATGCAGTTGTTTTACAAGAAAGCTGTAAGTATGCTGAGTGTCAGCACCCACAGAATCTGGCGCTGGCTGGCGAGGAAGGAGGCAGCTTGATGTTATCAGAGTTTTTCCTAGCTCATACAATGAAAACAGAGGAAGCAGAGCTCTGCTCTAAAATTCACAAATACCCTTCTTGGAGAGCCCCTGAACAATACTAGCCGGGAATGCTGAGGGAAAGGAGGCTCCTTACTGGTTGCTGCTCTTTTCCTTGCCTACTGTGTGGCAATGACTAGATCTGAACAGGCTCAGGCTGCAAGCTCTAGTTCAGACACTTAGTTAACGATCTTCATGAAGAGAACTCACTGACCGTGAAGCTGTAACACAAAATTTGGAGAAATGGAGATCTGGTGCTGAATGGGTAGGACACACAAAAGCGTTACACACAGGAACTACATTTTTTGGATTCATTCCAGAACAGATCCCAGGTCAAGGTTTTCAAAATCACCCCCTGAAACAGAGTTCCCTTGGCACTTATTCGAGCAATTGCATTTTCAAAATTGTCAAGTATTCCATACCTCTGACTGATCCCAAGAAATAGCAAAGAATTATAGAAGCCCAGTATCTCTGAAAGAATCATAATATTTACTACGGATTAGGCAGAACGTGAGTTTAGATAACCAATTTGCAAATATCAGACATCATTTTGCAATGCCACAAAAGCGAGCATGTTTAAGGCGCTTCTATTTCACTGAGTTATTGCTACTCCACATGGAATCCACCAGCATGATCTTTAAATGCAAAGCGATATACATTTTCTCATCCATAAGACAAGAGAAGGGTCTTTGAAGAATATCATCGCTGTGCTGCGCCTTGGATGCCTTTCTAAACACCCGAGCTTAGTAGGAGGTCAGACATAAAGGGGTACTAACAGGTTACTTTGTCAGGCTTTGAAAAGCCTTCTCCCTTTATTTTAGTTGGCAGAAGGAGTGTGCAGATTTATTAAATGAAGTGAAAGAGTGCGAGAGAGCTCATCCTGCCACTTTTTGGTTGTTCAGCAGCCGAACAAATCCCATGCAAGTGAGCTTCGCGCAGTCCTCCTCGCTTGCACACGTCTGTCTCTCTGCTGAGAATGTTCCAACTGTTTCACTCGTGCGGTTACTTGGAATTTACTTGCATTTCAGATTGCTCCTGAACAAATAAGACCCTGGAGCAAGAAGAGATTCTCTGGTATATGGCTCCTCACTGACAGTTTGATACAACAAAAGACTGAGCGCGCTGAGGCAGAGCCTGCAAAGCGCTTTGACATAAAAAATGTGTTTTATTTAGCACGTTGGAGAAGCAAGCCCTGTTCTCAGTCACCTTCTGTAGCAGTGACGAGTGCTAGCTCTTACCTACTCTGCAAGAGAGCATTTTCCACCAAAACCAGTGCTTGTTCCACTTTCTCCACAGGTATCAGAATTGGGAGGTCAAGATCTATGAATAGCACAGACAGCACCATCCCCCCGAGGGCTGAGAGTTTCAAATCACTGGAAGCCTTAATATTTGCCTCTCGGTCTACAAGCAAAGAACCTCACCCCCAGGAGCAGTCCTACTCATGGTAAATGAGCTTCTCCCTCATTCAGTTATCACAAAGGCAGACCGAAACTGCCAGCACAAGCACAAGAGGGTCATATACCTTCTCTTTCCCATTTGTGGGAAGGATTATTACAGCACCTAGTACACACTTACGTGAAGGAAAGATTATCCTCTACAGTACAGTCCAGATTTTAATAAGTGCTGTGACTAATTTTTTATTATTTACTTTTTTAATATAGTCATCATCCGACAAGCCTTGTTTTCTTTGTATTTGGATATATTTCCCTTTGGTTGGTAGCATTCTGTGGATGTATACTGAGGGGCAGAACACGGAGTAACTTGTCCTAAAAACAAAGGAGCTCACAATCTGCATTTTGAAGGAAATCAGTGCGTTGATTCCCCGTGTGCCCGGAATACTAGTTTTCTAGAGTAACTTCTCGATCCTGTTATCATAAGAAACCTCCAAAAGCATTAATCCAGCTGCCCAAAATGAAACCAAAGTGAATGACTTTCAGTCCTGGTTTTTTCATGGGCGCAAAGCAAGATTCTTATGAGCCAATGCAGATATGCATTCATACATTTGCATGGGTCAAAATTTCATCATCAGTATTGCTAGACTTCTTCACATCACAAAAAATGCTGACTACCCAAATTAGAAAACATTCATTTATGTCCTATCGTTAATTTGCTGCTGCTACTGAGCAACGTAATTATCCAACATCAAAAACTAGTTTGCTTTCTTTGAAAACTGAGTGGGTGAGAAGTCACTGAAAAAAAAAAAATCAAATCCGTAATTTAAGGCACACAATACAGGCAAAACAAGACTGTCTGTTTCCAGCATAAACAATTATTTCATAGCTCTGATAGTATACTTGGAAAGAATAAAATATCCCTGACCTGGCTTTTGCCTCTTGCTGGTACAGTAGGTTATTGAAACATTAGATGTCTTGACAGAATCCTGTAAAGTGAAGCCTTTAACCTTTAAAGTGTTCTTTCTTATGTCTATTCTTGACCTCATGCAGCAAACCATTACTAAGTCAATCTCTATTCCTTCCAAAAATATCTCCTAGAATTAAATGTATAGATATCTTATTATCCATCCACTTCAAGGATCAATGGATAATTCCTCAGGTGGTTATATATCTGTAGCTTTCGGAATGTTTTACCAGAGCATGACTCCAAAAGCCACAAATGGGAACAAACTTTCATGCGTAGTAGGTGAGATACAAGAACTTGAGTGAGGTTCCTCTGCTTGTCCAAAACAAAAAAGTCAGGAAGAACTGAAAATGCATATAAGCTGTTTGAAGCCTACAATTTCTTATTTTTTCCACATTACTTCAAAAATGCAAGGTATAAAATGCTCATTTCCGTCTATGTTGCTTCTCTGAAGCAATAACTGTAGAAAGTAAATGTCACTCCCAGAAGCTGTAAAAGGTGGGCAAAAGGCTAGGCTGATTAAAGCACAGAACAGTAAAATTAGCTACATTTCTCAAAATTCTGGCTGTAATTTGAAAAAAAAACAACAACAACAACAAAACAAAATGAAACAAAGCTTCCTAATTTTTTTTACTTTCCCCCTCGCCCCCCCATTTTATTTCAATTGTTTGTTACAGTTGTTCAAAAGTTTTCAGCCTCTAGGAAAAAAAGTCTCAACATTAAAAATGGAATACATAATCTTCCTTCTTTACAAGCCATTTTTGCTCTTGCTTTCAAACCATTTAGTTAAATTATCATGAGCTCGTGTTCAAGACAGAGTAGAGAATGGTATCTTCCTCACGAGCCCAACTGAATGACCACCTGAAACAGTAATTCCCCCACAAGCTGTGGGTTTTTGCTACAGCCGCCGCTAACTGATGCTGTAGGAACCTGGTGCTGATGCCGTGGTCATGGATGCTGAGCCCGTGATGCTGAGCCACTGTTGAAAAATGTGCCTTTCTGCAAGACCCACTTTGTAACTCAAGCCAATTCCTCACCCAGCCTCCTCTCAGGGCTTTAAAACCCAGCGCAGTGCTCCACTATTCCTGGTGGACAACAAGATGACCATGAGCCAACAATGTGCCCTTGTGGCCAAGAAGGCCAATGGCATCCTGGGGGGCATCAGGAAGAGTGTGACCAGCAGGTGGAGGGAGGTCATCCTGCCCCTCTGCTCTGCACTGGGGAGGCCCCATCTGGAGCACTGGGACCAGTTCTGGGCTCCCCAGTTCAAGAAGGACAGGGAACTGCTGGAGAGGGGACAGCAGAGGCTACAAAGATGATGAGGGGCCTGGAGCATCTCTCTTAGGAGGAAAGGCTGAGGGACTTGGGGCTTCTTAGTCTGGAGAAGAGAAGGCTGAGGGGGGATCTGATCAACACCTATAAATACTTCAAGGGTGGGTGTCAAGAGGATGGGGCCAGTCTTTTTTCAGTGGTGCCCAGGGACAGGACAAGAGGAAATGGGCACAAACTTGAACATAGGAAGTTCCACCTAAAGGTGAGGAGGAACTTCTTCACTTTGAGGGTGGCAGAGCCCTGGCAGAGGCTGCCCAGAGAGGTGGTGGAGTCTCCTTCTCTGGAGACATTCAAACCCGCCTGGACACGTTCCTGTGCAACCTGCTCTGGGTGGACCTGCTTTGGCAGGGGGTTGGACTAGATGATCTCCAGAGGTCCCTTCCAACCCCGTGCGATTCTGTGGTTCTGTGACAGCTGGGCCCAAATCGAGGGAAAACCAGAGTAAGGTGAACCAGACAGGGCCCTGGTGGGGAGCAGAAGGGGCAGCCCCGGTGGCCAACTTTTTGTTTGATTTTCATTAGTGCTTCATTTGCTGATCATATTTGCAGAGAAAAAGGCACTGAATTCACCCTCATCAGGCTCAGTCTTTTGAGATGCAGCCTTTGGCCCACGAAGAGAAACTCAGAGGATGAAATACACAGTTCAGGAAAAATTGTTGTGTCTTCTCCGGGACAGCGAAGAGAGATACTTTTCTAACCAGAACTGCTTTTATAATTAATTTAGGAGAAATTTTTTTTCCCCCCCTTCCTCTTCTCCCCAGCAGTAGTTAGTTGCTATTTTCACCACCTCCTAATTACTTAGTACTGGTTTGTGGGAGGATTCGGCTTCACACGGCATCCCACACAGGTTGTCATTTTGTCAAGAATTCCTTCATTAACAAGCTGTCAATACCCTGCCAACAGCCACCATTTGGTTTGTTAAGGGAATGGGGGCTCTGGAGTGAAGAGCTGGCTCTGTACCCTTTCCTTTTTTTTTTTTTTTTTAAAAAAAAAAAAAAGAAATAAATAAATAAGGCAAGAGGCAGATGTCTGCCAGTCTGTTCCTTTGTGACACATTGCAGCCTTTTCCTTTATTTTTTTTTTTATTTTTTTTTTTTCCCTTGCCGACAGAGCGAGGCAGAAGAGGAGGGAGAGGAAAAACCCCACGGACGGCGGAGGCTGCCGCTTAAGTTCCTCTCTCCCCGTGGCACTGCTTCCTCCTGAAGCCAAGTTGCCTGAGTGCTCCTCGCCCCACGCCTCACCTCCCAGCCCCACACGTCCTCCGACGTGCCCCAGCTGTAGCATCGCAGCAAAGGAAAGCTCTCCAGCAACACAGGCACGGGTTTTTTCGCCGGCAACCTTTAAAACAACCATCCTAATGAAACACGAAGAGAGCTTGCCCGTCACATAGGTGCTTCCAGAGGAGTTCGTCCTTTCCTGCTAATTAACTGGATTAACACAGATGCCGACAGGCTTTGCCAGGTCCTCCTGTCACTACTCTGTTGCGATGCTGATGATTAAGGACGGCTTTGTGCATCTCCCCTCTTGAAAGCCACACCATATTTGCACAGTCATCTTTTTTTTTTTCTTTTTTTTCCCCTCCCGTTAGCTCCCGAGATCAAATCCCAGCTTGATTTCACTGATTAGTTTTTGATTGCACTGTGCCTATCAGGTAGGGTTTCAAGGTTAGCACAGATGCTGGGAGAATTGGGGCATTTGTCCATCGTCTGGGGCATTTCCCAGAACCTGCTGGTGAAACCGAGTTTCAGCTCTGTCGAGCAGGAATTTAGCTGGGTTGGCACCGACGACTGGAAACGAAAAGAGACAGTGGGACAGGGAGCTGAGAGTGACAGAAATCTATGCTGCATCCAGAAACCGCAAAAATAAAGGATTGTTCAGATTGACAGGGGGATGAAGTAAGTGATGTGTCTGGAGGTCTCTCTGACATGTTTTCGGTTCTCACCCGCCAGCGAGGCTATCATTATGTCCACTCAAAGGAACTCAGGGGAATCAAAGAAATATTTTTTTTTTTTCCTCTTTTTGTTCCTGTCCAGTCATTATCACTTAAATGTCAGGTAGACATTGCCTTTCAGTTAGAAAGTCATGCACGTACGGGTCAGACCTGAACACCAACACTGATTTGCCAACAGTCTTACGTACAGGCAGCTACCCACAAGCACAGGTTTACAACAAACCCAGCTGCACATTTCAGCTTACGTTAAAAATTCAGTTCCAGCCTTTCTTCTGAAGGAGCACAAAGGTGTTTATGTTGCTGTAGTTCTCCGATACAGACAAAAGGATCTCTGCTACATAATTATGAGGAGGTAATGCTATCTAATTTCTGCTGTAGCACACAGGCACCTTTTGCACAAGAGTGGCTGCCTGAATGATGAAGGAGGCAGCAAAGACCACTTGAGATTCCGGTATGAAAAGCAGGTTCCAGCTACAACAGATGCAGCCCTGAAGGTGCTTTAAAATATTCAAGTGCCATGTAAACACTTCTATCTGGATGGAAAAACCTCTCCCCTTATCAGCTGCAACTACATCCCGAACCTAACTGCCCTGGAACCCACATGAGTGGAGTCAAAGGATAAGTAGCAATAAGGAAAAAAGGGCTGGATGCAGTATGTGCCAGTCATCCTCTCTGGTTATATTGCTGTCTTTTATCCTTTCCTCCTGTCTTCTTGCCTGTCTCTTGTTCTTTGCATATTTAAAGCTTTTCGTGCAATACTGGACAGTATAAAAGTAGGACAAGCAGAACCAGCAGGGAGATGCTTAGGTAGCCAGAGTGAATGGACCTTGCAAGGCACAAGTATATATGTGTGTGTGTGTGTGCACCTTCACCTCTGCAAACTTGCCATCCTCTTTGGGCTCCTTGAGGCTGCTACCACCACTGCATCACCCCAAAGCCAGGCACTGCTGATCCCACTGCCCTCCCTGGAGATAGTTCTGAAGTCTAGGATCCTCCACATGAAGGTTGCCCTGGAGGCCTCCCAGCGCAGGTGTTGCAGAGGCCTCCCTATAGGTCTGCAAACCTGTAAGAAGTATTCACTATGTATTTTAACTCCTCAAAACCCTGGTCCTCCATTTTGCCTGGGAGCTTCTTTTGTGCTTGCTCCCACAGTAGAGAAATTAGGCACAGGAGCATCTCCTGTGATAGCCAGGTCTAAAGGGCCTTTGTCCTTGTCCCTCACATTAGCCTTTCTAAAACTTAGCAATTCTGAAAGAAAATAACACATTGTAGTCCGGGGAGCCGGAGGAAAACCAGGAGGCTTGCATTTCAGAAGACTTCTCAGCATGCAGAAAATGAGAAAAATTCCTCAGTTGGTAAACATTTACCTGCCTCGGCTCTTCAAGGGGAGCGTAAATGGATCCAAGACATCTCATAAATAATATTTAGAACAGAGCCAGCCTACATGTTTACGGTGCCCCAAATGGCACATTGTTAGAAGAACTTCTGCAGAAGACTTGCCCACACAGTCAGCAGTGGGAAAACTAAAGTGGTGGGAAGCAGGATGTGACCCAGAACCCAGCCTCCAGGATGACTTTTTATCTACAGCAATTTCCATGAGTTAAATGCGGAAAATAAAAACCTGAGACAGGTTCAAAAAGAGGAGCACTCAATAGCACTTTCAAAATCCTGTGCTCTGTTTCAGACAGAATCATCTACGTTTTTTAAGTGGTGCTTGGGGATCTGGCTATATGGTTCCCATACAGCCAGACTTAATGGGACTTAATGGGATTCAGACAGTCAAATCCCTTACGCAACATTTCAACGATGTTAAAAAGCATGCCAGGCTCTATACCCATCATGGTTATTTGCTGCAGAGCATTAAAAAAATCAGCTGGATTTCAAGCGTTCCTATTATAAAAATGTTTCCTTAAACAAAAGAGAAAAGAGGGACTGAAACAGGGGGGTTATTAGCAGGAGTGACACCCTGACAGACCATGACACTGCTGCACAGCAAGCATTATCACCTCCATTACTTCAACACTAATGTTATTTAAGCATAGGCAGGGCTGAGGATAACAAAGTAAACCCGGTTCTTAGCTTTCAGTATAGTATTAAGAAAGAGTAATGAGTTGATCCTTCTGATAGTGGAAGATGTAGCATTCTTTCTTCTCTTTTTTAACAAGAATTAAAAAAATGCTTGTCATTACATCCTGGATTATCTTCAAATATAATGATTTTCATATAGGATTTCTTGAGCTGGTTATTTGTGTCTCAGAACAGGTATGCTTCTAAAATGTCTGTGTGGACACTGAGTGACAACATGTTAAAAATGTTTAGAATATCTCCCCAAAACAGTTTATTTGGACTGCACTGAGCATCCAGTGCCCATGAATGCCTCTGGGTTTGGGGGAAGAAAAATTCCCCCAGCATTAGCACAGACTCCTGAATTGGGAGACTGTTTACTTCTCTTGGTGGTAGGTTCTTAGATTTACCCAGACCCAAACCCCCCAGTTTTCTGACTAGGATGTCGACCATGTTGAATCACATTTTCAAAATTAGACAAGCAAACTCTTCTACTAAGGCAAATCTGCCCCCATGAGCTTTAATAAAGCAATGCCAGTTTTCCTTGACAGGAGTCTTATTTCATTCATATTTGTATTTGTAGAACATCCGTCTGAATAACAATACAACAAAATCCTCATAGCAAACTTAGCCCCGGACAAAGAAACTGAATTTTCTTTCAAGTTTAAACACTTACTGCATTTAAAATGTTTTTAAAATAAATGATAGATATGAAATGTTTCAAGAGCCAGCCTAGTTTCTGGGAAGAGCAGTTAAACAATGACTCTGATGAGACTTGAAGCCTACGTAATTAAGTTTTGCATACATGAGCCTGGAGTTAATTTTTTATGCATCATAATGTTGCTGGAGAGTGCTTCATTTTTTATTGGTTGGTTGTGATGCTTTAGCTGCACTCTCTTCTTGTTCATCACACAGTAATAAAATATACTGTATCTATGAAAAACAACTGACGTTCACGCCCTGTCGTGGCGTTTGGTTCCGAAGCAGTTTTGCTTTTGCGGTACCAGTTGTACCGCTCTCCCAACCCAGTCTGTTTTCACCACGCTTACTGGCTAACACAGCCACAGCCATAGACTCGGGAAACCAAAATCTCTCCTGGGTGTCTGGAGAGTTCAACGTAGCCTGGGTTTCTCAGCGGACACTTGGCAAGCCACCCTCTTTCTAGGTTCCTACTGCAGATTCGAAGAACCAGCTTGGGTGCTCTCACATGGTTTATCCCAGGGCATTAAAAAAACCCTATAGGGATCAACAATAAAATTATAGACATAAACTGCAGCGATATTGGCCTATGCTTGCAGTTTCCTCTGTGGCAGTCTCGGGGTTCACTATTCTGCCTGTTGGTACGTAGAAACACGGAAAAATCCATCATGTGTATTTGAAGCCAAGACAGTAAACATAAATCAATATTCCTAATGATAAAAGCACTTTCTAGAGAGCTAAAACCCAGGTAAACCAACCAATAGCTACTGCAAAATGCTAATGTCTTTGCCTGGGATAAAATTAATACTAATTTAATACCAAATTAATTACCAATTTAAGGGGAGTAGGCTTGTATTACATGTATGGTTATCAAAGTAAACATAGACTGAGAGAAGCCATGAAGATAATTTTTGGAGATAGTTACACGTGTAGCATTTCCTAAACTAAAATAGCACATTGTCAAAAGGAACAACTCAGGCTAAAAATACTGATTTTTACCTAAATAATGCTGCCAATATGTTTCCTCTTGAGCTCCTGAAGCCCACAGAGTATTTCTTACAGTATCTTAAAGATAATCCACAAAGGACAGAGGAAGGTATTTGTGCTCCCTCTAGTTTTATAAAGATACCGTGAAAAGTTTTTTTTGTTTACTGCTAATGAATATTTCCTTCCATTAGTGGTCTTAATATTCAGATGAAAATCTTGGGTAAAAGCCAACCCATCCACTCTATTAAATCTTCAAAGGTACGTGGGCACTCACGGAGGCGTTTGGATTAGATATCAAAAATAGGCAAGCACTAAAATGCCTTAAGAGTCTCAGAGAGGTAATTGTGAGATCAGCTCCAGCCTGGGGGAGTGAGTCCTCCTCGGTTCCCTCTGGAGGACAGAGGCAGGCTTCTTCAGGAGCAGGTCAGACCAGCTAAATCTCAGTGTCTCCCCCTGAAGTCCTTTAGAGGTTTCAGTACCTGCAGCGCTATGGAGTCTAAGTAGCTTAGGGACAATTTTAGATGTTTGTATCCTCCAAAAAAATAAAGCTAAGTGCCTTAGAAGACTGATAAACATCTCTGATGGGGTTAGTGTCTCCCTGCCACTGATCTCAATGGTTTCAGTCCTCTCTCAATCAGTACATGCAGCAGACTTTCTTTTCAGTCTTTTTCAAAGCAGACCCTTTAGACTATGACTTGGAAAAAATGAATGCCTTGGACTGCAAGTTCAGATACCAGGTTTCTTACACGTGAAACAATTTAAAGTGAAGTAAGAGTTTAATTAAGTTATGAATTAGAATTAAGTGATGAATTACTTCTAGAACAAACCTCACTAATGGCAAATCTCTGTCTTGACTTACATAAATACTTTCAAATATTGTTCCTCATCCAAGAAATAGCCTACAGCAAAAAAGACAGTGTGTGATACCTTGACTTCTGTATGTAGAAAGCATTATCCAAAGAGGGAATCCAGACAGAGGGGAAATATTATTTAGCCTGCCTGTTTCAAATACCTATGGTTGCTGAATTGCTTAGGTTTTTTATACCGGTATTTCTGCTAACATCTACTTTAACAGCTGTAGGAAATCCGAATGCTAAAAATTCAGTACTCAAGCAGTGCTTCAACAACTAACTTGAGGGGACAAGACCTGAGAATTCCAGATCATTTTTCCTGAGAACCAACAGAAAGAAAAGACAACTTAAAAAATGATCATGCTTCTCTCCCTTTTTCCCTTCATTTATATATTGTGTACCGAAGCCTAGAGACCCTAAAGCCTAGCACTGGGCTAGGTCTTTCTCACTGCAAGTTAGTTGTAACAGTTTTCTCCCCATTTTGTCTGTCTGTCCCCTGAAGCCCTGGTGTACACCCGAGAGCTCAGCCAGCTCCTCTCCTGAGCCCCCACCATCGCTGGTGGCACCACAGAATGATGCGAGATTTGCAATAAGGGAAACGGGGCGGAACCACAGGATTTTTGGACCAGATTTTAGCGTGTAGAGGTACAAAGGAGTGTGTGGCAGGATTTTCACAAGCCTGTCGACAGCAAGCACCCATCGGTATTTCGGCATGTAGGGCGATTTTAAATCCCAGAAGACTCCCATCTGCCTCTTTCGGCAGCTAGGTCTCATTGCAACGTCAGCCTGCTTTTGAAACAACAATTTCAGAGAGGAATAGAGCTTAATCACCATTTATTTTGGCTGCCTGGGCGATCGGCATCGACATCAATGCACGTGATATTTCATGAACACCACATACATCCACTTGCACACGCACACACGTGCACTCGGAGCCTTGCAAAGCCATCAGGTGGCATTTTCGGCGGTGCCTAAGGCTACAGACACAGAAGGGGGAAGGGGGAAAAGCGGATCCCGTGGTGGCAGCTCCCCACACACGAGCAGACTGCGCTGGCAGGCAGAGAGGAGAGACTGCGGCAGCAGCACACGCAGGAGAGCAGGAATTGGGAAGGTGAGAAAACCAGCCCCAGTTCAGTCTCGGGAAGGCTCACAGATTTCAGCGCAGGGCCAGCGCGCAGGCAGAGGCTGCGTCATTGATCTGCCACTTTCTGAAGCCAGGGCAGCTTGTCTTATCAAAGAAATCCATGGCACGTGTCACTTAGATGCCTTTGGGCTCCTGAAGACGTAATGCAATGCGTAAAGGCTCCCCAAACAGAAACCCAGTCATGACTGTGGGACTGTAAATTGCACTGAATCCAGCTGCTACGCACCAAGTCGAGACCCTTCCTCATTAGGCTACAGTTCATATGGCTTTCATTTCAAGGTTAGTGTTTCCTTCACGAGGAAAACATTTCCCCAGCATTAGCAAATAGATCCTATCCCCTCAGTTGCCAAATTGATGGTGGCTTCCTGTTTGGATACCATTATTGCAGATTAATTATTTAATCCGGTCTGATTGTCATGCCCATTGACTGTTAACTAGCAAAGGCTGCTTTCATTTCTCTCTTTAGATGGTATTATACTGCCTGAGAAACTGCAGTTTGCAGATGCTGATGTACATATGTGGCAATACATGATTTTGAAACAGAACAGACTTGCCTCAGCCCCCCCTTAAACACCATTAAACACCAGCAACCTGGTCTGGTGGGAGGTGTCCCTGCCCATGGCAGGGGGTTGGAGCTCGATGATCTTTAAGGTCCCTTCCAACCTGAACCAAACTCAGGCAAAGTCAGCAAAAATGTATGCAAATTGTTGACGAAGCAGAATTTTGCAACCATTTACACTGGAACAAATTTTCTACTTGCCCTCCGTACTTGCAAGTGACTACAGGAGAGCTGAGAGTCAAGATATTTATCATGATGATTGATGTCAATGAAAAAGAAGTTATATTTTAGTCATCTGCTAAAAAACTCTTCGCTCTTGGGGAGTGGGCGAATGTATTCTTTCAAGGCTACCCTGAGGAAAAGAACAATAGTTTAAAGCTTCACTGCTCCAATTGTTTTGTCATTCCTACAACTAGTAACTGTTGCAGTTGAAAACTGTCATCTGGAATTTTCTCCTATAAAAAATGAGATTGTGTCAAGGACAAGATTTGGCTAAGAAATGCTATTTTCCCCTTTTAGTTTCTCTTTTTTTTTTGGGGGTGTGTGGGGGTGGGGTATCATATAAAATGAAATAAACATTCTGATTTCAGTGGGTTTCAATATTTAGTTTTAAGACTTTCTATTCTATTTTCCTCTTTTGTAACTCTAAGCATGTGACTGAACGGAACTGATTTTTTTTTCCTGTCTTCTGAATCATCAGGGTTCAGTACGGCTTAGAAAAAAGAGTAACAAAAGGAGAAAGACACTTTTAAAACTCAGCCAACAATCTAAGTTTTACAAAGTTGAGTCTCATAGCTGAAAAGAATAAACATTTCAGAAAGAAAAAAAGATAAAAAGTAAAAAACCTTAGATGATATTCATATTGTTAGTCTCAGTGAAAGAAAAAGGGGGGAATTAATATAAAAATTTCCTGAACAATATACTCTAATTTAAAAAAAATAAAAAGGAAGAAAGCATTCTATTTTAAAACCTGAAAATAAGAAACTTCATAAGCATATAACATTTATTTAAACTTACTTTTTCCATCAACTCTAACATTTAACTACAGAATTAAAACTTGACCATAGTCATAGTCACATTGTTAAAGTATTCAGATTTGTAACACTCCAATAAAATAAAGAATTATGGTTTCCTGTCCATTAACTGGGGAAACACGATGACAGTAACAGTTTTGTGTGAATTCGGGCTGTGGAATATGCCTTAAAACTAGAAAAGAAAAGTATTTTAACTTTGTTTTCAAAAGGATTGATTATTTATGTTTCCTCCTTGGAGAACTACTTATGCCTAGGATTTCTTCAGACAATTTAGCACATCAATACAATTCTATTTTTTCATAAACAAGGGGAGGTAAACACATGCTCAAGCACCTCATTATTTGCCTTGTACTGCCAACTCCTTCCACGAAGTGTGACTCACCATTGTACCTACAGCGACATTTTACGATTCTAGGTGGAGCGAATTCTACTTACTTCTCTGATTATAGTCTCCAGTTCTGATACCTATTGTCCCACATCAAACGTTATCACCTTATTTCTGGCAACGTCAATGGCATGAGGAAGAGATTTTACGTGATGGAAATAGCTCTTCTCTGTAATCCTTTATGAAAACCATGCAATTCAACTATTGACTTTATGACTACAGTGGCTAAAAGTAATAGCAGGCTATTGGAAAACAAGACTTCCTTAACATAAAATGGAAAATTCTCTCGAGAATCTCCTGAGAATCTGATTGCATGTTTCGCGGGTGGCTGGCCCCATCTAGGAAGCTAAAGGTTAAAGGGCTCTGTTCAGATAAAATGTGGTTCAAGTTACCTTTGTGAAGAGGAGAGTGTCTGCAGTGGACTCATGGAGAAAGTGCCTGATGGGGAGCAAGCAGGAGGACCTTGCTGAAGGGTCTGAAGGCGGCAGTCTTTCCCTCTGCCTCTTGAATGGTCTCAAGTGAGAAGGACCTATGTGAAGACTTTTCTCTTGCCTTACAACCCCATTTTCCTAAATGAAGTTTTGATAAGGTTTGTTTCAGTTTAGCTAAGAAATCTCTCTTGTCGCCATCGACAAAGACCATTTGCTTCTCCTGGGAAGGAGAAACATCTTCTGGGAAGGAGATGAGGTCAGCCCCCACTGGTGAGGCTGTGACTGAAGCCAGGGTGCGCTAACTGGGCCCCAGCCTGATGCTGGGAGGATATAGGAGATGAGAAGAGACATGAGGTCTGTAGGAACAGGAAGGAAAGGAAGAAACAAGAAAACAAACCCACAGAGTAGGGATCACCCTGCCCTGCAGCCACACAGCCACAAGAGCAGCCGTGGCCCGAAACCGAGGGAGAAGATTTTGCTTATTTGTGTTCTAGTCAAAACCAGAAACAAAAGAAAACAAAAAAATCAGCCAACTATCTCCTGTTAGGGAGTTGGTTTTTTTTTTTTTTCCCAGCTGATTTAGCAGGTAACATTCAGCTAAAATTCATTTAGCACTCAGCTAAAACTTTACATAAAATATGCGCTGGGCTGCTCTAAGATTGACGTGAGATATAAATGAGACATTGACTTTCACTGCCCTGGGAGAGACACCGGGTTCAGCCTCCTGTGACCTGCAGCTCTGTAAGTCCAGCCGCTGACCATTAGTACTGGTCGCTTTTCACTGCCTTTTCAGCAGGAATTACTGTAGATTTAAGGACAGTGAACTCTTTCTCCTTACCTTGAGTTTTTTTTCTGTGTTAATGCTTCATATCCATTTTTTCCCAAGAAATGAAAACTTTTAGCTAGAAAAGCTTGGATCAAATGGTGTTGGCAATGCCAAAAATAAGACTTTTAGATTAACAGTATTTTTCAAAGAGTGAATCAGTTGAGTGATATCTTCATTTACTAACCTCTGTTAGTTACTCCTGCTTATGAGAGGACATAATTTCCCCCTCTCACTTTATTTTTGGGAAGTTTAGCAATTCGAGGGTGCTCCCTTAGGATCACAAAGCAAACTTGGAAGCTAGAGATGCAGAAGGAGCATTTGTTAAAAAGTGCATAATTCTAAGTGCCAGTATTTCTATAAAAAGGAAGCTGAGAAGCATGCTAGGAATGTTCATTTGCAAAGTCTCAAGCTGTGACTGCATAGCTGTGAATCTCATTCTGCTATTGTCAAAGCACCGCGTTGGTAATTGGCAAGAATGGATGGCTGGCCACATGCAAAGTAACAAAAGTTACAAGATCAGCAGCGGCTAAATATACTTGCTGCTCCTACAAAGTGTATAATCTCCTCTTATTCTTCTTCCTCTGAGAGCTGCGTGATGGGTGATGAAGGATAAAGTTGGGGAATAAAGTGAAAGCGCCATCCCCATGTGCTCAGATCTATTAAATCACACATTGGTATCCGCAACCGACGCTCCCTGGTGGGAAAGCATCACCAACTGGGAGAAGGAACCTGGAAGAAAGCTCTTAATAATGACAGAATCACAGAATGCTGTGGGGTTGGAAGGGACCTCTGGAGATCGTCTAGTCCAACCCCCTGCCAAAGCAGGTCCACCCTAGAGCAGATTGCACAGCAACGTGTCCAGGTGGGTTTTGAATGGACTAGATGATCCGAAGGGTCCCTTCCAACCTGGACAATTCTATGATTCTGTGTGGCACAGTGCGATGTAACACGACATGACACGCAGCGTGATGGAACTTGATATATCAGCAGCTATCTACCAGGGGGTAGGAATTTCACCTCAGCAGTGACCCAGATTGCAAAATGTCTGCTACAAACTCCTGTAATGTAGGGAAGATGCTGCGAGTAAAAAGACTGTACCTTTTTTTGCAACAGCTGTGAATCATTTGACATTTAGGCAATAGTGTAATAAAAATAATAAATAATAATTTAGCCGGAGCCTGTTGGATCCTTTAATAGATGCAACACTTGAGCTGCTAGTGTCTCTTGAGCATTTCTGAAATGTTACCAGAAAACACAGTTAAAAGAAGATCCCATTGGTAGTTCTGAATGTCCTCTAATGATTCCCTATCCAGATAATTTGCTTAGACTCATCACCTTTACTATCATAAATCAAACCTTGATGTGATTTTAAGTCCCTTAGCTACCCACACAGAAAATATATCGTATTAGACTGTTTTCTGTTGCATTTTATTCCTTCCTGTTTCAAAAAGTTTGGTAGAAATCAAAGCAAGTTTTGAAATTCTAGGGAATCTGAAAGTGGGTGGGTTTTTTTCAGATGTTGAAGCAGCTCAGTTCTGTCATTTATTTTTGTGGAGAGTCTGAAGAAAAACGTTTCCAATTTGAGGGGGGAGGAGGTCCTGGTTTTGCGGTGTCTGAAAACTGAGAGACTGGGGTGGACACTTAGGATATACAAAGATGGTTTCTCTGTAACAAAATGGGAAAACTTTTAATTTATTTTCTGGTTGTTTTACACCAAATTAACTTTCTAAGACACAGGTTGTGCCGCTGCAGCTATGGTTCTGGAACAGTAGGAAAGGAGGAAATCACTGGTGGTACCACCATGACTGACTGAGAAGAAAGGTGCCACAAAAAAGTATGTAGAAGCCCATCTAGGAACTCTCCAACCTAAACCGGACACTTCTAGAAGAAGTAGGAAGCAGAAGTAATCAGACTGTGAAAAAAAGTTTCATTATGCAAGGAAATGTGGGTATTTCAAACTGTTTCCTTCTGAACATACGAAAACTGGTTTCAGCCACCAATGAACAAAAATTACATATCTATGCCCAAAACCACTGATTTTGGCTCCAAACTGAAAGTCTGCATCATTATTTTAGCCCCTCCAAACTTTATAATCTCACATACAAGTGTAGTACAAAACCAAAACGCGTTGTTTTCATTGGAGCTTTTTTCTTTCTGATGGTCTCCCAAACTAAAGTTCCAGTGCAAATGGCTCAGGTTGTAAAGTGTTCCCATTTTAACATCAGAACCGTTTCTCCCAATGGATTATACTCACGCCCAAGCCCTTGTGACTACCAGGATTGGTGTGGAAATACGGAGGGCAATATGGAAAGAACAGGGACTCCTACTCGGGAAATGGTCCAAGAGATGTTTTTGGAGGGATTGCCTGGAGCGAGAAGAGACACAGAGAGCTGTGTGAAGGACCAAGGAGACTAGAAATTGAAGAAATTGCTCCAGGAGGACAGGGAGGGATATGAAATGGAAGCAGTAGATGGAAAAACCTGGGAAAGGTGCTGGATTTAAAGAACAGTGTTATGGCGTGGTCCTGACAGGGGAGTATTTTCCACAAAGAGAAGTGTCAAGATCAAAACAATTAATTACTAGGGCAATATTAAAATTCCATTTTCTTAAGCGTAGTGAATGTCAGAATATTTCAAAGCACAAATGAGCACTAATCGTTCCCAAGGAAAGGACTGAGACGAGATTTGGCTTCTGCGTTATGTTCTAGTAGAGATGTAGCAGGCAGCTTGTATTTGCTTTGGGAAGTTTGGCGTGTTCCATTCGATTGCAACTAATTTGATAGAAATAACACACGTATCCTGCATAAACATCAAGGAAATCTGTAATGAAAGCAAGACTGCATGTGCACATATACAGAAAATAAAGGATGAGAAAAGAGGCAGAACTGCAACCGTACTTACAATCAGGCAGCAGGTGAACCCTGAGACGGATCATCTGCTCACCAGAAGACATCTTCACCCCCTAAATTCACTTGTCTGGATCCCCACTAACCTAATAGCATAAGAGAAATGTTTCCTGTCTCATAGGGCAGTAGATGCACATGCCACTGGACAACCAGACGCCTCATGGTCCCACACATATTCTGTGTAACAACCCCATTCTTTCATAGCTCAGACACAGAAGACTCAGAGGGAGACTTTCCTTGTTCTTTTTTTCTTTTTTTTCTTTTTTTTTTTAAATTTTTTCACCTTTGGATCAACTTTTGAAAGAATAAAGAGCTTCATTCCCAGTACCTCTAATTGCAATGAAAAGCTAAGAACATTAGGCCCTTGGGCCCAATCCTGCAAATGGCTCGTAGAAAGCAGCCCGCCTTATCTACAGAGATCTTTGCTTAAAATCAGGGTAACAGCATTACCAGAACTGGGAGCTGGACTGTGAGCGGCTGAGTGGATCCAGGAAATTACTTGTGCCAGGAACCTGGCGTTTATAAAGCTTGACCCTGCCCAGCAACCCGTGTGAAACGATGAGGCTTGTGAAAGCTGTTAAATCCGTCTTCAAGGCAGAGCACTAACATCAGTCCTTCCAGCTCTGCAATAACCAGATGTGAAAGACGTAGTAGTTTAATAGCTTGCTTATGAGTCAGTCTGGGCTCCCGTGCCCCACACGCGTGGCTTCCAGCTACAGTCCTGCGAGGACAAAACACTCAGTTTTCTTTTCCTACACATCGCTGGGGCTTCAGGAGAGACTTGAAAAAATACAAGCAGCGGGAGCAACAAGCAGAACAATTTTCGGACTTGCCTTCCTAGAAATGCCTCTCCCTGCTGCCCGCACTCATGCTTTGACAGCAAAACTCCTCTGGAAGCAGTGATGTATTCTTGTCTTCTGCGAGGTGCCTGGGAGATCCGGGCACGAAATCCAGGGCACGGCTGAGCATTAAGCAGCACCATTTTCACCTCTCTCTAGCTCTCTGTGGTGCAGCAGCTTCTTTCTTCTTTGTTGCTTTAAGTGAAAGGAGAAAGTCCTTATCTATTTCTCTTGACATTTGGTTTTTAAAGATGATTTTTTTAAAAAAACATCTATTGCTACACAGGCTTCACTTTTTTGTTTTCTTCCCTTTCTTCCAATTATTTTGAAAAGAATTGCCATGGCCATATTCTCTTAGTATTTCTGGTATTTTGGGATTCCAGGCTTTAAAAGATAAGTCTCACATACCAGCGTGAGCTTCAGACAATGAAATCATTAGCTTGAAAGAAGGAGCTCAAGCTGTCCATCAGCAGTAATGCTTGCTGCCAGATGACAGAATGCATAGAGCTAGGAAAGAATTTTTTATTTTTTTTTTTTGGAATGCAGGAAATTACCACAGTGACATTTATTAAAAAGTTAAGAAAAGGAATAAATAAAATATACTTGCTAGAGCATTCGAAGGACAGTGACGAGCCAGTGAAACATTTTCAGTGCTCTGATCAAGAGCACTGTAATGTTGTCAGGGTACAAAGGTATCCCAGCTCAGGGCATATTTGTCCAAGAAAGCATTTAGCTTGGAGATATTACTTCTGAATGACTGGTATGTGTTATAATTGCTTCAAGCTACTAATTATTTTATAGCTTAAGTAAAATTAATTCTTCAGAGGAAAATATTGGTTTCTTTTACATCCATACCATGGTGTAATTTAAGAACAATTAAAGCTGAGCTCCAAATAAAAATTCAACATAATTACTCCTTATTTTGCTAAATACGTTCTCATGAGTTGAGTATTTCCTGCAATGAACACTCATAGCTCTTGCCCTCTCGATGGGACTACAGCACTTAGGGATAGTTCAGCTTTTTCACAACAGCATTGGATTGAAACCATGTTTCCTCTCTTCTTTCTATTACACTTTAAGGTCCTGATCCACAGCAGTATTCAAACTTAACTTTGAATAGCTGAGGAATTTCATTGTCTCCATTGGCAGAGCTCTCCAGACTGGGTTCTTCCAGCTAATTACAACTATATGCTGCTATTCCACATAGAATCATAGAATTGTCCAGGTTGGAAGGGACCTCTCAGATCATCTAGTCCAACCATCAACCTCACTCTGAGCAAAACCATCACTAAACCATGTCTCTAAGCACTAGGTCAACCCGGCTTTTCAATCCCTCCAGGGATGGGGCCTCAACCACTGCCCTGGGCAGCCCAGTCCAAGGCTTAAGAACCCTTTCCGTGGAAACATTTTTCCTAATCTCCAATCTGAACCTTGCCAATATCATATTATGAAAAAGGAAAACCTTTTATTTTTATGCAACTAAAATATATAAATCTGAAATAATAATAATACTCCTGACTCTTCTCTGGATGCGAATCTACACACAACTGCTACGGCAGAGGAGAGCACCCTCTGTCTGTGTTGCTGCAGCAAAGAACTATAGGAGTAATGCTTGACTTTCTTGTCGAAGGTTAGAGACAGTTGTCATTACCTCATCCTCCTTCATTTCACCCACTGTTATAATTCTCCTTCAGGAGAAGGAGGAGGGAGGGCTGACATACCTGTTGCTCAGCACTGACAGATGTCTCTGCTATTATTGCAAGCTTAATCATAATTCAGTTGCTCGCAGTATGTTACTACATCTTATGCTGGGTCTAATGAAGCTGCAGATACATTGAGAGAGAGGAGGAAAAAATATCAGCTCTATTTTGCAGATTAGTTGGTGTCAATAAATATCCAGCTTTTTTGGATGTGTCTGAGCAAACTTAATTCATGTGTTTATAAATTCCAGAAGCAGAGGGCATTCTGAGAGCAAACTACTCCGAGATGGAAAAAAAAGTCACCTCTGGTGACTTGGCTGCATGGCCAGTTCCCTCAAGCTGCTCATTATTAGCCCTGTGCTCCTTGTGACCTTTCCTGGCTCTCTCCTGAGCAGAGATGAGAATACAACGGGAGGTCGGATACTTCCTCATCACTCTCCCCCTCCACTCGCCTGCTCGTTTTCGGCTGCAGAGTGAGCCAATTTGGGAGGGATGTTTCTTTATGTTAGAAGGCAATCATTAAGGAAAAATTAGGTAGGTTACACAGTTGTGTAGGGTATAATGATCTGGATGAATATAGCAAGGTCTCTTGGCAGCTGAGATGGTGAAGATGCTTTTAAGGCTTGCCTGCTGCAGATTTAAAGCTGTGCTTACCAAGTCCCTGATATGTGGGGGCAGATGATGCCCCACAAGGAGCTAACTCTGTTTTGAGAAACATGCTGAGGGGATGCAGCCCCCTTTAAAACAGACTTTTCCAGAATATGGTCCCATGTCGTATGCCACAGCCCTGCTATTACAGGCACGACTGTGCAGGATAGAAAACTGTGCTTTTCAGTCATACACGGAGACACAGAACCAGGGTCGGAGGGCTCTGGCTGGCTCAGAGCACTGCTCTCCTTCCTCACCAGCCACGTCTCTCACTGCCGGGTACAGCCAGCCCTGCCCACCGCTGCTCTCCCACGACTGCAACGTGAAGCCCTTTGTGGAAGGGGACTCTCTTCTTCTTGTTCTTCTGCACAGCAGCCAGCCTTTCGCGAGGATTCGAGGTGATGCGAAGCTTTTCCTTTTCAATATCTGATGGGATATCAGATCCACGGCTGTGGTGCAACCACAGTCAGGTCTGAAATGTTGAAGTTTGGATGAATTATTTCAAGTCGAGAGGGGAAGACATTGCAGATCCCCTGGGAATGGGTATGACTGGGATGAAGCTGCTGGGTTTCTAAACTGCATAGGGTCTGCAGGCTGGAGGTTATACCCTCTTGACATCAGGCATTCATGCAGAGAGCTTGAAAGCAACACAGTGAACAGTGAAGGACATAATCAAATAACTCTAAAGATTAATCTAAAGCACTTTGTAATTTTTAGAAGAAAAGAAGAGATTTGTACAGTAATAGCCAAAGTGGGTGAAACTACTGCTACAGTCCTGCCCTCCCCGTCCGGCATTCATCCACTTCTATCTTTGTCTTCTATTTTAAGAAATCCATGACCACCTCTTCTAGTTAAAATGGGAATAAATCAGCAGTTGCCAATGAACCTAGTAGACGCTTAGAAAGGAGTTTGGAGCAAGAAGCAAGATTGGGATTTTGAAAGAAGCTGAAAGAAATTTAGGCTGGTACATTGCTCCAGCTGCTTCCGACTGAGAAATGGTCACCTCCCCGTAGGCCTTCTTGTACCATTCAAGGCAATTCATGGGAAGGTTAAATGCTAAATTCTATCTCGATCTTGTAGAGATTAACTATGTGTCTTTAGTACTACTCCTCCTTAAAAGTCTATATGATAGCTTTCTACTGACTATTAAAAGGAAAAGTCACTCCAGGCAAACTGGATAGGGAGCAGCAGAATAAAATGCATATTTGTTAGCACCATCATCTTTTGTTGCTATGGAGAAACAGGTTTTCTATATGTGCCAACAGTCGGGTAAGTGCCAAGCTACAAACTATTGCAGAGATTTCAAAGATGAGTGGCAGAAGTTTCTCTCCTAAATGGGGGATTTTGAGGACAGAGGACATTAATCTCCATTTGTCAATTTAAGGTTTGCTCAGTCATTTGAAATCACTAGATCTTCAGCATACCTAACATAATTAAACCCTCCTAGAGCAATTATAATGAAGTCAACACAACACAGAATTCTCAAGTTTATGACATAATGTAGCTATTGTGGTGCTAATTTTTTTTAATTTGATAATATATTCCAGCAGATGCTGCATATTAGAGCTCTTCTTTTCTCTCTCTTGGCATTGTCTAAGAAAAAAAAAAAAAAAAAAGGCAAAAAGCAACATGGAAGAGCGCCAGGAAAAGAGAAGAGAAAAGCAGTAAAAGACTACCTAAGAGAAGTTAATAATGCATTGCCACAATGGATACAGAGTATTCAGAAGCCACTGATCACATCCTCTGATCTCATGAAATTTTATGTGCTATTTCTTAAAACGGGTTTTTCAGCTTTAAGGTTCATGTTCTCAAACTTTCTTCACACCCTTAGAATTGAAGAGGTCATTTCTGAAAAAATAAATCTTCTTCAAAGTGATACCACAATACAGAATTTAAAAAAAAAAAAAAAAAGTTAAAAGACCTTAGTACTACCAAGAGTTATGACAGCTGGCAACCTGGCAGCAACGCCTGGTGAAGACGAAGCACCTGGCAAGTATCATTGTCTACAAACAAAATGTGGTGTTAATGCTGATCCAGTGTCAAGTATCCCTCGGATTTCAGGAGGCTGGCAAGAACTGGACTCAGGTGCACAGGAGTTTGTGGAGAAAAGAGACTGACACAAGCGCACGAGTCTGTTTTTGTAGGCAGTGTTTGTTTTTAATGTTAGTGAGAACACAGGAGAGCATATTCTACCTATTTCTCACTGTGCGACCTGAAAAATGCAGGTTCATTATTATCCACGTTTTCCTTTATCAATGCACCTCTGATTTGAGATCAGGTAAGACAATTCCTTTAACAAAGGGCACAAGGAATGTCGTTCAGTGGTTCAGCAAACAGCATGGGGGTCTAACCTCCTGCCAGAGTGCTGCTCCCACAAAACCCACAGGCTCATGACCTTCTGTCTTCCACCACTCCGTCTTGTGATCCCGTCTGCTATCAGCCTGAGTCACACCACAGCTTGCTACCTCAATACTCGTGCTGGCCGAGTGAACGTACCGAGAGCTGTCTACAATGCAGAAGAACTGGCATCACTAGAAGAAAGCAGAGAGCAACCACCACCAAAGGGCCCTGTGCTCACTCCTCTTTTCCAAGGAAGACGGCAATCACCACTTCTGATTAATACCAAGGCTGAATCAGGACATCCAAAGATAAAAGAGAGAAATAAAACCAGATCTGGGACCCCAATGTATGCTACTGACAGCAATCAGATTAAAGAGGTATATTTTCCTTATGAGTTTATCCAACTGACTACTGAGTTAAATACACCTGTTGTTTTCTGACGTTCCTGTGAGCTGTCATCTCAGCCATGCATTTCAGTAGAATTACTAGTTCAATATTCAGAGCTGCTTTACTATTGTGTGCATGTGAATGCATACTTGAATTCTAAATAGTAAACATTCAATAAAAAAAAAATCTCCACTATAAAAAGTAGAATGACAGTAAACAGAAAACAAGAATCAAACCCCAGAGCTGTCCTCATAAATCCCCTCAAACTCTATAATGACCTGGTGGGTGATCAGTGGTTACGTGACATAAATTTGACAGCTGAATTTAGTTCCAGCTTGACCAGACTTCCTAGTTTGCAAATTTGGCTCACAGTCTCCAGTTACTGCCCCAGCAACTCCTGCATTCCCAGCACCGCACTGGATCATCCCTCCAGCTCCCTGCACCACAGCCCCAGAGGTCAGCAGTCCTCTAAACCCCAGGGAGATGCTTCCTACCCCCAGCCCCACAGCAGTACCCGATGATGTGACTCCCTGGGGGACAGGGAAGAGGCAGCTGTAGGTGCATTCATAGCACGAGAAACAATCCCACGGTGGGAAATAAAACACTAACACAGGGCATCCAGAAAACATTGTCTAGCTCAGACTAAAGCTGTGGGCCTGATGCAGGAGTTAGAGGGTGAAATCCTAAGTGTTATGCACGAGCTCAGACAAGATAAATGGTTCCTTCTGGCCTTTGTATCCATGAATCTATAATTGGGCATTTTGCTGATGGTGCAGCACACTTCTGTATGCAAAGACCTCTTCTTGAAAGAAGATCTCAAGATCTTCTCTTGAAAGAAGATCTCTTCTCAAGAGAAGCCTTGTGCGAGGGAATCCAATTACCAGAGGATACAGAAAAGGTACAGAAAAGACTCTAAATCAAGGTTATTATTTGGAAATCCTGCCTGGCTGCTTCAAATGAGCCTCCTGCATTGCAAAGTGCACGTACAACATGGCTCCACCGTGCCACAACAAACATGACACCTCCATTCCCCGAGGCCAAGCTCTGCTGATTACTTCAGGGTAAGAAAAGTGGCCGTACCGTAGCCAAGGCTTTCACCTGCAGTCCTGATCAGCACCTTGACAGCACGCAAACCAGCTTCACAACTGCTCCTTGAGCAAGTCAGAAGCTTGGCCAAATCTCTCTGGTTGGCCTTGGCTTCCTCCTGGCCACCAGGTTCACAGGACACCGAAAGATGTTGCTGAGGAAGAGGAGCCAGCTGCAGTCCCCACGGTTAGGGGAGGCAGTGCAAGCGTGGAGCTCTGGAAATAAGAGGGTTTGATCCACCCCACTCCCAAATGCAGGAGACATGACATTTTCAGAGGTGACATTTTCAGACATGACTGGGTTAAACTCCCATGGAAGCCATGGCCTGAAACCAGGCACGAAAAAAAGGAATTACGGTTATTGGGAGCATGAAAGGAAGGAAAAAGCAAGACATTGTTTGACACATGAGAGTGTATATCTTTCTCTCAGACACACAATTAGAGTCATAAAATTCACTATGAATAATATTTACATGCACCACATAAGCTTGTTCTTGAGAAAATAAAAAAAAAAAGCATTTTCTCCCCCATGGAGCTTTCACGCCCTCTGATCTCACCCACGGTCAAACTGCTTGACCCTTCTCTACGCAGAAGAAATCACAGCTTCACAAGACCTGTATGACTACCCTGAGATCAGGACCAGCCTGGAGCTTACTGAAAGAAGATGTGTTATGATTATGCAAGATGTGCTTAAAAAACACTAGTTGCCCTAGGTGACACAAATGCTGGAATATTTATGCAATTTTCCATAATATCTCTTCACATGGGCCCTTGTGCTCTTATCCTCAGTAGAAGTCCAGCACCTTGCCACTGAAGCACACTACATTATTCAGCAATCAGGAAGCAGAGGGAGAAAGAAAAACAATGTTATTGCTCCCAAGGCTAGGTTGGGTCACCACTTAAAAAAAAAATCACCACTACATTACCAGGAGCACAGACAGGACAAAAGCCACGTCCAAAGTTATAACAGAAAGAGCAACTGGGCCCAGGAGAAAGCACTCAGGAATAGCTCAGAAGCCTCCATTGTCATTCAGGTGCATTACAGAGTATGAATTAATTAGCAGGAGGCTTTCAGAAAGGAATTGAATTCTTTATTGGCAGTTCTTAATGTGAAAGCCCTGTCACCACGGCTCAGAAAGTGACTCAGAAACGAAAATGAGAAAGAGACAGAGAACTGCCACAATATCCAACTCCCCCTCCAACACCAACCCATCAAGCCAGTCAGCCAGCAAATTCTGCTTTTAAACGTTATTGGTCACATACCATTATGTAACTAATATCCTGTCATATTATTCCAAACTGCACCCTGTTGTACACCTAAGTGACAGAGTAACTCTTAATGTAATGTGGAGTGGAACAAATACAGGGAGAAAAGATAGTGACTTATGGATTGCATGCCTGCTACCAATTTGCGGAGCGATTATCCAAACTGCTTCATATTTTTATTTTTAATATGATTATATTTCGCTCTACCTTCGTCCTCCTCCACATTCTACCCTACAGCTCAGATGGTTGGTTTTTTTTCAGTTCACCAAAGAGATGCAAAAGCTGATATTTCTCTGCCCACGTTTCTCTAGCAAAAAACCTGCAACCTCGTGCTTAATGAGGAAGAGTTTTAATAGAAGGATAGAGAGGTTAAATTGGCTAAGAGAGAAAAAAAAACTGGATAAGAAAAAGATCGAGTTTCCATGGTAACAGAGCCACATCCTATAATACTCTTGACTTTATGCATTTATTTATTTATTTCAGCTATATCCATTTCGAAGGGATAGGTTAAAAAAAACGTCCAGGAATCCAGAATTGAGAAAACTCTGGTTTTAAATAGAGGTCCAGACCTTCGGCTGCTATAAATGAGCACAGCTTTGCTGAAGTCAGCATGGCTAACCACACCCTCATGATTTACACCACTTAAGGATCTGGCCCAAGTGCCCCACAAAGAAATTCAATGTACGAATACGAACCGTGAGACGCAAGATCTGTCTGAAGATCTGCACAATAAGGAAACCACCAGAAATCACCACACGGGATTATAAGGGGGCTGCACAAAACTGCCACCCCCTGAGGTGGCTCTTCAGAAAGGGTGGTTTTTTATGTAGGTCTCCTGCTTGTATGAAGAGGGGAAGGGAAGGTGTCAGTGTACAAGCAGAAGGGCAGCAAGCTAGCCACGCAAAAGATTACACCATTGGCTTACATCGTCATTTTCCACCCCAGCCCTAAAATATCTTTGTAGAAGGAGAAAACATTCTTACAATTTTAAAGATATGTTCGTGGAATGGACTTTCAGTTATCCATTCATCAGTCAGCTGCACACATATTTATCCTTCAGCGTTTAATGGCGTGAGGTGGTATTTCATGAGGAGCAACGTATTTCAGCTTTACCTGGCAGCGGGTGCGCGCAGCGCCGCGTCGGGCAGATGCCCTCAGAAGAGACCTTGGAAACTTCAGCTTCAGATCGACGAGTTCAGTCGGGTTTTAAATTTCTTTCTGCAGAACTAAAATAAAAACAATACCCAGTTTTGCTAAAATCAACCGTGGCCAGAATCTGACACCAGAACTCTTTCCCACCACCCACATCCGAGGCCGCAAAAACGGATCTCACACCCCATGCGGTGATTTTGCAGCTGAAGTTTGTTTTCCCAATGAGCTCAAACTTAAGCCCAGATCTGCTGAGAAAATTGATTTTTGGAGCCTCCGAACAATTTAGAGCTCCAGATCTAAATCATCCATCTCTTGCCCATCTCCTGGGTTTGCGTGAACTATTTGACCACCTAAAGGTAGGGGGGAGTGATGTAGCGTAAGGGGCGCTGACCTTTAAGATGCATGATGAGCAGGAATCTTTCTCTTCCCGTCCACGCTAGTCTATCTTTCTGAGCATGGAGAGCATAACAAGATCAGGAGCCTTATTTAGTCTTTTTTCACCCCAATTCTTCTGGCAGAACTCAGAGAGTTAGTTCGATCTGAAAAAGAAAAAAGAAAGAATACAAAAGACTTTTGACTTATCTCCTCACAAAGGAGGAAAAAGTGATTTCTTACAGCTTCATAAAACAGAAACATACAACCAGGGAAGGATAAATGTCCTTGTGCTGTCACTTCAGGGCTCTGTTTTCTCAAGCACCATGACTCACCCTACTATAGTGATGGCTGCGCGTCAAGGACATTAGTGTCACTGCAGAAAAGACCCCAGGAAAAGTATTTGCCATAAAACCCCAAACATAAACCAGCAGACACGGCTCATCCCGTCACTCATCCTGGCTCTCCAATGTGCTTTGCTGAGCCTGGCCAGGGTGGGAGAGCAGCAGAACCTCCCACAGGCTGCCTGCTCCTACTCCTCCTCCGGCAGGAGCCTCCTCTTGCTGCCCAGCAGGCCAGTCATCAATACCCTTCATTTAAAGAGACCCCTCTACAGATCTGGAGCACGTTCATTGCAGTGTTTCCCTCTGACAAGAAGGTGAAGCATCCCTTACATGTGGCAGCGAAGGTTGTGTCTGAAGGGGAGGTGGGAGGAGAAGGCACAAGGAGGCACAACAGGGAGACCCCTCGCCCCGTTGCAGGAGCCCCTGGAATCAAAGGGCTTGTAGGACCACTGCAGACCACCACCTCAGCCACACGCAGGCAGGACTCAACTTCTTTTTTTCTGGCCACTTTCTCCCTGTGATCAAAGGCGACAAAGAATTCCCTTCAGCAGAAGAGGCGTGTGAAGGGTTTCCTATCGACTGGCTGCCTCAGCTACTGTCTCCTGTTCTGCATTTCATCACTTCAGGGGGGAGAGAGGGAGACAAAGAAAGAGAGAAAAATCCTCAGGAAACCCTATCCACATCATGCTCTCATTAAAACTTTGGATTTTCATTGTAGAACTGCATTCTCCTTTTCAAAAAAAAAAAAAATTTAACATCAAGAGCAAAAAATTTTACAAAAGAATATCAATATTAAAAAAAAAAATAAATTAATAAAATGCTTTATCCCAAGTCACACAAAATTATGCCAGTCACACAAAGCAGTGTTTTTTCTTTGATCAAGCTCTTACCAGATTTCTATTTCAGTTCAACTCTAGCCAGTAATTCCTTTCCACTTTGCTAAAAATTTCATCCAGCTCTAGCCTGTAACAGGCTACCACTCCTCTCTCACAATAAGCCACAAGAATTCAGTGGATAATCCCAATTCTCTTCAAAGTCAGGGAATCATGGAAAAAACCATGTTATTGGCGTCACCTGAGATTTTTTCTCCTTGATTTTCTTTTTCAGATCTCTCTGTCCACAGGCTCCCATTAATTACAACAATCTTTGCTCACCATAACTTAGTAGATGTGATCATATACTTAATAGCAGTACTCTCTTAAATTCTGACAAATGTATTTTACATTATGACACTTTTCATATGCATTATCAAACTAAGATTCCCACAGCACTTGAAGAACTAGAAGCAAAAATGTTTTTTTTCAAATGTTAGGAAAGCAAGGACATGCTTTTCTTTAATGAAAGCACATTAGATTTGATCTAGGCCTCTTTAAAGAAACTACTGGTTCTAGTATTTCTAATATCATAATTCTCCTCTTCAGAATCTCTGTTGAAACGATGCTGTACATCATTCTGCTCCTTACAATTAATTTTTGGTTGGTTCAGATTTGTGGTTTGCCTGTCCCTGGGGACTTGAGCCCATTCTTCAGGCACATGCCCTCACGGGTTTGGTAGTGAACAGACAAGGTGGAATTCCAGATGCCCAGACAGCTTTGGCAATACAGACATCTATCAACTTCTCAAACTCCCAAACAGTTACCCAGCCATAACTTCCTGGATCCAGAACAGAAGGAGGAATGCAGAGAGCAGGGCTTATCCCCAAATTCCTTCTTGACAGTTTGCACAGAGAGCATGACAGAACCAGTGGGATGTCTACAGGCTTAGCGGGCTACATCACTCCTTTTGGACTAGGGTCATTGGTATGGAAACGTTTGCTGAAAGCGGTATTTGCAGTGTTTGCCAAGCTTGAAAAAGGGCAGGTGACAGCCTGCCGAAACGTTAGGGTTACTTGCTTTCAAGTGCTTCAAGTACAGCATTTCCAAGAAAACACACTACTTTATACAGTCCACTCTATTACATTAACAGGGTCCTAATTAGTTCTGTGTTTCAGCTTTCTGAGATGTTGAGCAAGAGGTGGTATTGCTGAGTGCAGGAAGAGCTCAAGCATATCTGTGTGGGTTACGGCTGATTCGCAGCTGTCATCCCAGTCACTAAACACATGTAAAATAACACATTAATCTTCTTCCTTTTGAGACAATTTGAGTTCAATTTCCACCCAGTGATCTTTGCTCAGCACTTGGTATAGGAACTCTGGTACAGCATCCACAAATTTTCTCTGCAAATGTCCTTATTTTTCTCTTATTTTTTTTGTTCAAGGATCTATTTAGGCTTGGCTTTGTTGACTTGCAGGAAAAGAAAAAAAAAAAAAAAATGTGTTCTTTGGTGTGGGAATTGCTGCCATGCTCTTGAAAAGACTGTTTGCTTTGGATCTACTTTGCATCTCTCAGCAGTTTTTATTGATATCTCCCGGTAAACTTTAAAAGCTGCATCAGTTCTGTGGGATTTTCTTCATCTTCACCCGGTGCTGAGAGCCAGGCACAGTCCATCAGCTCGGAAAACGCTCTGTTACTACCACTCATCCTCTGGAGCAGGCTCATCCTAACCAGATGGCAAGAGGACATTTTCAGCAGTACTCGAAGTCTGTACTACGTGTCCATTGCCTTGTGTGGCTTTCGGTCATTGTACCACCCTGGTGCCCACGAAACAGATCCTACTGATCTGAGCAAAGTACATTACTTCGCTCGTGTCCATCTTTGGACAACAATTAACAAGATTACAAAAAAAAAAAAAAAATTTGCAATGTTTTGTTTATAAGTACATTTCCTGAGATCTACATCACCTATTTCTGCTACCACAGTGACCATCTGGTCATATTTCAATGGTGGACGGTCAGTTTTAAAACCATCACTGTTCTTAAAATCACTATGTCCTTGCTTCCTTATCTTTGTTGCTGTCAGTAGGTCACCAGTATCACCTCCCAGGACCTGCTAGCCAGCAGTCAAGCAGGTGGCTTACATCTATTCAAGCCTTACCAGGTCTATCCAACTGTTCTCAAGTAGTTCCAAAGAAAGTTCAAAACCTGGTTGGTGTTTCTGAATCCTAGAGAGCTAGAGATCTGCTGAAGTTAGAAGTTATTTTTTTTGCCATGTCTGTTGTGTCACACAATGCTTCACTGCTCAACAGCTAAGTAGAACCTGCCAGCAATCCCAGTTTGAGAATAAATCCCTTTGCAGGACTTAAAATGTGTCTTTATCTGGCCTTTCACCAGTAACTAATCTATTTTTTACCAAGAACACTTCCATTCACATAGAATGTCTCCCATTTTCATAACCCGTGTAGACATCTGGGAAGCTTTCTAATAAAGATATGGTTTCCTTATGGTGTTCAATTTATCGCATACAAAAAGGACTCACAGAACAGAATTCTATCCCATCCCCCTTCTTAAATGTCAAAAATAATCCTATCATAATGTGGAGTATAGCAATGTCAGAAATACAAAATTCTGGCAGGTTCCACTACCAGCATTTTCCAGGTAACCATGCTTTTAGGTGACAGAGATACACTCCAAGAACATTCATGATTTGTGAGAACCAGTCATTAGAAAACTCCATTGAAATTCACTTGGCACGTATCATGACAAGCGCTGTAGATATATTTAAGTGCTTCTCTTCCAAGCAGACAACTTCCAAAACTGGAAGGCACAAATGACTCTGAACAGGTTTCGGAAGGGCATTCTGCAGATTCATGCTCTGCAGTAGCAGTGCACTGGCACGTGGATCTTCTGAAGTTGTATAAATCATTCACGTCTTCCTTCCTGATTTGGAAGAATGTCCATTGGCTCCCTCTTCTCTGCTTATCTCCATAAATGTGACATTTATTCGCCAAACCTCCAATAAAAACGCTGTCTGTATGGTAAGCTGCACAACAATTCAGCAGCTCAAGTAAATAAAAACAGTAGTAGCAGATGTACAAATGAAATGGCATCCAATTTCATTTCACCAACCATCTTGGAAAAGCAACTCATGCAGAAAGGTTATTGCACACAAAAAGACTCAGTTATACAGATAAATCTGTTTGACTTAGCAATACAATTAGCAATAGTTATCAAGCTGGCTAAGCACTACCAGGTAAACGCTGTTGGTCAAGTGCCTGGAGCTGTCACTTTTCCCACCCCTTGCAGTGGGACCAAGCCAGAGAACAGAAATGGAAAAGCAACAGACCCTTCTTCTCACCCAAAATAGTACGATTACTCTTTCCTATTCCTCTTGTGGAGATGCTCAAAAAGTACTACTGAGGGGCTAGCTCTAGCACTTTAGACCTGCAAGGAGGCATCGCTTGCTTTCTTTGAAGGGTATTGAGTCCTTCTCAACAAAAGGCATCTTTCAGATTTTTTTCCTGACTTCCATATAGTGTCCTCCTGGATAGCAATGTTGCTCCCACTTTTCTAGGCTCTGTTTTGGTATTGGAATAGAAAAACTTGAAATAAAACCTCTTTAATTTTGAATACAAACACCCTCTTCAATGCTTAATGCAGTGTAACAGATCCCGTTTGAAGTGCAATCACATTCACCCTTCCCAAGAGCCCTCATGCAGACGGGTGAGCCTCGCACTGGCATAGTGAGTTCCGACCTTCCTTGGCTGGAACAGCTGGAAAACTTCATAAATAACCAGGACACACCAAAACTTGATCACAATAACCTGATGACAGCGGGCATAAACCAGCGGGGTAAGCTCAGCAACCCCTCCACCATCATCTCAGCCTTCAGTGGTTGCATCTCTACAAAGATGGAATCAGGGCTGGAGGTAATTAACTCCACTGCCACCAACTGCTAATTCCCAAACAACGTTCCCGGGAGCATGCCCTTTGAGTGAGTTACAAATAATTTATAACCAATTCATCTCTATCTCACTGCAGGCAAGGAAAAAGCAGCTTTAAGGCACCAAGAACTGCTCACTCTCTTCCTTCTCCTGGCAGGTGTAGCTGAGTATCCCACAGGGAAGCATGGCTGCTCTTGTGGAGCTTCAGGAGAAAGAGTACACAGCGCTGACAGCGAGTGGGGCACCACAGAGCTTCACTGGGGTTGCAGAGCCTTTATCCTAAGTGGTAGCTGGGATTCTGTGCCACCTGTGCCGGCCCACCACGAGTGCTTTATGAATTAAACTATACATATGGTGACTGTACATTGTCTTTCAGTTCATACCTGGTTGCTTCCTAGAGATCAAGCATATTTTAACTGGATAAACTCATCTAGTCTCCCTTCAAACTCATTGCCAAGTGGCAGGATCCACAACTTTCTCCAGCCCTGAGCTGCCCAGACGTGCTGCTGCCCACTTCATAAGGTATCGCCAACCACCCTTCACTTGTTTTGAGCCTGGCTCTCTCCAGCCTTGCTCCCACTGGCACAAGCAACATACAATCAATTCTTACCTGCCTTCTCTCTGCCTCTCACGATTTTGTCATCTCTTTTGCAGACTGAAGAGTCTGAGCATATTCACTCATCACATACCTGTAACCACCCCTGTTGCCTCTGAACCTTTTCTAGTTCTCCTATATCTTGTCTGAGACTAGGAGACAAGAGATGCATACAGTATTAAAGATAGGAGAGAACCAAGGTTATTCTCTGCTATCTTCTCTACTCCCTTCTTGTCCATTCCCAACACTTTATTTGGTTTTTTTTCACCCAAAAATGAACACTGAGCTTCTGTTTTGAGGGATCTGTTGAAACTCCAAGATCTTGCTCCAGAGGAGTAACAGTCATCTCAGAGCCCATAGGCATATAACCTGATGTTGGGGTTTTTTTCCCCGTGTACATAATCCTTCCACAGCCTGCCGCGTGGAAGCTACAGCAGGAGTAATGTGGGAATCAGTGCACTTTAAACATTTCATTTCTCACACTTACAGGGGCCAGGAGTCAGGGCTGCTGCTCTCTGGCTCTATCTGCAGAGTAAAACAAATGGACTAAACCCAGCTATGGATCTACAGCAAGATGGGGGTGAGGCCACACACATGGGCGTTGGGGCAAATCACATCCCATCCCCTTCTCAGGCAGGCAGGACAGGAGCGAGCAGATTCTACCCACACACCACCACTAGCAGAGAGCTCACCGATTCCTATGCGGGAAGCAGGACAGGAACACTTCAAAGAAGAGGTTTTGTCTCAAGAAGAGCTGACAGACTTAGGAGATGAAGGGGAAGAAAAGCATGGGGAGTGAAGTATCCTTCCAAGGATACGCAGCAAGCCAGAGCAAACCCAGGAGAGGCAGCTCCCCTCCCTAAGCCATATAAGAGTCATTTTTGCCGCCTATCCTGACCAGAACCCAACAGAAGCAGGATTTAGGCTAAGCACTTGTTCTTCTAAAAACAATAACTCAAGTTGGTAAACAAAGATTTCTATACAGGGATTGCTTTTCCCTTGTTGCCACCCACACCTCCTGTCGAAGCCAAGGCAGAGCCAAGCTCTGCTCTCGTGCCCAGCTCAACAGAGGATTGCCCAGCACAAACCCAACCCGCACACTTGGAAAATGAATGGAGGCCTTGCCTATAGCCAACAGGACTGAGGCTGACACATTTGGTAAAGAAATACACACTTATAAATTTTCGAGATGTTCTTTTCTTTTTACGTTCTTTTCTCTTTTTTTTTTTTCCTTTTTCACCCCCCTCTTTCTTCTCTCATCCCCCCCCATCCTCCCCCACCTCACCGTACTTAACAACGCACCCGCGCCAAGCAACTTCGAGCAGAGCTGTGGCAAAAATTCACAACATGGAGGAGCCAAGAAAACATCTCCGTTCCAAGCCGTGTGCGCGCGTAGGCGGACTGGAGGTGTCATATCAGGCTGTTGAATAAAGTATGAGTGCACAATAGTGAATCAAAACCTTTTAAATGAATTGTTTTGTTTTCGCTCGCTGCCTGGTAGGTGCACCTGTGCCCCTTCTCAGCTCCAGATGATATACATCTTTGTTTGCCTATTTAATATTCAGCACATGAGACACACAACATAGAAAAATAAAAATAAAAAGGGGGAAAGCAGGAAGAGAAAATAGAATTCTTTTTTTTTTTTTTTTAAGTCATTTCAGAATTAAATCTTAAGGGTAAGGTCATGCACACAGGACTGGGCAATTATCAGTAAGGCTTGCATAAGAAATGAGAATAGTGGGTAGGAGAGGGGAACACTGAAGATTGGGAAAAGGGGCTGCATCTCACCACAGCTGTCCATAGCGTGAGGAGGCACAAAGGTGATTCTTTGAGTTGAACAGGGAAAGAGATTCGTCTGGTGTCTCTTGTGACGAGAATGAATTTCTCCCAAGGTGCAGCTGAAACATATTGTAGCTTCTGTCGTCCTGAAGCAAGTGAATGTGCATGAAAGCCCATAAAAACTAGTCAGCTATCCCACAGACATCTTGGTAAAACAAGATGCCGTCACACAGAGTGAAAGCGATAAAAATTGGAGACAGAGAAGGAAGGGGTCCTGCAAACACCAGCTCCCTCATAACCAGCGAATCCTTTTTTCCTCTTTTCTTTTGTCAGCATGCAGTGTCAGGAATCAAACCCAACTGTCCTTTAGGCAGCAGCTCCTGCTAGATGGGAGCAATGAACTTGCCCTGCCCTCTAAGATAAAAGTTTAAAAAACTGAAATGGAAGCTGCTCCTAAGAGCACAAGCTGTTAGTACAAACTAAACCGGAGCTGCGGTGTTTGTTTTTCCCTTCAGGATATCGCTACAGTATTTTGCAGTGATGGCTTCATACCCCAAGGCCCTTGAACATCAGAGGGAGGGATCCTCATTTTTTTTCCTACTGACTTCAGCAAAGCCCTTCTCTGAATAAAATCTAGGAGTTAGTTGGCTTCCTGAAGAGGCTAGTAAATTATTTTCAGTATTATTAGTATTTAGTTGAAAGTAAGATCCCATAAAAGCAAGAGCAAGGTTTTTCTGTTTCCATTCCCTCTAACCCCCTACTGAAAGCCCGAGTCTAACGGGGCAAGTGTAGGTAACAGCAGCAACACTGCACCTGAAGCTGTGCCCTTCAGCCATGTGCTGTGTTGAAATGGAAATCTGTGCAGGGACAATGAAAAAAAAAATTATTCCAGTTACAGGTTTTTGTTTTGATACACACTAAGATTCAAGTTCATTAATCCTGACATATCCTAGTGCTATATATCACACCAAGTGCTGCTGCCAACGTGGTTTTTTCTGCAACCCTCTTCCCCATCTCCTCCAGCATCTTATACCTTTCCATGTGCTCACATTTCAAGGAAAGAACTGGGTAAAAGCCACCAAAGTGGCTAAAGTTTGATGCAGAAAGCAAAGGAAATGTGACCGAGCTACACTCTACATTAAAAGCCAGTAATATTTTGGACGATATAAAGGCACAAAGATTTAGAAGGCATTGAGTTACGGGTGCTCATTCGGTAATGAACTGCACCTGAAGCTGTGCCCTTCAGCAATGTGCTATGTTGAAATGGAAATTGCTAATTATAAAGTTGCTCTATGGGCTAATAAGAGCAGAAGTCACCAACATCCTTGTTGCATTCAGATGGTAAGAAGGTTGGTACCGTGCACTTGGTGATAGTTGACCCTTACCTTCTTCTCCTCTAATGAGGGAGTCTTCGTCAGGGAAGGGCGTTCAAGCCTTTGGGAAGCTGCCTTCCACAGATCCGTGGTCTCCCCACACAAAGCTGGCATTAGAGCTAGCAGCGGCCCAAAAAAAGGATTACAGTACAGTAACAAAATATGGGGTCAGAGATGAGAGAGTGCATAGCAAGGATTTTCTCACTAACTAAATGAAAGCTTCAATATTTCACTTCAGAGAGCAGGGGCCAACAGAAGTACATCCTCACTTTATCACTTCAGTAGGCAGAGGCATTATTAAGGTCACTGAGGTGTAAGGATGGGAAGCCGGAGGCCTGAAACTGTGCCTCTGTGTACTTAAAAACGTAGGCTTTTCAGGGAGTATCAGCAGGTAGCAGCTGTTTTAAATTACATATATAAAGAAGGCAGAACTGAGAAGCAATTATTTAAAGAGAGACGTAAGATGAACCCAAAACAGGAAAGCCCCTTCCACCTTGGAGCAATATCTGAAGATGCATTTCAAGTGCCCCTGAGTCTGTTCACACCATTGTGTGATAATTTTTAAGGGAATCTGGAAATAATTGCTTTGGCTTTGGTGGTGATGGAGCATCTGGTCCCAGCCAGCTGAAACTGAGTCCTTGCTTCATTCTTTCTTGCTGTCTCTGGCACCGTGGTTCAGCTGTTTCTATACTTGTCCTGTGATGCCTGTATTTTTGACTCTCGCTGTATTAACAGGAACATACACACAGTACTCGATAAAAAAAATAAAACCTTCAAATCCTGTTGAGAGGCCTTCATTAAAATTCTATTAATATCTGTTTGTCTCACACTGTGAATGAATTGTTAACACTTCCATGTTCTTCTAAACAAAGCCCAAAATAGAGCAATATCTTTCTGAAAAAACACTTGACATGTACAAGAACAGCCAAATTCTTGATGGAGCATGCTACATTGTCGCTACGGGGTCTACTGTTGAATATTCTGGCAGCTTAAGATGTTCATCTAAACAGTTAAGTCCTGTGATAACGAATGCGACATTTCACAAATTAGCTGGGGATCTGCCCACATGAGAGGCAGATACTGAGAAAAGGGAGAAAAGGAGGACAGATGGAAAAAGCAAAATAGTTTTTCAGGCCCCTGACTTTCACTAGCTCCCCAGTATCTCCATAACCCTTGGAGTGAGATCGTGAAGTTCCAGACAGGTTGAGAAAGAATCCAAATTCTGCAAACTTCTGTGTACTTAAAAGCTTACTCCTTTCTCCACTGTCCCTCACAGGCAGCACAACTTCTGCCCCTGAGTCAGAGTAGAGTAAAAAGGGAACCCAAGTGGAATTTTCTAGCAGCGTTGCCAGGTGCCTTTACCATTTTGCAGACGAACAGGAAAACATTTGCAAATCAAGCACATAGTAGCTTCTTTGAAAAGGCTAATCTAAGACAAATTGAATACTGGCCAGGTGACTCAGAGTCAGGAGTCTTTTGTTTCACATCAGACATAAAGTTCTTCACAGAAGTCTGTATGTAACTTAAGAGAGTCTTACTGCAGTTTTAGCAGTTCAATAAACAACACATCTTTCCAAGGCAAAAGTCTGCGCAAAAAAAAATCATTATTCCAAAGAACTGTTGCTCTGCTAGGCAAAAGCAGAATTATTTGGCTTTAGCTAAGAGACACAGGGCTTCCCCTTACCCTTTTCCAACTTTTCAGTCCCTCCAGGGATGGGGCCTCAACCACTGCCCTGGGCAGCCCAGTCCAATGTGCAATAACCCTTTCCGTGGAAACATTTCTCCTAATCTCCAATCTGAACCTCCCCTGGGGCAACTTGAGGCCATTCCCTCTTGTCCCATGGCCTGGGACTTGGGAGAAGAGACCGACCCCCCCTGGCTACACCCTCCTTTCAGGGAGTTGGAGAGAGCCAGAAGGTCTCCCTCAGCCTCCTTTTCTCCAGGCTCAACACCCCCAGCTCCCTCAGCCTCTCCTCACAAGACTTGTGCTCCAGACCCCTCACCAGCTCCCTTGCCCTTCTCTGGACCCGCTCCAGCCCCTCAAGGTCTTTTTTGTGGGAAGGGGCCCAAACCTGGACACAGCCCTCGAGGTGGGGCCTCCCCAGTGCCCAGTACAGGGGAGCATCACTTCCCGAGTCCTACTCGCCACGCTGTTCCTGACACAGGCCAGGATGCTGGTGGCCTTCCTGGCCACCTGGGCACACTGCTGGCTCATCTTCAGCCTACAGTCAACCAACACTCCCAAAGGATACTTCAAGGATATTTACTCTTGACCTTTACACTAACTTGAAGAATACGCTCAGTGAAGTTCTCTCATGACATTGAGGTTTACAATTTAGATCACTGGTAGGACCTTGCTACCAAGCCAGGCAAAACGTTCCCTCGCTGCTTGCCTGATTTACATTGACCTGAAACAACTTCAAATACAGGATTTCTCAGGAGTTTGTGAATAGACAGGCACAATGGAAGGAAAGCCAAAGATGTCACCGTGCATGGTTTGACTCACAACTGACTCAGGTGAGACCTAAACTCCTATGAATATTAGAAAGATGCAAAACCTCAAAAGACATCAAGAGGCCTGTATCATTTTATTCCCAGATGCTCTGCCCTTCATTCACAAAGATGATCCTATGCCACATTTGGCACCAGCAGGACCGTTTTCCTGCTAAAATAAACTTCCCACTAGCTCTCTTGGTTTATTGCTTTGCACATGCAATTGGGTTACAAAAGTCTGCAGGGGACACCAACAGGGTGCTTGGTCATTCACACAAATGATCAAGACACATATAGAAATGTCAGCAACGTCAGCCTACCAACCTGCATGCATCTTTCAGGACACCAGAAGTTAATAAACCTTGTCTCTTTGAATTAAATAGAGAGGAGCTGTATTTTTTTTTTCACCTATTCTCTGCCCACAAAATACTCCAAATCTCACTAGTGCTTTTAGAGAATTTGTCACTGAAAAACTAGACACTGTACCTACTTCCTCAGGTCTGGCAGGATTCACTGTTCACATTTCCAGTCCATCCGCACAGACTACTTTAGCCTTGGACAAATTTTCCTCATCAATGACTATGCTGTTTCTTTTCTTCAGTGTTTCCACATATATACCAAAGGAGCATCCTGTTCCCAGGGTGCTTTCCAGGAAGGTTACCTTGCAGAGGAGAAGTGAGGGTGGAATCATGGTTTAAATCCTCCGATGTGTTGTGTTCACAACCGAGGGAAAGCGAAGCGAAATGCAACAGAAATGGGAAACAAAATATACGTAACTGGCACGTTCAGCATCAGAGGCTGGAAGAAACCCTGGGCTGAGATTTTTCTGATCCTGACAAGGGTGTGGCAAGCTGCAAAGCAGCCCACACAGCCGAAATGTACCCCAAATCTGCTCTGAACTGTGTTAATCCATGTGTGCGAGCGTCTGTGTAGCACGGGCCAGGCGCCTCGCAGGCTGGCCCTGACTGAGCAGCAGCAGAAACAACAGGCGCACAGGAACAGAAAAAAAAAAAAAAAAAAAAAAAAAAAAGTCTAAGTGTCATTCCACAGAGAGAGAGAGAAAAGCATTAGCACTATTGCTAGGTACAGCTTTGAACGACGGAACAAATCAAACGATTCTCTCTGCCTCATTAAACCTGAGCACAAAGAGAGGGATCCTGTGAATCACTCCAAGCAGCGTGGCGGCTGAGGGCACACAGCACCGCACAGAACCCAGCCAAAGAGCCAGCCATTAGAAGAAACCTACTCATTAAGTTTTCTTGCTCATATAATGATTTAACCCCAGAGCCTTGTAAGACAAGCATTTCAGCACGTTCTAGTCTCACACATCTCCGGCAGGGCCAGCACATTCCCTCTCGTGATTCTTGCAAACAGCAAAAGGATAACACAACCAGTATTTTATACTATCCAGTTTGTTTATTGTTCATGTTTCTGATTCCTCTCATAAAGCTTGGAAATAGCGTTTCTTCCTCAACAGATTTTGTCTTTTTCCACTTGGCCAATAGTAATTCTGCTGTCACACGGTGGGAGCCAAGACAGCTTTGCTTTGTTTGCTTCTCTGTTTATGCGCTGGCATCCCTGATCTGCCTTTCTTGCAGTTATCAGAGGAACTGAGAACCATTAGCATCTCCAGTGCAGGACACTGAGAAGATGTGACCTCAGCCTGCATTGCCTCTTCTCAGGCAAACACGAGAATGTCCTCCTTTATCCTAACGTCTTCCTTCCATTAGCAGACGGACTAAGGAGAGGGATTCATCTCACCTAACCTCAGGACCCACCTATGCACCTTAGACTTCTTTTGTAGACAACAGAAGGAAAAAAAAAAAAAGACACCTGCACATCATGCCCCATCTTCCCCTGTAAAAATACGTGACTGAAACGTGTCTCTCCTTTCATTCACGGCAGCGGTCAAGGCTGACTGCTCAGATGTAGGCAGATATTTTGTACTCTCAGAGTTATGTGCAGTGAAGTCCAGTTGAGGCATCCTGAGCCCATAACGAACACAAAGCACTAGAAGAAAAACAAGAGTCCCCTGTGAAGTAATTAGTGTTTTCGGTCCCTGTCTTCTGAAACGTTCGCAAGACGACAATTGTAGATGGCACCTTGCAAGCTTTACATTTCCACTCTGTTTTCAACACGAGGACTCAGCTGATGAGGAACAGAAGTGGTTGAATTTGGACAACTATATTCTTGGGCCTTCAGTGCCCTCTCTCACAGCTATTTACACCATGAAAAGGTTCAAAACTTTTAAAAAAAAAAGTCATAGAGTCAGAAAGGTAGGATTTTGCACTTCTCTATTCTGGTGTAAAACAGAAGGCAGCAAGGAGCCAGGCTCTGGAGCTAAAATCTCTGCAGCTCTCCAGAAATGGATCTGAGTGCATAAAAAAAACATCAGAAAGGAAGATTATTTGCAGTCCAATGACAACTCTGCAGCAGCTACCCAGACAGACTCTTCTCATTTATGGCAAATCCGAAGAACTCCCTCCCGTGAAGACGGAGGTACTTCCCTGCACCTCCTGTGGGTGTTGGCCTCTTCTCCCAATGGAATAATGACAGGAGCAGAGGAAATGGTCTGAAGTTGGGGCAGGGGAGGTTTAGATTAGATATTGGGAAGAATGACTTTCCTGAGAGAGTGGTCAGGCACTGGAACGGCCTGCCCAGGGAGGTGGTGGAGTCACCATCCCTGGAGGGATTTAAGAAACATGTAGATGTGGCACTTCAGGGCCTGCTCTAGTGCCCGAGATTGTTGGGTTGAGTTTTTGGGGGGGTGTTTTGTGTGTGTATGGTTGGTCTCAATGATCTCAAAGGTCCCTTCCAACCATGAAGATCCTGTGATTCTGTGAACCAGCACCCAGGATTCCCAGATTCCTGACTTTCAGCAGCCCTTGGCCCCTCAGACACACAATCCCCGTTGTCTGCTGCAAACCCCGCCAACAGGGTAGCGCAGACGCATGGATTTCTTTCTGCCTTTTTTTTTTTTTTACGTGTCATTTCCGTGTCAGTTTAGTCAATTTTGTGTTTATTCACCTTGATTATATTCTGTTCAGCGCAGGAGGAATCACTCTGGGTTCAGATAACTCATGTAAATGCACAGCTTACATTTTTATTTTCGGTGTGGACAGCTTACGTCTCTGTAAAATACCGATGACTGCCGCACGCTGGAGGATGCTGGCGTTTTCACAGTAACTTGCTTCAGAAAAATAGATTCATTTCCAGTGTAGTGAATTGAAAGGATGAGGCCGCGTGGATGCAATCCAAGGAGAGGGAAGGGGGTTGGTGACCTCATTCCGTTACTTTCGGAGGAGCTGCATCTATGCTGTTCCATAAAACAGCGCAAATGTAAACGAGGTGTGAACTGCTTTCACATCTCATTTAGGTAACAGATGAGGCATGAAATGCATTTCACAGGCACGCGTAGCAGAGCAGTACGCTAAGGCTTGTGACAATGAAGAACTCCTTTTTTCACACACAAGCATCCCTCCTTGGAGCGCTGGGTTCGCTCTAAAAGTACGTGCAAAGAGGAGAAATATCAAGAAATGGCATCTTGGCTGCTTTTGTTAGCTCTCCAAATATTTTGGATAGTAATCAAAGTTCCTGGGGTCTTCTGTCATTGCAAAGATTGGTTCTTTTTTTTTTTTTTCTTCTTTTCCCACAAAATAAGTCACCTCCAGGTGGTACCAAACAATGAAAACAAGTAAGTAAACATAAAATTTCTTCTCCTAGCAATGAGCTTCTGAGCCAGAAAGCAGATTAACATTTCCTGAAGCACGTGGATCTAAAGTATCAGGCAAAAAAAGTCCTCGGTAATTTTTCCAAAAATACAGGTTGCAAGGATGTCCTTGCCAATCACACAGCAAATGTAACATGAGAGGGCTTTTTAAATTTCTAAAACATGTACAGATAAGGTACAGGACACCTAACTCAGGTTTAAGGTAGAGGAACATAGCTATGAAAGTTGGAAAATGAGGAAAAAATCCAAAGTCTTCATAAAAAAAAAAAAAAAGGTTAAAAATAATAAGGTATTCTAAATTAGAGAGACTCTGGAATGAACTACACAACCCATGGAGAGATATTCAACCCCTTGATATCAGGTGAGCAGAGAAGGATATTTGCTGGCAGAGAGTCACAGGAAAATCTGAAATTTATTTTCATGCCAGTGGCACAGTTGAAAAGTTCAGCAAAGGACACAGTCATGAGGAGAACTTCACATGCTAAGGGCAGCAGAAATGTAGACATCCAAGAGGAAAGCAAAGCAAAGCAAAGTAAAACTTCTTTCGCATCACAATGACAAAGCAGTTCAAAAAATGTTCTGATTTTTTTTAAACTCTGCCAAAAGTCACTTCAGATGTCTTCAGCATTTATACCTTTTATCACAGAAAAAGTTTCAATGTACGTGTTCACAATGTGAAGTACTTCTTTTTCAATTTTGTATCAACTGGGAAACTACTAAAAAAACTAAAACAAATACCACCTTACTCAATTAAGCACAATTCTGTTCACTGAAATATCAGTACCTTTAGAAACAGTAGGAATCAATTTAAAAATAATTATACTTCTTCATCTCCAGAAGGTATTTCTTAGAAAGCCCTGCACATTGGCAGGGCTCAAAGGGGACTTTTCTCTCCTGCTCTATCGCCTTTGGCTTACAGGTTCTTACGGAGTATCCTTTTTTAATTCAGGTGGGGCACAAGTCAGGCACACACACAAACTGACCGCTGATGAATAATGGCTTTACAAAACTTGAAATAATAGCTTGAAGAAACAAATAATTTAGCCATTACTCCGGCAAAACCTCCACTAATTTGAGACTGAAAGGGAAATTTAACTGAATAAAACCTGCATGATCAGGCCATAAATTGCTAAGAAATGAAAAGGAAAAGACTGAATAGAGAAAAAAGTGAAGGGCTCAGAGTTTTGAAGGATGCAGAAATGACCTGGAGGAACATTGCTAATGATTCAGATAAGTCATTGCAAACATTTTTCTTCTTGTGCATTTCCCTCCAATTTAGAGTGAATTTGAGTGCTGTTCTTAAATATAAACACTCCCTCCTTCGCTCAGTTCAATCTAATTGGTAAATGTCAGCCCTCCCGGCCCACCGTCATTCCCTCAATTAAATGATTATGAATCTTGTGGCTGGCTCTCATTTTCAAGGCTGCAGGCAGCAGCCTTTCCTGCTGCCTGCATGCTAAGTTAGCCCTGCTTCCACCTCTCTTTTCCATCCAAACAGATAACTCCCAAATTTCTCTTGCTCCATTCCTTCCACTCCCTGCTGACTCTTTCTTGCCAGCTAGTTTGCATCTTTCCTTCAACGCTTTTCCTTCCACCTTTTTCCTACCTTTTCTTTAGGTTCCCCGCCTCACCCCATCCTTCTCTCTGAACATCTTTCCCCAAATTTATCCGAGATGGGCCCGTTTTGCAGAGTCAGACGTGCCCCACAGCATCCGCACGCCGCGCAGAGCTGCCTTCACACGCCCACAGCCTGTCACCTCCACGCTCCTCAGCAGGAAGGTCCCTTCAAAGTAGCTCTGCTGCCAATTAATCCCACTTTCAAGGGTGACTGTCATGACACGGCATGTCAGCAGCCCTCTGGCATTTACCCTCTTTTCATCTCTGCGTAGAAATGGATTCACAGAAACATAGTCCTTATCTCCCCCTTGCAGTACTTTTCCCCTAGATCCATTTAGTGTTTGGCTCACCTTAGCAGATGAGCATCCCATGGACAGTAGGGACCCCGAGCTCTGCATTATAGCTTCACACCACATGGTACAAACGTCAATCTTTCTATCTCTGCCTCTCCTTTTCCCCTAAATGAGTTAATCTGTCTAGATAAATGGCAGCCATCCGCAGATCCTCTCAGAAGCATCACTGCCTCAAAGATAAAAGGTACAGTAAATGAGTTGTTTGGAGGTAACTATTGTCTCAATTCATCATTTGACTGACTCTCAGCCTACTCCCCATTAAACTTATTTGTTAACAGGGTGGAAAGACCAGAGGGTCCTTTAAGTCTTTCTGTGGAATACTCAAGGCATTTCAAAATCTCATCTCTCTCAACATTTTTTTTTTTCTTTTTGCCACTTTTGCTACCAGGATTGCTTTTTTGTTGTTGTTGTATCTTCTGCAAGGTCATAACCTGGGACGTGCAAATTGGCTGGCCTGTTGGCAGAAGCAGTTAAGCCAAAATGACAGGGTCTATCTGAAGGGTCAGCAGCAGTCCAGACATGAGCCCCGCAACAGCAAACGTCAGCTTCCAAATTCAAGGAAGTAACTACTAAAAAAATGCACAAAAGAGGTATCTTGTAGACTAGGAAGAACCAAACCCAGCAACAGAGGCAATGGAATATGACGGAGATTCGCTAGATTCACCCCAATTTTTCTCTTAAAGCATTTGTAGTGTTTTAGAGGAGGGACTAATCAGAATTGCAGAGAAGCAGCTGATGAGAGTCCACCTCTCACGCTCCTCTTGGTAATACCTGATACACTTCTCCCTCCCGCATGTACTGCTGCCCTGATTCATTTCCCAGTGCTCCTTCCAGGACCAAAGATTAAGACTTATATCGCAGTCTTTTCTCTCTTACTTCAGTGATAGAACAGGTCCTGCTGCAATTCTCCCAGCACGCACAAAACCTGGGCAGATACACTTGTGTTTTAATCTGATGCAGGGATGTCAGGATGGCATCTCATTGGCAATGGAATATGGCTTTTAATTAGGTATTCAAAGCCATGCAAAATTCCACATATTTTTTTAACGGCCTAGAAATTATGCTTATTAGCATATAAGGCTGCAAAATTGATGTCTGAGGACTACATTATTGTCACAATTTCATGCACTGGCAAGACAGATCACCTTTCTGGAACACTTAATGGACAAATATCATTACAAAAGAGAGACACTTATCCTCTATTACTGTAAGAGCAAAGATGCTGTGATAATGCCCCGTTATTTGTATTTTATCAAATGCACAGCCTAGACAATCATCCGAGCTAATAAATCTATGGGTGCTGCAGAGTGCAGGTTTTCCAACGAACCGTTACTTACCTGCTGCTTTTTGGTCATCCGAGGTGTGTATCGTGTGAGGTGCTGATTCAGGGAGTCAATGAGCTTCAGCAGCACTCAGCCTACCTCACGGTAAGGCCAGCTTAGCAGGTGCCCCTGCTCTGGGTTTCAGTCCATCAGAGACCACTCCATCCATTACAAAGACGGCGACTGAGAAACCTGGAGCATTACAGTTCTGCAAACACCTCTTTAGAAAGCCTGATTTGCCTTGTAAAATATTACCTGTGAATGTTGCTCAGGAATCCTGCCATTGGGTAGGTGGCTGATTTTCTCAGTATTAAAAATAAAGCTAACAATCAAAAAAGGCAGATTCTTTTGGTTTCAAAGCCTAGACAGCTCTAAATTCTTTAATTCAGGATCAAACACAAAACTTAAACGAGAAACGCTCACGTTAATCTTGGTTTATGATCTGTCCATTATATATAATTTTCGGTTTTGTCTTTCATCCCTTCTTCCTACCCTGCATACCTATTTTTTTCTTTCCCTACTTTTATTTCCTGAATCTCTGAGGTCCTGTTTCACCTTTAAAACTAATAAAACTCCTAAACCATCAAGCTGTTAATTCAAATATTTCTTTTTCACCAGTGTGGAGAATGAAGATTTTCTTCCCTTTCCTGCAAGGAATTTGCAACAAACATCCACTAATCAAGATAAATAAAAGAGAAATCACAAACTACCTGAGGCCAAGCGTTTCATATTTAGGTGCTTAATGACAAGCACATAAATCCATATCTAAGTAACCAAATAAACAACCCAATTTAAAAAATACAGAACTTCCAGCAATTCCCATTGATTTCCCTAGTCATTTTGTTTTCTCCATTGCTAGTGAAAAATTGAGTACTTATACAAGGCCTAACTCTAGGTATTCGCATTTGAAAATAATCACTTTCTGAGAAACTTCTGGCCCAACGTAAGAAACGAAAAATATCAAAATTGAGCTTTGGGCTGACAAGTGTAAATTATGGGATTAAGAAGATAACTCCTTTCATGTCTTAGAATGTCAAACGTACTGATACACGGTGTCACTAAGTTATGTATATTGACCTGAGGGACTTCAGATAACTAGCAAATAAAATTGTTTCTAATGACCGGTAAATCAAGGCAGACAGGACTGCGAAGTCTAAGACAGCCACGGCCTGAGTTCACATTTGCTTTCGTAGCAGGTAGCAAGAGAACTGTTACTATACTGAAACTCCTGCCTTTGTCTCAGACCTGGGAGCTCTCAGCATGCCGCCTGTCAATGGGCCTGACGCTATAATCCCTCTGCCACCAACCCTACAAAAGGGAATTTTTTAAATTCGGTTTCCCTGGATTTTTGCAGGCACCTGATTTGTGGTGTTTCAAACGTAAAGGAAAACAAAATAGGCGAATGGGCAAGGAGTATGGTAAGACCTAGAAAGTATAAAGAGCGATGGTTTTCATTCACCCACATCCGTGCTCCTGTCTGTCTGAAATCAAGTTCACTGATACCACAGCAAAGCTTCCAGTGATTTCCATAATGTAGGAACAGACCCCATCAGGAAAGCACTGAGAAGAATTCCTACCTCCAGAGCTTGAAAACAAAACCTACACCTCAAAAAAAAAAAAAAAAAGAGAATAAAGACATACAGAAGAATGACCTGTTGCCAAGTGTTGGCTACTTCTGGACTACCAGGACTCTCCTTTTTCTTCAGACGTTTCCCAGCTGGCTACAGAATCTTCCAGCTTAAACCTCTGTGCAACTGTGGCAATATTGACACACAGCAAAACTACCGGTATCCGACCCATCTTTGTGGGACTGCAAACACAGGATGCTGTTTACTCAGGAGTGTTATTAGCCATAGGGTCTCTGAGCTCCAGTTGTTAGAAAACATTCATTATCAGAATCTCGTATGAAAATTGCGAGAAGGCAGCAAATATGATGAGGCAATGTTCTCAGTTTTTCTTATGCAACTGCCTCTCGGGACTAATTAGAGTTGCTTTTGTAATTCACAGGCTATAAATTCCTTTCAGATGCTTTTGGAAGCACTGTGTGATCTCCTCGGCGAGATTGTGCTTTGTGCTGATATGGCAAGTCAGCTAAACTTCCCAAAGCTCGGAACAATCCGCCTGATTAACAGAGAGAGGGAAGCTGAGCGTGGTAACCGAATAATGGCAAACAGTTTGTTAATTTGCTGTTTCCCTTCCTCACTCATTGAAGGTTAATTGTACATCCTGCAGAAGTCCGCACTCCGTTCTCCTGTTGGACTTTTTTAATTAGTGTAATAAGACCATCTTATTTAATGACTGACCACAGTTAAGAGCTGGAATTAACTATGCCTGTATTGCAAGAAGAGCAACTCAAAGCAGTAAGATGGGATCTGGAAATGCAGGTTAAGATTGGACACCAAAACGCAGATATTCTCTCCTTTTGGGGAAGCAAAGGAAGGACAGCCACAGATTTAAGGCCTGCTTGCAATGTCTCCTCCCTTGTGGGCAGGTAGGACCCCCTGTCAGGCATGTCCAGTGTGCACCAGAGCACTAGAGAATCTCCCTAGGTATCTCCCATCCATGGATTTAGCAGGATCTGACCTCCTTACAGTTAGCCCTGTGGGGGACGGCGGGTGTAAGGCATGGGCCCAGGCTGTGTAAATCTATATAAACATTTCATCCTCCTCCTGGAGCATCTCCTACCCACAGGCTAGAGATAAAATACAGAGAAGGCAGTGGATAAGCAGAGCACCAACAGAAAATGTATTTTTTTTGCTGAGTCTGACACAGGGGGAAGGGAAGAGGAAGCTAGTTGTGGAAAAAAAGACAGGGCAGAGAGAGGGCATCAGCAGCAGAATCACAGAATCTTCATGGTTGGAAGGGACCTTTGAGATCATCAAGTCCAACCACAAAATAAAATTAAAAATAAATTTTAAAAAAATCCAAACACAAACAAACAAACAAACCCCACAAACAGACACAAACCCACAATCTCAAGCACTAGAGCATGCCCTGAAGTGCCACATCCACACGTTTCTTAAATCCCTCCAGGGATGGTGACTCCACCACCTCCCTGGGCAGGCCCTTCCAGCGCCTGACCACCCTCTCAGTGAAGTAATTCTTCCCAATATCCAATCTAAACCTCCCCTGCCCCAACTTCAGACCATTTCCTCTGGGCCTGTCATGATTCCCTTGGGAGAAGAGGCCAACCCCCACCTCTCTACACCCTCCTGTCAGGGAGCTGTAGAGGGCAATGAGGTCCCCTCTCAGCCTCCTCTTCTCCAAACCAAACATGCCCAGCTCCCTCAGCCTCTCCTCGTAGGACTTGTTCTCCATACCCCTCACCAGTTTGGTGGCTCTCCTCTGGACACGCTCCAGCACCTCAATGTCCTTCCTGCAGTGAGGGGCCCAGAACTGGACACAGCCCTCGAGGTGAGGCCTCAGCAGTGCCCAGGATAGGGGCACCAGCACTGCCCTAAAAAGCGGGTGGCCACCCACACAGCTGGCCAAAATCCAGCTGTGGAAGGAAGGAGTAGGCTCTGAAAGAAAACAACCAGATCTAGGCGTAACTGGATGGAATGGAAAAGGCTGAGGGACATGAGAATCCACACAGGGCCTTAGCAAGATTTCTCATGGAGGAGAGTCCATTATTTAAAAGAGGCAGGATTTGAAGAAAGAAACAATACCTTTTACTAGACAAGACTGATACCGCTGCAAAAAACCAAGCAAGATCTCATACATGCTTCTTCACAATTTTTTTCCAATTATACCAGTTGACCTAATAAAAGATATCATCGTTCCTTCCAAACCATCTCTCTTTCACATCCTGAGAGAATCACAAGCACAATAACTTTTTACTATCATGCAGATTTTAAATATCCTGTTTAGGCTTTTCTGTAAAAATATCTGGAATATGTGGAGAGTTGATGGATATTAAAGTCGTGTTCTGTTGCCAACACTCTCCTCACTAAATATTATTGAAAACAGAACTAATCAGACTGGGATTACTTTTTTTTTTTTTTTTATCAGGCCCTTTGGTTGTAAAGGCTTTCTGTTTTGTTTAAAAAATAAAAATAAAATATTGAGTAGGAAGAAGCAGTATAAATGGATAATGAAAGCAAATTATTATCAAAATGTTTCCCTCTTCACTGCTACAATAAAAATAAATTGTATTATGCTAACAAAACCAAATTGTCAAATACAGAACTACAATTTGGTTTAATATACCATTGCACCCTGCATATTCAAAATGTCCCAAAGTGTCTTGTAATAGTAAAAAACACAGCCTTATTACTATATGTGTCTGATTTGTTACCACCCAAGCACTAAATTGAACAATTAACCATCTAATATATTTATCAAAGCTTTCTGGGTTATCTTCCTCCCTCAACTGTACACAGGGCTGTAATCATGCAATTTTTATTTTGTTTTGGTTTATACCATAATTTGGGATATTAAAGTGCAAGAACTGATCCAAACCCACACATCATTAGCCTCTGAGGCTACACCCCTGCGAGTGCCTTAGAGAGAGTCTGGGAAGGCTCACAGGCACTGGGCAGTCATTGCCTTTCGCCCACCACAACCTCCCAAAGAGCTCCCAAGCCCAGTTTGTGACACAGGTCACTCCCACCAGAGAGGCTGCAGAGAGCTACCCTATTCCAGACCCTAAAACACTCTGGAGCCTACAAACTCTGGAGTCTGTAAGACTTTAGTAGCAACAGATTAAGCTCTAAACAAGTTTGCTTTGTTTACAGAAAGAGCTATAACCCCTGTGCCTTTGAAATATATATTTAATGACAGACTTTCCAGAAGAGACCCACAAAAAGACCAAAGTATTCAGCCAGATTTGCAGAAGAGTTTACCACGACGATGTCAATCAATTCGAAAAAAAAATAAATTCCTTTCTATTTCATTCCTTTAAGTAGGAAAGAGTTTTTTACAAATCTGACCCTCCAGTACACTACAGTGTAACTTCCAGTGAAACAGTAAAGAAATCAGCCGAGAATAACATATATAATATCTAACCAAGTTTCATCTGAATTATTTAAACCCTGTCTCACTCTGTGCAAAATGGAGTTCGGAAATCTCCCAGATAGAGGAGCTCTCAAACTTGTCTCATTTCTGATGCATCTAACTTTTTTAGCTGCCTGATCACAGTCCTTGCCAAAGTGTTCTCCCAATTCAAATGTGGGCATGAAATGGACATTTTTTTTCTTTTCATTTCAGTCAACAAACAAATGCTTGGGAAAAAAAAAAAAAGAGACAGAAACAAATAATTTGAGCCACACTGATTTTTAAAAGGAAGTTTTTAGCATGGTAAACTCTAACCCACCTAATGAAGTTAACTCCTAACCCATTGAAATTTGCACTCGCCCATTTAAACTAAATCCTTTTCTGCATCCACAGCTAATCCTACAATATATTCTCCTGTGCTGCTTACTTTTTGAGCTCTGTTCACACCTCCAGTATGAATCATGCAACTGCCCATTGTATCACACCCCATTCAGTATTTTTGTGACCTTCCTGATAAAATTGCAGAGGCTAATATCAGTACACTAACTTTCCTCTTCCACATAGCTACCTCTAGGACCTGGGAAGTTATTTCCAGCTGCTGGTACCTTCCATCACTAATGTCTTTTTACAGGTATCATTTTATCTTCATTTGAACATACTGAAATCTTGGCAATACATTCTGTAGATGCTCGATCACATTCAGCTATGGATCTTTTACTGTACTGGGTTATCTTGGCAAGATGCTCTGCTGCTTTTCTTGCCAGCAGCTCGCATATGCTACCAGCCTCTAAATGGTTTCCTTCCACAGCAGTAGCATCTACTCACCTTTCTCTGATCTAGTGCTGCTGCTCATCAGTACTGCCAGGATTACACTGAAGCTGGGCCACCATGCAAATGAAATCCATCTGGTCACTGATGGCTGTTGGCCCCTTCTTCAGCCAGCAGCTCCACTAGGACACTTTGGACCTGCCAGAGATATAAAGTTCTCTAAACATATTGAAGACATCTTTCATGGATGTCACTATGCTGTCTAAAGAAGTGCAGACCAGTCAGCCAGGACACCTGTAGCTCAGATGGAACGTTCATGTTATTGCACGACTGCCCACCAGCGCTGTCCTATCTTGCCAAACACAATATAATAGGGCAACTTCTGTGACCAATTTACAACTCAACATCAGCCACCTGCTGGCACTGCAAGGGTAGACAATCTACTTCTAAAGTGAACTGCAGTCAAAGAAAACCACACAGCAGCTTGTATGCTTCAGCCCATACCAAGAAATAATACAATCCAAAGCCTTCTCTCCAACCATGCTATAAATTCCATTCAAAAATTTTAACAAATGCCACAAAATGGCATTTAAACAACTCTTATACGAGGGAAGTTCAACTCGAGCACAGCTTCAGGGCCACAGTCAGATTACCATCAATCCTTTCTACGCTCCACTGCTTTTTTCTTCCTGGGATAGCAGTAGCCATGGTCCATAAAGCTGTCCTGTTTCCCACTTTATGGACTCTTTGATGGTGGCCAAGCCTTACTCATTCCATCACTTTCCCTAGCACCCACACTCAAAAGCAAGACATCTGCGTTCTCAGCCTGTCTGTCTCAGTCTTGTTGCCATTAAACTTTTATCTTAAGCCCTTGTACTTGTTTTGCACTGCTTGCTTGCCTTGTTTAATCTTTTTTTTTTTCTGGACAGCTAAGCTCCTCTTGTTATTTGCCTGCCTTTCTCTAAGGCTAAATATGGTTTTCAATAATCTCTCCTGTAAACTGATGTCAGTGGTCATACAAATGATTTTTCTTGGCTTTAATTAGTCAATCTATTGTGTTTCCGGAGTTACATAAGGAGGGCAGAGATCTCAGCTCAGTGACATACACATCAATTCATCCTGGGAATGTAGGATGAGGCAGGTGAGTCTGGTCCATCAGGGACAGCACTCTAAATTTTAGACAAAGTGTCAAATAATTCCTTTCGTAAATCCATCAAACTTCTTTTTAAAACCTCAGGGAAGGGGGTTCCCTCATTGCCCTGATGGTTGAAAACCTTTTTTTAATTTCTATCTTGGGCTTATTAACAGCCAGCTAAGGCCTTTTGTCCATTTGCCATCATTGTTCTTTGTCTTCATGTGTTTTTATCCCTCTGTAGTGTTTACTCTCCCGATGTGTGTGTAGACAGCAATCAGCCCTGCTCAGCCTTAATACTGCCGGTCTAAAGACAGCATGTCCCTTTAATCTCTATTTATTAGATAAGGCTCTCCATTCTCTCAGTTATTATAGTAGCCTTTCTCTGTATCTTTTCCAATTTGAATTTATCTTCCTTGAGTATGGCTGATCAGAAGAGCACACAGACTTCCACAACCCTTGCGGAGAAGCATTAATGCTTCCCCTTTAGTGGAAATTTCTCTCCCAGTGCAATCCAGAAGCACGGTGCAGCCTCAAAGCAGGACCCCTGGTGTCTCCATGCTATACTGCAGGGAACAGCACACTTGGATCCTTGTTCTCCTTGGTCAGTTTTTTTACTTCTTGGTTTCTAGTATAAAGTCGGTTAAGGTTTTGTTATCTGGGATCACTAGTGTTGCATGAGTCCTACCAGCTTTTCTCTTTCCCTGTTTCTCAGTATTATTCCAGGGAAGAGTCTCAACTGGTTTTCATCTTTTTTACCAGCAGTAACATGAAAACAATGTTCTATCTTCCTTTTTTTCACTCCTGCCTCCTTTGTCAACTCAGTGTGAGGACTTACTTTTTCCTCTTCCATACAGTTGTTGGGAAATACAGTATCTTCACAGACCTAAAATCTTAAATGCTGCCAGATGATTTGCTTCTGCTTCACTTATCTGCTAAGCACGCTCTCACCAGACTGACCACTGACAACAGGCTTCTCTTTCCGACCTTTAGCAGTGTCCCAGTGCAAAAAGATCAAGTCTTAGCTGCCTTTTCATAACCCTCCATTGGTTCATCTGTGACACCCCCCCTGCTCCAAATCCCTTGCTCACAGCTCCAAAGGAAAGCCAGGGTCTTGGCTGACAAAGGGACACACAGCAACATGGAACAACTCACCCAAAATGTTCTGATGCACATATAAAGGCATTTCTGCTTTTCAAGCCTCAACCTGCACTTTGGGAGACCAGGGGAAGTTCCTTTACCGGAACCATTGTTTGCAGCAGACTCTCCCCAGTCCACTCCAGCCCTGAAGGACAGAATTTTTCCCCAGTATTTTCATTCCTGCTGCCTTCAACAGCTTCCAAACCAGTCATTATGGCACACATCAAAAAGCTTTTCATCTGAAGTTTTGATAGATTTCTGCAGAAAGGTTGGGGTTTTATTCATTTAGTAGACACCAGGGAAGACCAACTCCAGTTTTAAAAATCTCTGAGTGGCCTAAATGAAGTTATTTTCTCCCACTTTAGCCTGAAAACCAAAATAGCGTTATTTGCTTAATAGCTTACCCCAGCTTGTTTTTCTTTCACAAGCAGCAGCACTTTAAGTAGAGAGCCCACGCTGTAATAATTTACTTTGGGAGAACAGATGGAAGTGGAGAGAGGATCAAGGCTGAGTTGTATGCTTTGGCTGCTTGTGTGCATTCATCTGTGCTATTTTTCATTTTTGACAATGCAATGCTAAGAGTATTGGTATTTTTTTCCGACAGGAAAGTATGAAGTTAAAAAGGTAACACAGTGCTTAGCAAACAGAGCGGTAGTAAATGAAGTTGTTCTACACTGTGCTTTCTTATTTGTGTTGGAGGGTCAAATTCTTAGCTACGTTTAAGGACTTCAGAGAGGAAAATGGGGAGAAAATAATTTACACAGTTTTGCCCATGCCTCTGGTTTGAAAAGTGCCTTAGTCCTCTAGCATATAAAGAGTTGTCTGGAGACTGCTCTTCTTCCATCAGCCGCCAACAGCTGAGAGGAGCCACAGCACAGAAAGGGACAGGAGAGGCACAGTGGGATCCCGGCCCCACCAGCAGGTAAATAATGCAGTTCATCCAAGGATGATCCTAATCAATATTCTCCACTGGCTTTTCAGAAGGATCATATATAAAGGAAAGTAGGTATTCCTGTACAGAAACAACTAAGATAAATTTATTCCTCTATTCTTGCTTTATTTCCAGAGAAGTTGTAGAGATGAAGAAAGGTTTGTGTGGATGTCTCTCAAATATATGTCCAATTTGTGAATGTTTTTAAGTCTATGTAACTCTGGTGTGCATCTGTGAGGGTATCTGTCTATGCTACCCAGCTCTTTTTCTTTCTTTTTTTTTTTTTAAAGAAAGAGGAAGACTAGCATAAGAGCACGGATTGAAAGGGTGTACCTGGTTGTTATAGTAACCTGACTTTTGCAAAGCTCTCTTTGTGACAAAATAGAGGTCTTTTGCATTAGTAGAGAATCTTTTGAGAAAAGATGTAAAATTATATGTGCAAGATATATAATTTGAGAAGTTACAAAAAATCTTCCCTTTGTCTTTCTAATCAAATTAAGGCAGAATACCCTTTCTGAATCAGTGACAAAAGCAACAAAGCACATTAGACTAAAAACTTTTTAAGTTCCCCGTAGATACAAATGGAGGAGAGACTTCTGGCTTCCTAGCAACAGAAGTAGTTTAGCTGTTGGGGGTGTTACAGTCTCACACACATTCAGATTCGATATTCTGCCAAGTTCACTGTCATGTTGCCTTTTTCTTAATAGGCAGGGTGGCGGGGGGAGGATTAAGCATTTTATCAAAAAGACTGATAACAAGGTCTCCTTGGTTGACTTCCAAATGTCCTTTTTAAGGGATCACATGCTTCTTTCCCCACTCCATAATTTCTTTCTGAAAAAGGGAGACTTAATACACCTTGGGAGACATGAGCATGTGTGAAAGTCTTGTCAACTGCTAAAAAAGTGTCTTGATGCAGACATTAATTTGTACAGTGTACTTGCTTTTTGGGGAAGATCAGAGTTTCACGCATGTCTTGCTTATTTTTCTTTGACCTTTCAGGGCTAATTCAACATGTATACTTGATTAATTTCATTATCCTATCCAATCTGAACAAAGTGCTCTGTTTGAGATCTGTAATTAGCCATCTCTTCATTGCTCTATTGCTATAGTCTGTCCGTAATGAGATACATAACGCTTTGCTAATGTGCTAGAAATTTTATGGGGTTTTTAACTGTCAATTTGATTTGCCGTTACTGTATGTTCTTTTTGTAAACTGATCCATTCTCTCTCTCAATGCCTAAGAAATTAAACCTTTCAAAGAAGCGTCCTTCTCAGCCGCATCTAGCTAATATGTAAAATTTATATATAGCCCCACCGTAGAATACATATGCACAAACACACACACAGCATATGTCCGATAAACAATTTCCTCTCAGTATGCTTTCCTGATGCCGTATTTTGGGTGTGAAATTCAAGGAAAATTCCATAGGCCAAACATTATTCTCCAATTCAGATTTGCATACTTAAAATCAATGGAGAGGGCAGTCAACACCCAGTCTCCCACCTTATCTATACAAAACATGTTCTGCTGCTGGGCCATACGTCTCAGTTTAGCAGTCAGTTGCACATCCACAAACCAACAGACAACGAGTGCGAATTTTCCTGTAGTAGCTAATGCAGCCTTCTCTCATGCGAGCTGAAAAAGCAGAGCTCTCCAGTTTGGCAGGAGAAAGGACTCCATTGTTATCTGCTCAGCAGACATGACGCAGTGGGACCACGTGTCTCCTGGTCCAGATCTTCACTATACGTTGAGCCTGGGATGAAAACCCTGACGGAGAATGGAGGACTGTAGCGACATATTTTCTACAGCCTGACCATGAGTAGGGACAATAGTCCTCTTTTTCACAGCTTCACAACTATTCTTCCTGAACACAACTTCATTAAGCCTTTCAGAAGAAAATTACATGGATATTGGATATCACCGTTACTGCGGCTACATCACGATTAAGGAATCTCCACAACAATCCTTAAGCTCATAGCATTAGGACCAAATGACAATCCCCTCACCAGCAAAATGAGCACTTACGCAAATAAAAAGCCAATTTATTTTTTTCAAACCTTCTCTAGCAAAAGCCTGTTCTTTACACAAACCTACCTCCTCACAAAAGCCAGAGAGATACAACAATATTTAGCAACACCATTTGCCCAAGACTCTATACAGTGTGTAAGACAACACTAGGAATAAGAAATGGGACCTCCTAATTCACGGGCTCATGGTCCAGTCTGCAGATCATGTAAGTAGACATATTTTGCATGTGCTTGGGAAGAAATACTAGGTTCATGCAGAAAGTTGTTGTAGGCTTCTGAAAAACATCATAATTTCTGGCAATGACAGTAAAGGGACTTAATGAAAGAGACTGTAAATAAATCTCAGTTCCTCTGAAATAATGACTAAACAATCAGGAGATTGATTTTACAGTTTAACATAGACGCAAAATGACTCATGCTCAAAAAATAAATTCTTTATCTAATTCTTAATCAGCTCTAAGCAAGATGAACCACACCATACAATCCTTCTTGCATCAAACTCTTCTGCATTTACATCACAAATGCTCTACCCTTCCTCAGGATTAAAACAGGCATCGTATCACGATCGAAGATTTCATACCTACAGCACCGACTGTATCTGTGGTCTCCTGGGAGTGAAAGCTTTGCTTCAGCTCAGCCACCTGTAAGACGGTCAAAATGATACTGATTTATTCCTGTGTCTCAAAGGGCCAGGATTAGCTGCCCAGAGATACCAAATGCCAGACTGTTTCCCTACAAACAATCCAGTAGTAAGTTTGCAAATACTTATTTTGCTTTAGAGAATTCCATGTTTAACTACCTTTCATTTTGCTAGGAGAACTTCTTTTCGGAAGAACTGGGTGAAATTTCTCTCTTATCTCTTTCTACTTTTAATGACATTAACTCTTACAAGAAAGCATTTATTTGAATGACAGTTCTAGAGGAGCAGTATGGACTAAAGGTTCATACATTCCCTCTGCTGGCAGTGAGAAATCACACGTAGATTATACATACGTGTAACCATGTGCCAAGTCATAGGATCTTGTGAAGGTGCTTGGCTGTTCTGCTACTCCAACATGAGAGATAAACAACATGTTTCTTATTGATACTGCTCAGAAACTAGATAACACAGACAGGTTCTTTCAGGCAAGAAAGGCAGGAAGGAGCTGGGAGGAGGGAATGAAAGAAAGACTATGGACCCTGAAAGAAAAGGGGTTAATCATCACAAATCACAAAGATATGAAGAAACCAGTTTGTAACTACTTGCCCACCATACACATTTATTACTTAAATTACAAAAATCGGCCAAAGCTCAGAGCCTGGAGATAGGAATTTAGGCAATGCCCATTGTTTCTGTGCTGTTTTAAAATATTTTATCTAATCTGTTTTTACTTTGTCATGAGGCATGTATCTGTCTTTGGTTTCTCCTCGTGCTTCTCTGCCTTTCTAGTCTGTTAACCTGTTCTTTATTCTCTCTAGTATCTGCTTTAGTTTTTACTCAGTTCGTTTTCTTGCATGCGTTTCTGTCACCCTGCACCTACTCTCCTTTTCCCATACAGTTTCCGAAACGCAATGCAAATTTTCATCCTCAGATTGTGTTTGAAAAAGGGCAAAGTAAGTCGCTCATCTCTGTCACTGCCTTGAGATCTTCGAGACAGCCGAAGGCAGCATTTCAGAAAACAGCAGAGCTTCAGTTCAAGCACAGCACCCTTTTGGCTAGGCTACATAAAGATCTCCATCTCTAAGTAGAGATTAGGCTTCACTTTCAGGTCTGAATATCCCCCTCATGTTGTTTGTCACTCTGAGACAGCATTGGTGCTGGTTTACATCTGTGCAGGAGGAGAATCAGTGTCCCTCTCTGACATGTGGAACGCCTGTTCCTGCCATGCGATGCTCTCGCTTTTCTGCCATATCTGGCTTCTGTCTGCAGAGGAGGAACCTACACCAGCGCCCATCTCTACCAGACTCTTAAGTCTCTTAAGACCTGAATGTTTTCCTTCCCTAATCTGATCCCACTCCTTCACCAAAATGCTATGTCTTTCGGATTTAAGCACGTTGGCTGCGTTACGGTTCCAGTCTGTTTTGTATGTGCTAGAAAATCTCCTTTCATGATTTGCTCAGTTCTGCCTTTGTTTTCCTGTGGGCTGTAAATAAGCGGTGCAAACGGGACATCTTTCTGACCTGTTTCTCTCTGTCCAGGAGGAAAAGCGTGGGAGGATGTAGAGAGAATCCATCCACAAAGTAAGACAGGACAAGTGAGAAACCCAGTAGAGAGGATGGCACATTTTTGTGCAGCTGGTGTCTTCAGGAACCAGATAAGGACAAATGTTTTCTTTTGTCAATCCCTGCAAATGCAATTTCACTGTCAGAAACGGGCTGTTCTCTTGGCACATTAAGAACTGAAAAACAGGAGAAACACCAGCAGAGGGTACAGCATCCAGTAAGGTGGGGGGAGGAGAACTTTAGCTCAGCTCTTTACTACGTGACATATGATTGCCACCTCACAAGTGAAAGCCGTTCATGGTCTTCATGTGAGAAACTTATTCAGAAGGTTTTTTTAAGAAGTACTGCAGGGACTTGGTCTAGGAACACGCAGTTTTTGCTGGGGTCCTGATGGCATTATGCCTATTGGAAGGTGAGGGACAGGTACACAGCTCTTCTGATACTACAGCATACATCTCCTAAAAGGACTTTTCAAACCTGTTCTTCGAGGCTGGTTTGGATACCTCTCCTTGTTGCATTACATCAGCACTGGGCACTGAGCTCCCCTTGAGTGCCTCCCTCCCCTTAAAACTAAATTCTACGTTGGTTGGACACATTGCCCATCATTTTTTAAAAAAAAAAAGAAACTGAAAAACAAGAAGGGACCGCCAAGGTCCCTTTGGCAAATTTTGGGAATGTTCTGTTTAGCACCGAAGAACATAATCAGTAAAACAACAGTGACCAGGTTACTGTCCAAGAGGAAAAGAGATCTTTTTAGCTGGAGGTCACCAAACGTTTTTCTTTGCAAGATCAGCAAATCTTAAGCCAGCTTGAAGCACTAGAGGCCCAAACATTTTGCGTAGTGGCTCTAATTTTCTGTTTGTGCTGATCGCCAAGAGGCGATGAGCTGAAAAATCACTGTGTATTGTGTCAGTTGTCACTGTACGTCATAACACAGGTGATACGCAAAACAAGTTTCAGGCACAAATTCTATAAACTTTCCCTGTTGGAGCTTAGGGCCCTTAGCTAACACTTGGGGAGGTAGCACTGAAGTTAGAGCAACTGTAGAAGTTGAGTAGTAAAATAGAGGCCCCTCCAGTAAATCCTCTCAATCTCCAGATTCTGCTAACTGATCCATGACAAGCCAGAAAGGCTTTAGAATTATTATCATTCTCCTTCATTCATGAAATCACTGCTGAAGGTGGTGTATATTACCCTAAAATGCGGAAGATTTTTTTAAAGTGTGCCCATACTTACAACAAAGCTTCCAACTAGGAAATATATTGGTCGTTTCCTCCCCGTGGCACACCAATTTCTCAGGTCTATCAACTGCTCAGCAGTTCCGTAAGGCAAATAAATTTCTGCTGCTGGGGACTTAGGTCCGCTGATCTTTTTCATTTGTGAGCTAAGACAGATTTGAGGCCTGAGTTTATTTTGATTTCCCTGATGGATGATGCAACGTCCATGACCTAAAACAACTTTAAGAAAATTTTATATTTGGCTCAGCAAATCAGTATTTCCCATATTGAAGCACCAGCATTTCAAGCCGTGCAGCAAAACGAAAGTTGTACATGGAAAAAAAAGAACAAAACCGCCTCCTAATATCTGTAAAATGAGGAAAAAAGCCGGTGTATCTGTAGCTGTTTTGCTCATTTCTTGACTGACTGCTATTTGCTATTAAAAAGAAACGCACAGAGGATTAGTCAGAGTGATTTGTTAATCATGCAGGCATCTTACGTTGAGTGCTCCTCTCCATTAATGGACTAGCAGAACATGAGTAACAGGGCCACACGCTGCCGACTGCTGTACACAGAGCGAGACTGGCTTGCCAAGGGATGCCAAGATATTAGTCTCTTATTACGATAGCTAAACTAAGCAATGTTTACACAAACAGTAAGAGATTGTGCTCCAGAACAAGAACTAGCTGCTGATGAGATTCAGAAGAAAAGTTCTATGGAGAGGTTCATCCGCAGAATCACAGAATCATAGAATTGTCCAGGTCGGAAGGGACATCTAAGATCATCTAGTCCAACCATCAACCTCACTCTGATCAAAACCATCACTAAACCATGTCTCTAAGCACTAGGGCAACCCGGCTTTTCAATCCCTCCAGGGGCATTAGACTGGGCAGCCCAGTCCAATGTGCAATAACCCATTCCATGGAAACACTTTTCCTAATCTCCAACCTGAACCTCCCCTGGCACAACTTAAGACCGTTTCCTCTTGTCCCATGGCCTGTTCCTTGGGAGAAGAGACCGACCCCCCCTGGCTACACCCTCCTCTCAGGGAGTTGGAGAGAGCCAGAAGGTCTCCCCTCAGCCTCCTTTTCTCCAGGCTCAACACCCCCAGCTCCCTCAGCCTCTCCTCACAAGACTTGTGCTCCAGACCCCTCACCAGCTCCCTTGCCCTTCTCTGGACCCGCTCCAGCACCTCAAGGTCTTTTCTGTGGGAAGGGGCCCAAAACTGGACACAGCCCTCGAGGTGGGGCCTCACCAGTGCCCAGTCCAGGGGGACCAGCACCTCCCAACTCCTACTCACCACACTGTTCCTGACACAGGCCAGGATGCTGGTGGCCTTCTTGGCCACCTGGGCACACTGCTGGCTCATCTTCAGCCCACAGGTGACCAACACCCCCAGGTCCTTTTCTGCCAGGCAGCTCCAGCCACTCTGCCCCCAGCCTGGAGCGCTGCAGGGGGTTGGTGTGACCCAAGGGCAGGACCTGGCCCTTGGCCTTGGTGAACCTCATCCCATTGGCCTCGGCCCATCCATCCAGCCTGTCCAGATCCCTCTGCAAAGCCTCTCTACCCTCCAGCAGGTCGACACTCCCACCCAACTTGGTGTCATTTACAAACTTACTGAGGGTGCTCTCGATCCCCTCATCCAGATCATTGATAAAGATGTTAAAGAGAACCGGCCCCAGCACCGAGCCCTGTGGGACACCACTCGTGACCAGCCGCCAACTGGATTTAACTCCATTCACCACCACTCTCTGGGCCCGGCCTCCACCCAGTTTTTAACCCAGCGGAGAGTCCTCCCATCCAAGCCATCCTTAATTGTCTGTGAAACATTTCTTGCATCTTTCACACAAGCATCTACCTCTGTGCATCCTAAAAGGACCTTAAGTCTCTCTCACTATAGCACACATAAACTACCGATAAATTATTATTTTTCTTATTCCAAGTGATTCAGTGAGGCTGTAGCACAAAAATATCAAAAGCATCTTTGTGTGCTTTCTTACCAGTCTATCAACGTGATGGGTCAGTAGCCAACTGTCTGGGCCCTGCATTTTTTTTTCAGACAGCTGAATCTTTCCTCGTAACAACTGAGAGGTTCTACAGTGGAGCAGACAGATGTGCTTGGAGATACGTGCCGGCCCACAAAAAAGCCCACATGTGACATTTGTTTGCAGTTGTTAAGTCAGTTCTAAAATGCTCTGCCAAGTTTTGCAATTAAGGTCTAGAAAAACAAGATGCCCTTGCTGAAGACATTACCCACTCACAACATGAAGGACAGGGGTGATAAGGGTTGTTGAGTAAATGTCTCCATAATAGACTTTTAAGCAGATATGCCTACCTACCAAGGCAAACCTATTTATCTTCTGAAAATAAACAATGACACTTGTCTACACAAATTGTATGTGCTCTCCAGATAAGCAGAAGGTATTTTATCTGTCAGGCCTACAGAAGCTGACAGTGGAAAACCTGTTCCCTCCTCCAACTCCCATCTTGTGTCCCCTTTTCTCATCCTCTCTCCAGCACAAGCTTTCTTAGAACCAGTTCTCTCTTACACTGTGTAGGAAAAAGTGAAAATCTGCCCCTGAATAACCTCCATCCCTCTTTCTTCTGTCTTTTCTTCACTTTAAATTTTTGTCCCTTTCCCCTTGGTGCCCCTTCATCTCTTTCAGCCCTTAATGTTCTTACTCCACCTCTAATTGCTTTCCACTCTCTACATTGATCAGACATTATTTTCAATCTCCCAAATTCCCAAGCGCCTGAATCTCACTCTTATAGAATCACAGAATGGTTAGAGTTGGAAGGGACCTTAAAGATCATCAAGTTCCAACCCCCCTGCCATGGGCAGGGACACCTCCCACTAGACCAGGTTGCTCAAAGTCCCATCCAGCCTGGTCTTCTTCACTCTCCCACAGACCTCCTTCCATTTCTCAACACTGTGTTTCCTTCTTGGAGATTTTCTGCATTTTTTCTTGTTTCCCAGTCCCTGTGCTGCACACGCACCTCTGCGGTCAATTCCAGATTTGGGAAAACCCAAGAGGAGAAGGATGGATAACAGCACGAGGAGAAGAGGCTGATTGCAGGCCTGTCTTCAATGCATACAATAAACACCTAAGAAATCGGTCACTGACAGGCCAGGGATGAAGATATTTCATAAGCCAGACTAAAGGTTTGAGATTGCTTAAACCTCAGCTGAATGGTGAAGCAGGTTTGTGTCCTGGCCGTATCGAGCAGGTACCACTCTCAAAGCTCATTAGCCCATGAAAGCTATCTCATCTAATAAGCACAAAATGTTTTGTTTTAGACAGAGACACCTTTGCAAAACCAAAGCAGCACTTCCCGTTAAAATGTCCCAAAGCCACCATAAACAAACATGAGTTTTGTGGGGCCAAAAAAGTCACCTCGAGGTTGTCTAGGAGAGAACATGACACAAGGGAGAAATGGTTATCACAGATATCTGCAGAAAACAGGCAGCACGCCCACAGCTACTTGACAGAAGCTCGGTGTTCAGAAGCTATCTCCATTTCATTCTAGCTGCTTTTGAGATCAGATGGATTTCTAAAGATTCAGCCTTAATATCACCAGTAGTTTAAGGCCATGGAATGGAGAAGCCAAATCAGGGCTGTAACCAAAGGTCCAATATTTTTCTCTCTCTACTATCAGATTTTTAAAATTTCTACTGAATATTCAGGTTAAGTTCTTATGCAAACAGAATAAACTTATCATTTTGATATTTCCCCTTTAGAACAAGGACATAGTTTTATCTATCCTGAGTACAGAAAACACTGCAGAAAATGCAAATTCTACATTGCAAGTAAATACTACAGATCACAGAAACACAGAACTGTAGGGGTTGGAAGGGACCTCTGGAGATCATCTAGTCCAACCTAGTTGTATTGCCAAGAAATCAATGGGGAGTGGAAAAGTTATTTGCTTTCCTCCATATTATGAGATACTGTCCACTTTTAGGGAGCACACCTAATGTCATTGCAGGGATCTATGACACAGATGACACCCACTGACTTTTTTCTTTCCTTCCTGTGGCACGTGGCAGTTTTGAGGTCCATTTCTTACTTTTGGTCTCTAGTGAGTCCTGTGGCTACCAGGATGCATTGTGGAGGTCACCAGGTACTTTCAGATGTAGAGGGAACATTCCTGACCATTTCTGAACTGAAAAAGAAAGAAACTAGACCTAGGTCCCACCAAGTTTTCTTGGTCCTGTTATACCTGTGTCGACCCTATGCAGGAGTAGTTTGAGATGTTGCAATTTTAAGTAGTTTTGAAGTCTGTGTTTCGCTGGGGTTTATCGGAAGAGCTTCTCTCCCATTGTTTTTGGTCTAACTGACAAAATGAAGTCATGGTTAAAAAATAAATCAGCTCCAGCCGTCAGGAGCATTGTTATGCACACTCACATCTTGACAGTTTTTCACAGCTTTCCAGTGTAGGAGGAGAGTGCTTGCCACTAGAGCTGTAAATATAGCTTTTAGGGAAGGTTCCTGCTACTTTTTGGCCTACATGCATTTGAGAAACAAAATAAGAGTATGCACGTATTTAATTTATGAACAGGACATTGTACGACTATGAAACAATAAGGAAATTAGAGCTCGGAAATCACAGAAAATTAGAACTCAATCTAAGCAAAGAAAAAAAGGGTAGAAGAGGCAGAGACATATTCAATACAGAGAGCTGTTTAAAGCAAGGATAATGGCTTTGCAAGGAGGTTTTAATTCAAAAGGATAATGAAAAAGAAAACAAAGAGATAATAATCATCCATCCATCTCAGCACAAATAGTTGTTTTGTACTGCGTGTGAAGATTTCAGCTGTGACATCATTTGCCAGACATATAATATTCCCACTATTAATATGCATTTGCTTGCAATGAGGAGTAAGACCTGAAGTACGTTAGAATATAATTTAAAAAAAAAAAAAAAAAAGAAAACCCAGAAAACTTCTACTTGAGTCTGCAAGACCAGCAACAAAATTCCGATGTGCTACTCATGAAACAGACAGCAAGAGGCCACAGAAATACCAACTGCAGCATTTTTTACACGAGCTGCTGCAGGCACCCGGTGCCAACACAAGCTGCCAATCCAAGCCTGGGCAGAGGGGACGATGCAGAACACACCACATCCGTCTCGGTGACACGCACCGGTGTTGTTTTGAAAGAGAACAATCTCGGTGCCCATCAAATCCTTAACAACTTCGCTAGCCACACCAGTAAGACAGAAGAGTGGAGGCACCTTTCACAATGTTGGCTTCGGGAAAAGGAAGATTTTGAAAATTCAGTGAGATTACTGATGCATCCTTCAACGCCCATGGAACAGCTGTCTTTGCTGAGGTTGGCAATATTCTAATCAATACCTTACAGGCCAAATGCCTTGTAGCAGGCCAGTTGTACACAACCCAATTCTGGCAAAACAAGTACTCACATCTTGTATTATATACAAGTTACCCCTCAAGAAGACTTGTATATGTGACCTAATGTTATTCATGTTCATGTTTCAGAGAAAAAAAACACCAAGTACTGATATCTGAGGCTCAAGTTCAACAAATCCTCAATTCTGCAATTAAAATGTAGCTCCTCTTTTATGCCAGGCAAGTTCCTGACTATAGGTTCTGCTACCTTGTCTTCATTTAAATCTTGATACCCAAGCACTCTTAAAAAAACCCAAAACGTTAAAGACATCACGACAGTGTCATTCTCTTCAATCATCCTATTTCCTCTTGAGAACAAAATGACACTGAGAATAACGAGAGCTGTGTGGGTTGTGATAGTAGTGAAAAATCTTCCTCCTTGATTCTACTCCAAAGGAGATTATCTACTGCATATCGTGGGCATAATCTGCTTTTACTTCTACAGTAATGCTGAGGTATTCTGCAGTGGAAACGCTAAACACAGCAGTGCTGCTATTACAGGCTCTAGTGCCGTGGATCTTGTTGTTTATTTGTTAGGGTTCTTGAAATATCGAATAAAAATATATGGATGGCTCTTTAGGGTCACCACAAAGGTTCACCTGATCTGCGGTCTGCTCTCAGATGGTTGCTTGAAGATGATCAGGGAAATAAAGCTGTAAACCACAGCGAGCAGCAGGGTGATCCTTCCCCTGGCATAGCCTCCCACCTCCCAGTTTTTCCAAGTGAAGATAGATTTTCAATGGGTGTTTAAAACAGCCAGATTTCACAGTTGTGAAATCCCACATGTGCTGTTTTGACAACCCAGTTCGCAACCTCCGGTCTAACCCCAGCGTGGGTAAGAAATAATATGACACGGTGATTTAACACTGCACATTTTCTTAGTGAATCAGCACATAGATCTAGGGCAAGAATTTGTGATCTTTGAAGCTATAATACTATCAGCAGGATACTTAGCACCCACATGTATTTCATTACCTATTCTTGGCTCATGTATCTTTTGCTCTTTGTGTAGGACAGCATCTTTTTACACTTACACATATTGACTCTAATTTGAAAGGAGGGATTTATGGGTTTATTTGTTTTTATCACTGAGGGAAGAAAGTAAGACCCAAGTAAGCCTTCCTCATTGCCTTTAGTAGGATCGCTGTCACAATCTTTATGTGGGTCTGCTACTTACTGGGTAAGGAAAAAAAAAACCTTCTCCAGATGAGAGGTCCCTCAAAGGCAGTGCTGTCCAGTGGGAAGTATCAGAGCTCGGGATACGTGTGTCTTACCCCGACTGCTCTTTGCCTGCCAGGTGACCAAGGTTGAATCATTTGGCCATGTCTCAATGACTCTATAGCCCAGGAAAAGGGGACGCAGATCCTTCTTGCAAAGTCTCTTCTGCTTTATGCATTCAACAGCAAAGGGTATTGCTGTCGTACTCTCCTACTTTTAATTCCCAGGCTTGTCAAGACCCCTAAGATACACAGTAGTACCGGATGGGAAATGTAAGATCACAGAGTGATAGAGACCATCTGCCAAGTCATCATCATCTGGATTCTGATGCTACATAGGTGCCAGTCAAGCTGAATAGTGGTGCACACGATGAAAAATTAACACAATGAGAAGAAACATGGAAAGGCAGAGTAAGGAGATGAACTTACCATAATCAGCATAACTGCATAAGTGTTTTGATGGAGACATAAAAATCTGGGGGTCTTTTAGTGAATGCATCATATTTGCATGCTCATTTATTTTATGGGGTTTTAGTTGCAGTGACTTTTTTATTGGTTCAAATATATAAACTGAAAAACTAATCTCAAAAAAAATTTAATCATTTTAAAAAATCACCAGAATGATTTTACATCATTCAAAGTTCCTGCCTCCAATGCCAAGAATTCACAAGATTTTTTCATGCCTTTGGTTCCAGAGCATTAATAGATGTCCAGTTAATGCAAGCAGGGAGGGAAATGGCAAAACATGCACACAAGGGGGTGAGAGATCACATGTTTACACAAATTGTGCTGGATCAGCAAATTATGATGTACATTCTCTGAGAATTTGGGATATTGATGTGAACTGGGATATACCCTGAAATTATACATTTAGCCAGTCTGAAGAAAAGGAAAGATTTCAAAAAATAGAGTGGGAGATGCTCACATCTCCTATAGTTTCACAATATGTGACTGAACCTATCATAACAGCCAAGATACCACGGCTTCGCTAATTAGCTGCCCTTCAGTAGCACACTCTTTAATCAGAGCGCCAGCCTTAGAAGTCTCTCCCGGCCTCGTAGCAAAGACTTTTCAGCAAAAGCTGTAGTGAGATTTGCTATTAAATTTGCCTTCCTTAATTCATCTCGTTAAAAGTATAAATGCAAGAATTAACTAGTTCACTGTCTACTCTTTCCTGTCTTACTCGCCCCCTTTCTGGTCCACGCATTCTCTGGAGAACCACACTGACTGAATTTAATTGTACATAGGAGGGATAAAGAACTCAGGTTTCAGTGAGACCTCAGGTGGTGACAAGTAACAGCAGCGGCCAATGCTAAGACCGGAGCCGAGCCAT